>OZ012709.1:4909685-5428142 GCA_963942595.1 Cylloceria caligata
ATTCACTTTTCATTCGTCGTAGTGGAAACAAAGTTGACAAATTATTTTATATCGAAACAGATCATGTAAACAAGTTTAAAGATTCAAATATAAAAAATTATAATTCCATTTTTCTTTTAGTTAATGTTTAAAGAATTAAAAATCCTTCAAATATCTAAATTTAGATTTGGGGATTGTTTTACATTATCAGAACGAATAAACAAAGTGTGTTGCAGGGTAACGAGAGAGTAGCAACAATGTTTTTTCATCTTTTGCAGCACGTTTTCCACGAGGAAGTAAAAATTTGTCAAAATACTTTCTCGTCGAGCCGGCTTTGCCAAAGTTGAAAAGTATCGATGAAACAATACCACAAAATTGTACTATTTATGAGACTTTTAACATAGAAAACTTTAATATTCTCTTTAGCATAAAAATTCAATACCTTGGAAGAGTTGTCCAGGAGTCCGGGACACTTTTGCAGGTTCATGAGAACTCTGACAGGATGTATATTGACCTGCATCGTAAATTTGTGAAAAGACTCTGCAAGATGAGGCGGTAGCATGGGTTCCGTCTGCAAGCCCTGAGCTTTGATGTAATAGTCGATATCCGCTTTCGGTATATAATTGTTTATGGTAGCAACGCACTTGTGATTTCCAACAAACGCAGCCATCTGAGCCGGTGTCCTGCCGATGCTGTTGGTTGTGAGTTTAGCGCCATGAGACATGAGCAAGTAACAAATTTCAGCATTACCGCCGAGAGCCGCAAAGTGAAGAGCGGTGTACGCGTTTTCGTGGTGGCAGACATTCACATCGGCGCCCTAAAATTTTAGAACAGCTCAGTCGTTTTTAAAAAAAAAAAAACCATTTTTTTTATCAGTAGAGAAAGCTAGCTAAGATTTTTTTTAGGGTTTTCTGTATTAAGATCGTAAGGTAAACAATGATATAAAAGAAAGAGAGAGAGAGAGAGTGAGAAACTGAGAGAGAGAGAGAGAGAGAGAGAAAACTTCCTACCTGGTCAAGGAGCATCTGCACGATTTCCTTATTTCCTTTGTAAGATGCATGTTGCAATGGACTCATGCCATTTTCATCGACGAAATCGACTTTTATCTTATTAGCTGCGAGCAATACTTTGAGCTCCGCTGCTTCATTGTTGTTTATCGTCGCGAATACTTCTTTCTGCAAGTCCGTCATGTTTTCTGCTGCGGGCGCCATGTTATTTTTTTTTCTACTGTGCGTGGGCGGCTTCGAGATTCGAGAGGTAAAGGTTCGAGACTTCGATATATCGAACGAGTACATAAGTGAGAATCATAATAACAACACTATGTTACTTCTCTCGGTCGGTAACAAAAACTGTAATCAAAATATCTCCGAGACTGTTGACTTTTTCAACAAAAGAAGCTAACGACAAACTCCATCGAATAATTCTGTAATTTTCTAATATTAACTTTTCTCTTAAATATCATTCACCGACCCGGAGGACATTTATTTAAAAAATAATTTTGAAGAAACACAAAAGTTCTACAAATTTTTGTATATTCGCATCTGATGATTTTTCAACATGATTACAACAACGATACGAATCATACGATCATTGACACGAATTTAAAAACGATAAAAAATTAATTAAATGTTTTTTTTTTTTATTCATGAACCCTCAATCCCCGCCTTCTCGTCCGGCAATTCTAGTAATTAACACGAAATCATTTGTTACCAGATACGCGGTAAATTCGGAGATCCAATTTATAGCGATACAGTTGCTGATTTGATCTCAAGAGCGCTCACAACGAGTTCAACGATTCAATGGTCCCTCCGACGTGATGTTCAAACATACACACACACACACATCGCTATAATTACTCTCATCCTTCTCGGTAATAATCAGGAACGGTCAAAGAAGTTTTCGCGCAGCAAGCTACAATAGTGAAGATTGAACGTCCTCACGCGAGTCTTAAATTTGCGCAAATTGAGTAAAGTCGCGCGACGTAGGCGTCAAAAGAGTTGCGTCGAACTGAGCCGTCATCGCTACTCAAGAATTTAACACTAAACTATGTCAAGTTTTGCCGATTAAACACACATCCACACACCACTGAATAAAATTCAAACGAGGATCGAAAAGAAAAAACTTGTCAAGCTATAATTGTAGTTAATTAAATAAATTAACATTTACAATAATAAGATATATTTATATATTAAAACAACGCGAATACGTATTTTATTTGGCGAAAAACCAATAATATAGCTTGTTACAGATAGTTTAAGCTCCCTGTGATAAAGAGCGATAAAAACCATAATAAATAGAGAGACGAAGACAAGAGGGTGTTGCGGATTATCCTACAGTCTGTAAAATACTTATCCAATATGGCTCTTGGACAAGCATTAGCAATTCTGCAGTAAAAATATGAAGAAAAAAACGAGATTTCGTATTAGATCATCTCCGCAATAACACGATATACGTCACTTGCGTTACTAAATTCTCTTACATACATTTTTCTTATCAACAAGCTTATTTCTTCTTCTTTTCTTTTGTTTTAATTTTAACGATAATTATCAACAAGGCCCGAACTGCTACCTCTGGCTGTTTGGCCGCAGCTCGGATGCGATGTACAAAATATAGATTTTTTCTTCATTTGACAACAGTAACTATAATGCTTCTACGTTATTTATTTTATAGTTAATATACTTAATAATATTTTGGTAACATGTTCGTGATACTCGGAGACGGAGATGGACACTCGATGGCAATTTTTTTTAAACAAAAATTCTTTCTTTATTTATTTCACAATTAGTTTGATTATTAATATTTTTTTCGAAAAAATCACTCAAGACGTATAGATCCGTTAAAATATTATTCAACGAGGATGTAGACTTTTTGTTTATCTTTATCGGGTAATTAATTTTCTAAATAACAGTTAAATGAATAAAGAAATATTTTCTTTTTTGTATCAGCGATCCATCTCTATTTGAAAAATCATTACAGGACTAAAATTTTCTATCTTTCGAAGGGAACCTATCACCAGAGTCCTAGTAAAAGTTAACTATTGTAAGGGATATAACACGCCAACACCGGGAGACACGACAAATCGATCGTTACACGAGCTACAAACGTTTAAAGTTACGTTAAAGATTGGCAAGCGTCGTCCTTACTTTCGTCGTCTTTGCTTTTAAAACATTTGTTTTTTTTTTTTTCTTTATAGATTACACCTCGATGATCGATTAAATTCGCGTATAGTCCTCACAGCATGTGTTTCTCAGCGCAGCAGCCTCGATACACGGTTTACACCTCCTTAAAGGAGCGACGAAAAATCATAAAAGTCAACATAAAATGCATAAAATTGCTAAACATGCATTTTCTATCTCGCTCTATCTGGAGCACTTGATGATAATTGTATTTCATTGATTTTTTAATCTTTAAACGCCAGCGTTTCGTTAATATATTATGTTATGTACTATTTTTTTTTTATTTTTTTTTTTACGTATTTTAGCTTATTATAGGCGAGTGCTAGTGCTAGCATCGTTCAGCTCTCTTCTACTAAAGCTTTTACCTATTAAGAGACGCGGTCTTGAACCTTTCGATCTCTATTGTCGTATAATCCTTTACAAAAAGATTATTATACCTATACGACGTTCAATAATTAGCTAATTTAACGCGTTACACGGAGAGACTAGAAACGCGTTTTCTCACTTTCGCGATACAACTATTTACAAAAATTCGATAATAACTATGTAGATAAAGAATAATAAGAGAAAGAGCGAGACCAGCGTCAATGCCCTATCCAATGAGTATTTTTATAAATTGTTCATAAATTTTATAACGAGTGCGTTAAATAATTCCTTTTTAAAAGCTCGAAAGGTACAATTTATAAATTGAAGAATTTCTTTTTTTCCCAAACGTTCAATTGTTTTTTTTTTTCTTTCTTCGAAATGGCAGTATATTTGGGGCTTAAGGTGATGCGATCTCGATAGCTAACAAAAACTATGATATAAAAGACGAGAATTATACTGTTCTCGTCTTTTATCCGACAGATTATCCGTAGCAGACATTTTTTGGATAAGATACAGCGTTCTTTCTTTCTCTCTCTGTCTCTTGATCTCTCGCTTTCTTGCACTTCTAGTAGTTTCAGAGAGACAGACGTTGGTGGTCTCTTAAAATCTCACTAATATTATTACAAATATCGCTGAATCTTTGAAAATAATAAAAATGTTATCATTTCCGTTACTCGTTGGAACAAAATTTCATGGCGAATTCTCTTTATAGTTTTTCGTTTTACGATCAAGACTAATTGTACCTCGCGTTAAGCTCAAACACAAATATTACAGTCTAGCTCGCTTAGACAACTTTCGAGAAAGATAGAAGAAAAATAAAACCACTAGAATGCTTAAAAATTCTTCTCCAAGTCTGAACATAAAAAAATTAGAAGCAATGACAATTAGTGGGTGTAATTGTTTTTTTTTTTTTAACAGAGGTAAACTCGGAATCTGGTTCCATGAACGATGACGATGGTGCCACTGTCCTAGACAGGCTCGGGCGGTGGATCACCGTTTTCGTCTGGCTGAAGCATCACTTCCGTTTGTTCTTTCATCATCTCCTGCTCTTGCGGAGACTCTGCGAACCCGGAACCCTCGTCGATGAAGCTTTTTCGTACCGCGCCGTTTGCCACCGAACTGGCATTCATTCTGCTAGCTTGTGTGTCTCTCCAAGGAGTCGTAAGAATTTTTATTCTCTGTAAAGAACCGTAATAAAAACATTATTTACACTGAAAATATGTAGAAAATTAATTTACTTCTATAGAAGGAATCTTTGTTTTTGAAAACGATACAAATTATCGGTCAACGATAACAATAAATAAAAAACTTAAATATATTTTAGTCCAATTCGATCATTTTTTAGCCGACGAAATTACATAAAATTATTTATTTTATGATTTAAACCAAAAAAAAAAAAAAACGGTAATTAGTTTCCGTAATAAAAAGTTTAAAAAATTAATATAATTCTTAATTGAATATGTCGAAAGTTCACATGAAAAGGTCAATTAAATTAACCTGAAGAAAAGTGCCTGGCGTGACAATGATCTTGTAGATTGCTATGCCAGGTATCATTGCCACCGAGGATGATGCTATAAACCATCCAAGAATGTTGGCCCACACCGGATACACGTAATCCTCGTAAGTCAGCGGCTCGTAACCCATCAGGCCATAAACGATGATGAACTGAGAAACGAAACGTACACACGATGATCGTCTCTAAATAAAATCTCAGAATATGGAAATTTATTTATTTACTCTTTCCGAGTTGCTCGTAATCGTGATTTCAAAGAATACAAAATACCAATAACGAAATATATTCAAATGTCTTAACCCTAGCTCGTCGTATTTATTTTTTAGTACCTTAAGTCGTGTCACACGTATGTCAAACCAATGATTTTTCATGGCTTTATAATTTTGTACAAATACGTATTCTAAAGTTTATTTATATATTTTAGCGTTCCGACAAGTGAACGCTCGCTAAGGGAGCGTTTATTAAGGAGAAGCGAAATATCTATGAATACAAAATAGACAAAACTAATGTGGTGCTCACGGTGGAATGAGAGAGAAGCAGCTAATCTGTCTATGGAGGTTTCGAATTAATTTAAGTGCCGGCTTAATTAGGATTAACTATACAATAGTTGGCTGGTAAACGCCTAACCATATTCTCTATCTTTCTCATACTCTCATCCATTGACTGATTTATATTCTGATATACGCGGTACAGCGTTGAAACAACAAAATTAGGATAATAAATGAGATAAACTATTCTTCCTGATCTCGTTTAATATTCGAAGCAGAAATACTGACGTTATTTGTTATTAAATAATTAGCAGATTATTGGCATTTTTTATTCTACCATTCTACCATTCACTCTATGAAGTGGTAAATACGTTTATCGAGTCTGGTGAAATGCAAATAATAATGTTTTGTCTGTGCAAAAGTAATATCAGGAGGATTAAAAATTAGTATCGACTCACCATTATGAATATAGGAGCGATAAATTTCCAACAAACTCTCCAATAGAGTCCAGGCGAAAAGCCTATCATGTCCTTAATGTCGGCGCAAAATCTGTCGGTACCGTAGATCCAACTGACGGCGATGGCTTCCGCGAGCACAGCGAATAGCATTGAATATCCCGCGGCGTATCGATCCAACAGATGAAAGAAGTAAAAGCCACCCTAGAGGTAAGAGAGAAAGTTCCGTAATATCATTTTTATCTTTATAACCTTAATAATTCTTAGAAACATGTTATTTTCCTATTTACTTGAGAACACGAAGCCAAACCAACGACAAAGTAAAGCGTGAAGAGGCACGCGACAAAGATCTCTCTGTGATTACCGATCAAAGGAAATTCGTCGCTAAGCGCGGTGATTATCGCCTCGGAGCCTCCAAACTGTAATTAATAAATCGAATTTAACATTCTTTATCAAATAGAAGCTTCGTTGACTTTGATACATACCGAACTGTCCAAACCCAGCGTCAGAAGCATCATGAAGAATATTAATGCCCAAAATATCGATCCAGGCATCGTCGCGATCGCTGCGGGATAAACGATAAACACCAGACCAGGTCCCTCGGTCGCAACATCCTGAATCGATCGACCACTAGCGTGTGCCATGTATCCAAGTACCGAGAAGATTACGAAACCAGCGACGAAAGAAGTTACGCTATTTATGACGCTCGTTAGCAGAGCATCCCTAAAAAAAAATTCAATTAAACTGTTTATTTCGAAAATCTGCGTTATACCAATAAAATGTTATTTCCTTCGGATACAAATTCAATCTTCGTGTCAATTACTTTCCAATAGTGTCTACGGAACCAGGCAATATACTAAAGGTGTTAATTACTTGAAGTATACGTATTGAAATGATTTTTGTATCGAGACATTGATTATTCAATATTTTTTTGGAGATTCGTTTCCATTTGGTATTCTCGCGATTTCACGATTTAATTCATCTTTTTTTTCGACTTTATCGTACAATTAAGGTCTTATCCGATCCATGAAATTAAAAACTCTATCAGAAAATAAACAAAACATAAGTTTACAAGATCCAAGATGAAAATACTTGCTTGTAAACGTTGTTGTGATATTTGTTGTAGCTAGCGTAGGCTAATAAAACGCCGAATCCGGGTCCGAGAGAGAAAAACACTTGAGTTGCAGCGTCCACCCATACCTGAAAAAAAAACCATGAGAAGTATTAAAGAAGAAAGAGCAGCAAAACGTTTTACAACTAAACAAAGAAAGAAAGTGGAGTCGAAGTGATTTGCAATTTTGTGAATTGCTTAGAAACGGTCAAAAGGTGCGACAACCGCGGTTGAATTGTGAGGCCACGAATAAAAATGTGAATCACGTGCGAAGAAAAGTTAAGCGCGAGCGAGGGGCGAGGGGCGAGGGAGAGTGGTATTAAATCCGTGAGCCGGACCGGAGAGACCTCGATGATCTCTAATGGCCAGTTATGACGGGTACACAGATTTTCCATTTTCTGAGCGACGGAGCGAGCGAATCACCGCGCACTCTCCTTCCATTTATCTTATTCTTTCTTCCTTTCTTTCCTAAGAGCTTTAGGATATCACGAAGGGTGCGTTCTATTTTACCGTGTATCAACGATAATCTTCTGAGTTATGTTGAGAGGAATCTCCTTCCATTTTAGTCACTTACAACATTTTTTTTTCAGTTTTACTCGTTGTTTGTAGTGGAATTTCTCTTTTATTGATAAATCAAACCGCTGAGAAAAGATTACCTCAGCCTTCGTGATCGCTGAAAAATTTGGACTGAGGTAGTACTTGATGCCCTCGGCACTTCCGGGAAGAGTTACGCCTCGTACAAGAAGAATTAACAGCACAGCGTAGGGAAATAACGCTGTGAACCATACGACTTTTCCCGAAGTCGATATTCCCTTCCAGAGCGAGAAGTAGCAGATTACGTAGACGACGAGAAGACACATCGCAATGTCCCACTTGATAGCACCGAGATCATGAAGACCCGCGCTTTGATGCAGCTCCAGAATCGCTCGACTGTTATTAAAAGAATAATCGTCAATAGATTAACAGTTTATAGTCAATCGATAGTTTAGTCGGAGACAGAAAAATAAAAAAAATCTAAAGATATTTATTAAATCTTGAAGAGCGTGAAATTGTGAATAAATCTGTTGAGAAATTTTTGAATATATTGAATAATAAATTAAAAAAACAGCTAAGTTTATGTAAATGTCTCTTCAATTAGAACTGAAAAGAAAAGATTTAAGTGAATCTAAGTATTCGTTTGACTAGAATCAACTTCTGAGATCGTTGCTTCCTCTTACTTGAAATACTCCTGAGCAGCACTCGTGTATTTCGTATTATTGGCATTGTCGTCGGCATTTCCCCATCCGATTGCTTCAAGAACGCTCTGACTTCGATTACGAATCTCCGAATCGTCGCTCCAGGATGAGCTGTCGACGTAAGAGACGTTTACGTCAAATTCACGACAGAGCGGTGTGTTCCATGGATTTCCACAGGTCGTCCAAGGCAACATGTTGGTGAAAGACGCGAAGAAATATCTCAGCGCCCAAGCGATTATCACGTTGTAGTAGAAGTCGACGTAGAAGGCGATAAGAGCGACCGCGTATCCGATACCTGTACGATATAACATTAATAATAACAATAAAAACAACAACAACAACAGCCAGTAGGATCAGCAATACTACAAAAGAATAAAAAAGATCAGACACTGCGAGTCCGTCATCTTCCCGTGGACAAATTCTACATCTCACGCTCATTCGATTCACACTCTCTCCAATACTAAAATCTCTCGTGGTTAAGCATTTCAAGAGAAAGAGTAAAGTGCCAGAGTGAAAAGTAAGTGGGGTCCACTCGCGCGACCGGAATACCAATGTCCCGAGCTGCTGGAATATAATAAAACTGAAATACCGCGAAATTCCCGCTATTTTACTCTTCCTGTGCAACCAATGGATTTTCCAAAGAGCGACTAGCAACTTTGCTCCGATTAAGGATGAAAAGAAGTCTGGAGAAAAGGGCTGGATGACGGTTATTGGGATTTACAAGGTAGGATACGAGTCGTAAAGACGTAGACTGGATAAAGAGATGCGACCCTGGTGGCTCATTCGGAAAATACACAAAATGGCTGCTAGATGTTACTCGAAATATAATTTTTAGCGTTTTGTGACGAAAATATATAGTTTTTAATGATTTTTTTGGGTAATAAAGAATTTTTTAAATGACCCTGACACATTGAACTACCAGGCTCGCGCAACCGGAATAACAATGTCCCGAGCTGCTGAAATATAATAAAACTGAAATACCGCGAAATTCCTGCTATTTTCCGCTTCCTGTGCAACTAATGAATTTTCCAAAGAGCGACTAGCAACTTTTCTCCAATTAAGGATGAAAAGAAGTCTGGAGAAAAGGACTGGATGACGGTTAATGGGATTTACAAGGTAGGATACGAGTCGTAAAGACGTAGACTGGATAAAGAGATGCGACCCTGGTGGCTCATTCGGAAAATACACAAAATGGCTGCTAGATGTTACTCGAAATATGATTTTTAGCGTTTTGTGACGAAAATATATAGTTTTAAATGATTTTATTGGATGATAAAGAAATTTTTAAGTGACCCTGACACATTGAACTACAAAACCATCATCGACTTGGTATATCTCGCTACTTGTTTTGTTAGCAAAGTATCTGAAACGAGGTATGGTGTTGCTTGCCTTTGAGAAGTGGCACCAGACGTCCCCAGCACGTAATAGCGCCCTTTCTGTTGAACTGGCCGAGGGCTAGTTCCATGTAGAACAATGGAATCCCCCCAACTACGAGCATCACGCAGTATGGAACGAGAAATGCACCTGCAACAGAAACAATAATAATTCGTTTTTTTTGCTCGTGTTCTTTGTGTAAACAATGTCAGTCTAGCGTCTTGTGGATTAATATTAACTACTGTCATTGAGCTTTAAGCTTTTCATTATTTAAATTACATCCTGAGCACAGTTTGAGATTGTTTAAAACGGTTTAATTATCGAATGGTAATATTGTTAATTATTTTGATATTTTTTCCATATCAAGGCCTCATTTTGCCAATGCGTTGACTACGAATTGCGGCAAATGTCCTTCCAAGAGGGCGATATAGATAATAAGAAGTGCAAAGGTGTGGCTAGTGTTTTTGAATGAGAGCACGAAGAAATCGTGCAATTCCTAATAAGTACGAACTGGTGCAGCGCGGAAAGACTGTTGCTGCTGCTACTGGTGCTAAATTCTCTTGGCTTGGAAGTATGAAGGATCATTAAGGCTCCATCGGTTGGGGGCTGGCATGCTTGACGCGAGGTAATCGAGCGCAATCTCTCGCCTGGCGAAAAGCGTCGCATCCGGAGTATCGCGAAAAGAGAGTCGTCGTACGTTAGGAGAACTTGTGGAGCAGTCCAGGCCCATTGTCACGCCAAGAGGGTGGTAATTGTGCAGTTGGGGAACGACCGAGAGAGAGAGAGAGAGAGAGAGAGAGAGAGAGGCAGAGAGAAAGAGAGATGGGAAATAAAGAAAAGGATGCAGCTGGATAAAACGTCTTTACCATGTTGAACGAAGTAACATTTCAAAATGCAATCCACTTCAATGCTGCGACATTTATTTAATAATTCAATAAAATAAAATAATCAAGATTCGTGATAAATCTAATTTATTTAATGAAATAACATTTTTATTTTACCAATGATTTATTATTTATGATTTATTTTCATGAATAAAATATCTTTGCGCTTCTGAGCTACTTGAAAGAGAATATTTCCAAATTTCTATCAAAAATAAAAATGAATTGATATCTAGAAAGAAAAAAAAAAGTATCTGGAAATGAACGAAAATTGTTAATAATTTGAATTGGAAAAAAAAAAAAAACAATGGAAATTCAATGAAAGACAAACTAAGCGAAATGCAATTCAAAGTTAGTTTTTGTCAAATATAATATAAAAATTGTTTTATTAATGAACACGTGGCGATCTCGAGTGACCCAGATTCTTGGGCGTACGTTTGAGTGGCAAAATAATTTTTATTTTTATTTAAAAAAAAAAACCTACTATCGCTCCGTAGTAGAAGTTGGGAAGCAGAGGCGGAGATTGAAAAGCTGGGTTGACTCGCGTGGTGACCGTGGGCTTAACTGCATTGTCCAGCGTTTAGTACAGCAAATGCTTTTAAGGTAGTAACTCGGTTGTGAACTTTTCAAAGTGCGTACCCCGCGCATACTTTCTCTCTTTCCTGCGCGCTCTCTCTCTCTCTCTCTTCTTAGTCCTATAGCGAGAATGTATGAAACGTGCACGTACTTGTGGATCGTTAAAACGTACACACGTGAGCTTTGCTTCGACCAATAGCTTATGACTGCATCGTCTTGTTCGCAGTAACAGAGACCGGAAAATCCCCAAATTAATTGACCGTACGATTCGTCTAATCGGCTCTAAACGAGAGACGAGCCATCCACGATTCCTTCCTAATCTCTTGATACCACAGCAAGTTGGCGAATTGGCCTTGCCCTTCAGTACACTCGAATCCATAGTCTCGTTATCGTTCTAATAGCCCGTTTAACTAACTCGAAAATTCGATATGGAGAGGATCGATGAGCAATTTGGTTCAAGAGAGTCTATCATCCCGGAAGTAGACTCGATGCTCGGTTTACAAAATGCTTCGTGATTTTTTTTACATTCTGGCAGTCGAGTTTACAATTTTTTATGGCTTTCTATCGGCTTGATTACGTTTTAAAATAGCGAAATCTTCTTTTTATATCGAATTTCTTCAGCTATTAGGTGTACAACTTTGCTTCCGCCTTTTTTTCCCGAAGTTCGAGGCTTTATTGTAAAAAATTGGTTATACATTTACGATTCAAAGTATTGTCCATCGCTGACCACTACTTTCTCTCATCTTTCGGGCAGTGTACGAATCCCGCGTTGAAAAAACTGGTCTCTTTTGAAGCGATCCACGAATCGATCCAATTTTTTACTTCTTCAGAAGACCGGAAGTGCTGGTCAGCCAGGTCGTGTGCCATTGATCAAAACAAGTGATAATCAGAGGGAGCAACGTCTGGAAAATACGGCGGATGGGGTAGGACTTCCCATTTCAACGTTTCCAAGTATGTCTTGACCACTTTTGCAACATGGGGTCGAGCATTGTCACGCTGCAAAATCACTTTATCGTGCCTCTCGTTGTATTGCGGCCGTTTGTCTTTCAATGCTCGGCTCAAATGCATTAATTGCCTTCGACAACGATCGCCTGTGATTGTTTCAGTCGGTTTTAACAGCTCGTAATACACTACGCCGAGCTGGTCCCACCAAATACGGAACATGACCTTGGAGCCGTGAATATTCGGTTTGGCCGTCGACGTGGAAGCATGGCCGGGAAATCCCCATGATTTTCTGCGCTTGGGGTTATCGCAATGAACCCATTTTTCGTCCCCAGTCACAATACGATGCAGAAATCCCTTCCGTCTTTGCCTTTCGAACAACTGTTCACAAGCAAACAAACGCCGTTCAACATCTCTCGGTTTCAACTCGTACGGCACCCAATTTCCTTGCTTCTGAATAATTCCCATGGCTTTGAGGCGTTTTGAAATTGCTTGTTGAGTCAGTCCCAATGATCGTGCCAATTCTTCTTGACTTTGACACGAGTCGTGATCAAGTAATGCCTCCAATTCTGCGTCTTCGAGAACCTTCTCTCTTCCACCGGTTTGCCGGTCTTCGACGTCAAAATCACCGTTCTTGAAGCGTTGAAACTACTCACGACACGTTCTTTCACTAATAGCGGCCTCACCATAAATATTTGAGAGCATTCGATGAGCCTCAGCCGGAGATTTCTTAATATTGAAGCAGAAAATTAAAACCTCTCGGAAATTACGAGAATTTGGCTCGTAAACTGACATTTTCAATCGAGAATAACTTTATGATGCAGACACTAATCGACTAATGTTTCTATGGGATTATGTTGACAGATGCCTAAGTTTATTGCATGACGACTATGATCTATTTATTTCGACCATTACTTACCGCTAAAGCCATCTATAGGAAAACGGCGGAAGCAAAGTTGTACACCTAATATTTGTGAGATATTTAACGAATTCATAATCACTGCCAATTCCGATAATTCCTTTTATCTGAACATTGCAAAGTTTCCTCTGTAAGTAAATTTATTTAAAAAACTACTTTCTCCAGAGCCCTCGTATCGACGAAAAGGCGAAAAAATTATTTAATTAGCCTTCTTATCCTAATCTTCCGACTAAAGACAATGATCGAGTCTTAAGAAATTTAGTCACAAAGTGGAGAAAATATAAAAATCGTGAGAGACACGAGAGATCGATTGTCACGTCGTGCCGGTGAAGCTTTAAAAGCTTGATGCGGGGAATTTCCCAAAGTAAAACGATTCGAGGGATAATGTTGGATTTTGAGGGATCAACAGGTCAGCCTCTCTCCAAGCAGCACGTGATGCTCTTCCGGGGCTTTCCTTCTTGCGTTTCTTCCTTCCACCGATACGGAATCCTTCTCGTTCTCGTCACTTTGCTTTTTCTTCGTCGATTTTTCTGTGGCCTTCTATCCCATTTCGGTTGAGCAGGGACAAAGTCAAAGCTCCTACCAGCCACTTCTCGGTATGTTCTGGCGAGAGGAAATGGCACGATAGGGCAAGAGCCACGTGAGGAGAGAGACTTACCAAAGTGGTAATCGCATCAGAGAGGATAACGTCCGTGCGGTGCCTCTTGATTAATTCTTCTCTCTTCCATTGGACAATCCGGGTCTATCAGCGAACGATGAGGAAACTTCTCTCTTCTAGGAACGTCGGTAGTCTGCTGTCACGAGATTAAATTTATTATCGGTTTCTTGGAGAACAGGAGAATTTATATGTGACGGAATATTTGCTGCTGCAAAAGCAAAGTTTACGAACGTTGGACAATGCTACTGCGGCTTTCGCCCGCGGCTACATCCGTTTAAATTCGCTTAGGACATCTTAGCCAACGAATCAAGGGAAACTAACCGGAATTTTCATTCGGAAACGGATGCCTGCTTTTGAATTCTGGTAAATCAACTATCTCCGACGTTCAAACGTTTGATTGTAGTCTGCTGAATGCTCTCCGAGTTTAGTATAACTAAACACAAAGGTCTGGTACAGATGGATTGTCCGTGATATAAAAATAAAAAAACAGTGGAGACGGTACAGCTTTTCGTCGTATCGCATGTCTTTTTCGCCATTCGGGACTTGAATGCATATTTTATCGACTGTAAGACTCTTTAAATGGGACACGAAGTCTCAATACTACAGACACATTTGCTGTTTCTCTCTAATTCCGCCGTGAAGCACCATTTAATTCTACCTCTCTCGCACGCTTACATATTTCATCTCGTCTTAAAGTCTTAAGGTTCCTATTTGAATGGAAATTTTTCATTGATTATTAATGTGATAGAATGTAAAAGTCGAAAAATCGTAACAAAAAAAAACCGAAGGAATTAAAAAGCAATAAAGTTTTGGAGTTCTTTTTATAAATTTTGTTCCACTTTCGAATAAATCAGTAGCGTGATAACGATTAATGAGGAAAATTCATTTATTTAAGAAAACGAATTAACCATAAAATAAGTAATTCTAACAAAAATGCATCGAACACTTTTTAAAGTTATGTTACGAAATAAAAACCTTCAATGGAAATGTTTCTGGAAGAAACATTTACGATATGGGTATGAAACGGTATGTTGCCTAATGTATAACCCAGCTACAAGACAAAAAACAAATTACAATTACAACGCTAATGACTAGCGACGTAAAAAATGTTCAAGTATGTAACGAAATGAAAATCTGCAACCCGAAAGCTTCTGGTACGTATGACACGGTATATTGCCTATTGTATGACTCTGTAACGATGTCTGCATTGCACATAAATATAAGTAGACGATTCTAATGACAGTACTCTTACTCAGTAACTGATCAATCCGGGTTCGATCCCTGGTGTATAGTAAATTAATTGTATCGTGATACAATTTCTCTCTTCGATATTTTGGCAGGCTATCGTGACTACCGTTCTACACAATTCTCCGAATTCTCCGTACGGTTATCACAAGTCAGCTGCAAGAGATTACTTTAATAAAACAAATTACAATTACAACGTTAAGTGACTTATAACGGCGTAAAAAATGTTCAAGTGTGTAACGAAATGAAAATCTGCAACCCGAAAGATTCTGGAACGTATGACACGGTATGCTGCCTATTGTATGACCCAGCTACTAGACATTACTTTGATAAAACAAATTACAATTACAATGCTAATGACTAACAACGTAAAAAATGTTCAAGTATGTAACGAAATGAAAATCTGCAACCCGAAAGATTCTGGAACGTATGACACGGTATGCTGCCTATTGTATGACCCAGCTACTAGACATTACTTTGATAAAACAAATTACAATTACAATGCTAATGACTAACAACGTAAAAAATGTTCAAGTATGTAACGAAATGAAAATCTGCAACCCGAATGATTCTGGAACGTATCACACGGTATATTGCCTACTGCATGACTCTGTAACGATGCCGTTCTTGCATATAAGTAGACGATTCGAATGCGAGGAATATATAGATGACATCAGTGCAGTGGTTAGTACTCTTACACGGTAACTGAACAATCCGGATTCGATCCTCGGTGATCACTATACATTTTCTCTCTTGGATACTTCGGTAGGTCATCGTGATTACCATTCTACACAATTCCCCGAATTCTCTTTACGGTTATCACAACTGAGTTGCGAGAGATTACTTTGATAAAACATAAATTACAAATACTACGCTAGTGACTAATAACGACGAAACAAATTATTAAGTGCCTCAATGTGAGGAGGAGTGATACACCTTAAAGCTGTGAGCGTTCGCTATTAAATAAAAGAAATGTGAATGATTTATTATCTTTTGACACCATTGAGTGGCGAACGATCTTAAAAGTAAAAATAACTTAAAACGGATAATCAAAATAGAAAAATGCAATTTTTCTATTTCTCATTGAAACTGTTGAGTCTCCTTAAACTCGATTTACACGTTCTTTGATAAATCCGTATTAATAATCGCTAATGGAATTTAAATAACACGGGCTCGCGTCTATCGATTAAAATATTTTCTATCGGTAAAAATGAAATTGATTAACAAATAAATTTCCATAAAGAAGGAGAAAAAAAACAGGAAATAATTTTTTTATTATATGACGAATCTGTCTCATTAACACAATACGTGTTTCGCATCGATCTCTGCCACTTTATTGGCATAAACACGATATCGAAACATAGCACCAGGAAAACCAGTTTTTAATAACGGGATGTGGTATCCAGTTGAGCAATCATTTCTTGAAACAACTCTGACAAACACGCTACCTGCCATTACCTTAACCCATAAAAAGCAATTGTTGATCACAGATCTCGATCTTTGAATAATTTTGTGAAATAATTCGATACCGCGGTGGTGCAGTGGTTAGAATGTTTCCTTCTAAACGACATTGTACATCGATATGTCGTGAATTCAAATCCGTGCGCTGTACTTTTCTTAAAAATTCAAATATTCGTTATTCGAAAAAAATCGAAGAAAACCCAGTTACATGTACAATGTCCGAAGAGCGTGGGAGGGTTGGAATTATTACGAAGATTAATAAAATTGATTCGATGTACCGATCTACAGTTTCTTACAAATTGTATAAATTGCGACTCTTTGTACGACGCACGATACACTTCGTTACTCAAAAAGTCTCATTGAATATTATTAAATGACATTGATCGATTAAATTAAACAGAAAACCACATTGAAACCGATTAATTTTCAATACGATTATTGTCATTTTAATGAGTTTCAATCGTTCTCAATGGAATTTTTTAACCAGGATTAAGAAGACCCGGACTCAAATATCGAAATAAATATCTCGATCTATCTATTTATATCAATTATCTCGAATATAAAAAAAGCAACTATCCCAGATGATAAAAAAAAATGATGAAAATTAGATAAAAGAAACAAAGAATGTGAATATCGTTAAGATATTGAGCCGCAGAAATTTTCTACCCTTTTTTTTGTCTTCGACTCCATGATCAAAGGTGTCCCGAATAGGAAATTATAATTAATCGTGGTAATTGAAAATTAACGACCGATCTTGCATGCCCTGTCTGGCATTTCCTGGCTTTTCCGTTCTCCGGAACTTGCCTAAATGCTTCGGTAGAGAATCGCGTGCTCCTGCGTTGCGAATAGACCTGGCAGCGCACACAGCTGCTGCTGCTGCTATTTCATCCTCTCCTGCGTGGAAGCTTTAATTGGGTTAGCAGCCGCTTTTGAGAAGCTCCTGTATCACTGACAGCAGGCCTTAATCATATTCCTACGGGACTTGATAGAGGGACTAATGGCATCGTACTCCTCCTGTCCTCCTGCCGTGTCCTCTTCATTCCCTCATAGTGCTGCGCTACCGCGTTCTCCATCGTATAGTTGCTCTTCTCGCCTCTATCTCACCTCAGCAATCTTCGTATTTAACGTTTATAAAGAATATCTTGATAATCAGAACGTCGCGATTGTTGATTTACCCTGACGGATCGGTGCAAGATAAATTTTAAACATTATTTTCTCTTTATTATTTACAATTTATCGTGACAATCATTTTAATATGAATTATCGGTTTCGGATATAGATAAGGTTCGCAAGGATTGTTGGTCTTAGTCATACGACAAAACGCCTTTGTCGATTCGGTGAGGACATTCCAATATCTCGAAAATTTACCAATGATTTAAGGATGAAATTTCTATTTTTTTCGTCACGATAAATTGCTCTGGAAATTCCTGTTTAGTTTCACATGAAATTTCATCAAAGTTCAGAGCATTCGTTCGTACTTGATGATTATAAGCATTGAGCCCTTCTGGTTTTAAGCGGCAAAACATTCGGTGCAGTCGCTCGAGAGCTTTAAACGCATCTCTGTTGGTCAATTATGACGGAGCGTTACTTCATCACGCAAAAAGCCTCGACGTAGATTCTCAATTCCGAGTCGTTTATTTCATTGCGCAGTTAAGGAGCTTTCGTTCCTCCTCGCCACAGAAATGCTACGACTGTCCTTGCGAAGCTTTAAATCACAGTCGAGAGGTAGAGATAAATTATTTCGAAAAAAAAAAAACATCAAAATAGAAGAAGAAAAGGAGGAGAAGCTGTACTTGCGTTGAGGTCATTTTCCACGAGGCTAAATGCCAATCAAGCGTCTCGTTATGAAGGAAAATTAACCGGTGTTTTGCTACCAGAGAATTTTACGTCGAAAACGATGAAGAGAAGAGCGCGGGAGATTTCTCATTATTTGAAAATACACTTTCAGGGAATTTAAAGGAAAAAGTTGGAGCGACGATCGTGCCTTTCGTTTTGACAATGATGTACCGTCAGCATCGAGATTAATCGTTAAAGACAACGACGATTAAATAGCGTGACTCACCGCCACCGTTCTTGTAGCATAGATAGGGAAACCTCCAAACGTTGGCGAGATCGACGGCGAAGCCGATTACGGACAGCAGGAAGTCAACTTTGCCGGACCAGGTCTCGCGACGCTCTCCGCTCCCATCCAGACTTCCCGGAGCTGACGTCTTCACCACCCTCGACGTCATTTCAGATACTAAAGTTAAATAGAAACAAAAGAAAAAACGTAATTCATGTATTAAAAAAATTATAGAAACGGTTTACAGGATTGATATGTTGGCGAAAATTATTAATATTTATAGACTGAAGGGTTGTCAATTTTTTTTTTAGAATCTATAGACGAGGGACCAATCTAAACTCTCTAACAGACACAACGATATGTACCTCGAAAAAAAAAAAAATGATTTAGATCGTTAATCTTTCCCCTTCGCACCTGGATATCACAGCCGATAAGCGATAAAAATCTTTCAAATTTTCACAGAATTTACTTCAAATAAAGCACAAATAACCGTGCAATTCTCCTGCGGATATTTCAATAGGTTTAAAAGTAAGAAAAATTTTTTAGTGCAATGAAAAATATAAAATTCAAGAGATCTAAATAAAAATGTCCTTTGTGAATAAAAATCGCAAAGGTATCAGGGTTGTACCCCTAGCAATTAATTGACCGCAAGCATGACGAGGTGTATTCGCGCAAGGGGTGGTGGTTATGGTGGTGGTGGTGGTGGTAGTGCGGTGGTGGTGGTGATGGTGGTGGTGCCTTGGCGCGCGCGCGCGCGCTCGTGTAATTCGGTGACGACAAGTTATGGATAGCTCTTCACACACATCAACCCTCGACCCCCGTAACGAGCTCATTGTGCAGCGTTGACGGGCACCGGTCAAACAGCATTATTTCAAAGGCGCGATATATGCTGCCAGGGGAAGGGGGGGGGGGGGGGGGTATGAAATGGAAGAGGGTAGCGACGAAGCGATACGGGGGTGGTGGTCGGTGTATGCGACGCTCCTGATGGTCGCACGCGTGAACGTACGAGCGGATATGGACGAGGATAGAGTCGGCACAACGCTATCGAGTACTCGACGAGAGCTTTTCTGTCACACGCACGATTTGCCCTCTTATTAGAATCGAAGCTTCATTATTATTCGGGAACGCTTCAATACTCGTGCGAGATTCCTTCGCCTCCACCCCGTCCCCCTCGCTACATCTATTTTCGTTATCAATTTCACGTTTTTTTCTTTTTATTTCTATTTTATACTGTGAGAACTTTTTTTTTCCTACTCTGTCATGAATATTTCGTGAGAAAATAATTTACTGGTGTGGCTATATTGAAAATCGATTAAATTAACGATTTTCCGATACAATAAACTTTTCGAGAGGCTTAGCGAACTTTTTGGAAAGAGAAAAGTTTGTAATTCCCGAGCTCGGGGAGAACGAGGCAACAAACGTGATGTGAATAGTATAGCGAGTGGATGTCACAATAGGCGAATAAAAAATGGCAAATTTGGTGATTGCCTTGATGGCACTCGGCGCTAAATTCGGTAGAGTAGTGTTTGTAATTCTATTATCCTGGGTGCGGAAGCTTTCGTCGATAGTCGATAGCCGTACTCGTGGCCCTCACTGAAACCAATAACTTAATCAATTTTCGAAAAATAATTTTTTTAATTAAGTTTTGATGTTTTTTTTTTTTTTTTTCGTCTTCTTCTAATTGTTTGTCGTTGTTTTTTTTTTCCTTTTAATAATTTGATTTTTTATACTCACTGGATGTAGAATCGCGGCGGGTTAGTGGTTGACGTTGTTGACGATGTTACAACGGGACAAGACACCGGGACACTGATGATGCTGCTGCTGCTCCTGGTGTTCCTCCTCCTTAACACCACGTAAGTCCGCTTCTTCAACAGTCAGCAAACCGGATACTCGAAAAAATCGCCACAGACTCTGATTTTTTTTATAAATCGTATCCGTCAGACCCATTCCCGCTCTATGACTTTTGGTTATTTGCGACGTATAGCGATTCGTCGACAATCCGACTGATGGATGGAGCAATCCGATTGGCATTAACGACGATCGTTCGACGATCGCACGCCCCGTGATCTCATCGAAAATCGTTATAGCACGGTGACCGGAAGTCGCACTGAGACAAATAAAATAAAAGAAAAAGCAAGATTTTACATTATTATACAAATCTCGTATTACACGGATGGAAAGAATTATAAAATTATTTCAATAGCGAGGCACCTTCCACTAAACAAAATTAACTATTGATCGTCATAATCGGATTGATGAAATGATTTATTCTTCTCAAAGATCGAACGACACAACTTTTTATCGGACATTACCGATTGCTCATCATAATCGAACTGATATAACGATTTATTCTTCTCAAAGTTTTAACGATAAAACTTTTTATTGGACATTAGCGTACGTCAGTTGATTTTTTTTTTTTACAAAACACGGCTGCAAATGTATGTAAATATAATATATTAGGGAGGAGAGGGTGCACTGATTGCAGTAATCGATTATTGGAATGAAAGTATTCGTTGAAGCTTTGATTATTTGTAAAAATATTACGAGTACATAAAAAAAAAAAATTCCACTCCGAATATAACTATTTGTAGAAAGAGTTTCAATTAATTTAATATCGTTACGTGAGTTATTTTTTTAAAATCCGCTATGAACAATCAATTAAATTTTTTATACGATTTTTTTAACTTGTTTAAAAGGTTTTTTTTTTTCAAAAATCGATGAATCTCTCGTCTTCAGAATTATCGATTAAACGACGAAAAATTACAGAAACCTTTTAAAAAAAATGAATAATTGATTAGCGTCAAGAGGCGCTGCAACCTCATTGAAATAAAAATTTCGCCAATCAATTGACTAATTAAATATCTCCTCACTTTCACAAAATTGAAAAATCGTTGAAACTACGTGAAAACCACTGAGACACTACGTAAAACTTCTAGAATTCTTCGATGTCTCATCAACTCATCAAGCCCGTAAACTTGTGCAATTAATTTCCGTTAAATAAATCTTGAAAAATAGAAAAAAAAAATATTATTATTATTATTACGAATTGAAAAATCATTCGCGCTTTTTTATTTTGGATCGGATTACAAATTTTCAATATAATTTCCAACAGTTTGTACTGCAACGGCACGAAGAAATTCATTCGCAATGATAAATTATTCAGTGTTACGCGATTCTAGTTTGACGAGTTAATTGCGTAGGCGCGTGGGATTTAAAAATTATTTTAATTATCGCATTGAGTGTTATTCACACGAATAATCTCAAGGACCCGAGCGTACAAAAGGGATTGACAAAGAGGGGGAAAAGGAGAGGTAAAAAGAGAGAGAGAGAGAGAGAGAAAATATAATCTGCTTATATCGACGATTGAAGAGCCCGATTTTGTTTAATCGTAACGTGAGTTACGCTTAGCGCGCACTTGATTTCAAGACGAGAGTTATAATGAGATAAATAGTAGTTGAAGTAGTCAGCAACGATGCAACACTTACGAATGTAACTGGACTTCCGTGTCTCTACGATGAGTTGAACGTGCGGTATGTCTCGCGGGTATCGGTGTACCTCGTAGGAGAGGTCTGAAGAATCAAATGACAAGAACGCGAAGAGCTGGGACGGTATATACGCGCCATGGTCACATGGTACAGCGAGGACGACCAATCGCCACCCAACCGGATGCTGCACTTGGACGGAGACGTATCTTCGTCCAGCGGTGTTCGCTCCATGAGAAATATTCGCGATACAATCGACATTCAGACTGAGAAAGAAAAAAAAAAAAAACGATTGCGAGTGAATTTAGCTTCCTCGTTCTTTACTACATTTTGCAAAATTCTTCGCAAGTAACGAATTGTTGGAGCTATCGAACGTGCTTTGATACTCGAGTAAAGCAGGAACTTGTTATCTCTGTCAAGTAAAATGTATGACATGATTCAACTATTCGTTTGAATTTAATGGAATTTGATTGCTTAAATAAAAATCTATCAGTTTACGAAGTTATGGATATTTGTGGGAGATATTTAGTGAAAATCTTGAAGGAATAATCGAGCAATCGATTTTAATATCCTCGATGGACACCGTGGATCTACCTGACTCGGTATGATTTTTTTTAAAACGTGCCCTAGAAGACTTTTTTTCACAAAGTACGATATCTTAAGAGTAGAATCACATTTTTTTTTAGCATAAAAAGTTAAAAAATGATTAATTATAACGCTTTCCACTTGTAAAATTGAGCAAACGTTTTAACAAGGAAAGATGTAGAAGATGTGTGCCCTGTGTATATATTTATTTCACTTCTTCGCAAGTTCAAAAAACTGAAGACGGTGCGCACTGGGTAAACAAATGGAAAGCGCCGTTAATCATTTTTTTTATAAGATTGTTGTTGTCATTTAAATTGTTAAGAAGATAACATGTTCTGTAAAATTTGAAGTACGATATAAAATTTGTTTCGTCCTAATTGGTTCGATAATTTTTAAAATGGCAGCCACTTTTTAATCATTTGGCCATTTTGATTGAGTGTAAGAGGCGCGAGATATCTCAGAGGAAGCGTGACAACGAAGGATTACAGAAACGTATGAAATCAAATTACAAAATAAATGAAAATTATCTATTCTTATCATTAACGTCAACGATGAACTTTGAGTTTTAATTTAATGTAATTTTCGTCAAAAATGGGCTCAACGATGTCATTCCGGAGAGAATGATCTTTCAATTGGTGTAGACATTTATAAATAATGACATAATTCCATCTGTTCATTCAATGCGAGAAACATTTCACTATTTTCCACAAAAACCATTGTTGGATCTTGTTAACTTTGAAAATTAGTATTTTTTAAACGACGCCGTCGAATCCGATAAAAAAATATTTCGTTATAACGTTGATATTAGTTAATAAAAATACTTGTTATCCTCAAGAAAGATTTCGTCCGATTACTCGATGATCGTCTATCTTAAAGTCTTAAACGAATGATCGATCAATTGAATTTGAAAGAAATTTAAGAAATTGTCAAACGATCCTTCTCGACGACTAAACATTAAAAAATTCTCCATTTAAATCGCAGAAGATGATAAGAATTTTCCGTGAATCTTCGTTTTGTATGACGTTGCAGTGAAATTTCGAGCGTACGTTCTATTCGAATAATGAATTTTGATAATGATAACGAAAGAAAAAACCATAATGTCCCGTGTTTCGTGATTTATAAGTTCGAAACCGCGGGTTCTTCCCGCCGCTCCGAAAGTTGTAAAACCTCGGGCGTTCGTTGGATCAGTATTCCGACCAATACACAGTGGTGGCATCGCAACACGATGGTGATTACAGCTGCTGGCATTATCCGAGTGGGTAAATAGTACAGCAGCACCAAAATATTGTCAGCAGTAACGGTAGAACGTGAGTGTTTCGCCGAGCAGTCGATCGCTGTGAGTCGTCCCCGTGAATCTGCGCAAAGAAAATACGAAAAAGATTTTGAAAAAACCATCGATATCGAAGCTACGAACAGACTGCCTGCTCCAAAATTCGTATGTTGTTTTTCTTACCATTAATTATTTTCACGACACGTCCGTCACTGACAGATTGATTCATTGACAGCCTCGCGATCAAAGTATTTTCGCGGTATCCCTCATCCAGCGATTTTTCTTTTTATCTCAAACGTTCTCCGAATATCCTTCATTGACAATTCCATGGGGAGTGCTTCTTCGATTTCTTAAAGAAAAGAAGAAAAAAAACCTCGATAAGCCATAGCTCTTCTGCTCCATTTCTCTCAGTCTCGTACCTTTAATGCGTTAATTATTCAACGCCCGATCTTAATCGAAATGACATTTTTCCATTATTCCCTTGCCATTCGTTCCATAATTTCTCTCTAGGTTGTATCTACCGAATGTTATTCACCGCATCCTCCAATAGGTTTCGTGTATACAACTGTTATCCAGTGTTTCATAACATATGTCAGTCTCCCCTTCTTCCATCTCATAGAAATTTCTATAATTAAAATATATTAACGATATATCAAAGTTTTCGATGCATAACATGTACTTTACATATATTTCACATATAATTTACATTTAAAATATTTTATATTATATAGTTTTCATATATTTTATGAACAAACGTCGCCTATATTTAACACATATTTGTTTCAAATATGTATTTAACGTAGATGTACTTCTTAATGAGTAAATCTTGTAGTAAGTTAGTCGTAAAATAAATTTTTTTTTACTCCAATAAATAGATTTCAAATGTGAGAAGTTTGTAAAGATTTTTTTTTCTATTCTAAAAAGGTAAGCCATGTCAGCCAATCGTTGTACATTCGTAAAAACTCTTCTATCGTTATCTGTTCACCTGTTTTCAATTTGCCTGTCTGTCGTATTTCCGTATCGACGTGTCTTTAAACTATTGGCGACGAGCAACTGTTAGCAAGGTAACCGGAACTATTAATACAGAATAATTGTAAGAGTATTAAATTATTGACAATTGCAAGTACGCAAAATTGTTTTAGTTATATCTATCAGCCAGTAAGCTTGTTGTTTTTTTTTTCTATAGACACTATAGTCGACGAAGAAAAGAATTAACTACGTAAGATATATTAAATTTATCGTTGTACTGTTTTTACTTTTTTTTTTTTTTTTTCTAGGAAGAAGATAAGTTTAAAGATTTGACAATTTGACAAATAAGCGAACGATGGAAGGTGAAGGATTTGATCCATGCGAGTGTATTTGGAGCAACCATGCTATGCAACGTCTTCTCTCCATTGTGAGTAAAATTATTATTATAAACAATAATTGTCAGCTTTAAAAACGAAGAAAAAAAACAACATTTTTTTTAACGATTCGTAAAGATCGACACCTTCCAGAAATTGTAATCTTATCTTTCTTATGAAATTTTTTTCTGCTTTATGAGTAACTCGAAATATTAACATGAGATTAAAAACAAAATGTTACAACACATTGCTGCTGATGCGAATTTTCAAAGGTAATAAAAGCAAAATGTATTAATGCTAACGAAAAATTCGTAGTTTCTTCTATTTACCTTCTCTGGCTCTGTTTACGATAACACACGTACGATATTATCGCTCGAGCACGATTATTGCCAGACAAATGACGCAATCATTTTTCACTCGACTGGCAAAAAATTGAGCTGACTAAGTCGGTCATTAAAAGAAACACGTACCGTTCGCATAACATATATTACAATCGTTATTAAACGCGCAATTATTTTGTACTCTCGATTGCAAGTTTGTGTTTGAACGACACAAGGCACATTGACTGTTTAAAGAGTCACGAATTTTCATGAAAGAAGAATACTCTGCAGACTTGCAAAAGTTTGAACGTCGATTGATGAATTGTTTCAAAGTTTTAACAGAGGGGAAAAAAAATACAAAACTATGATTAAACGGTGTTTCAGTTGCGTCAGTCACAATCAGCGTGCACGGAAAACGAGTGCTACCCGGTAACGCGTACGTACGAAAATTCTTGCTGATCGAGGAAATGAATAAAAAAATTTACGAGTTAATTTCAATGTTTATTGATTTTAATAAATAAAAACGCGTTATTTCTTTTTATCAGTAAAAACAACGTGCATTTTATAATACAAATTCCATACGATTAGGCCTAATTCGAATATAAAAAATGGTCGAAGTTTAATTTTTTATATTTGAAACTGTCGATTTATTTTACACGATCGGAGGATCAACGCGAACGATTGATCGCGTAGGATTTTCCGAACGATTGTTTTATTTACTGATAAAAATAAAATAATTTGTTCAATTGAAATCGGTAGAGCTCCACGCGTTCGATCGACGTAGCTTACGTGTTTGCGATTTTTTTTTTTAGTTCCTGGACCACAGAATGGTCGGCCAAGCAGCGATCTTTACTTTACGACGATAATCTTAGGCGTTTTGGCACTTCTCTATCTATTCAGGCCGAATTCTCTTCGTCGGATGAGCTACGGCGATACCAAGGCTCGCGACAATGCACCGGTGAGTGAAAAATCGTACTTGATATTCGGTTCTGAAAATAAAATTGTATCAGTAAAAGAAAATTGTTTTTCAACAAGACTGCATCTGTATCTTTCCTTTTTAGGGTTCGAACGGCGATCCACCGGTTCCTCCTCCATCGGCAAATTGAGGATGCATCCTCATCGTCGACCCTTAAACTCCGACAACAGGATCAAGAAGAAACTTCCACAGGTTCGAAGACGAAAAACGAAAGCTAACGACGATTGATAACGAAAACAAAATTATTAATAACACAATAATATGGAAACAGCGTTTCTATACCGCAAATAGTATTAGAATCGATGAATATTAGTCTCCGTTAATTTTTTTTTGTTGTTTTTTCGCTCTCCAAAGATAATGAACGTTACGTTTTGATCCTCACGAAGTCAGGTAGAGATTGCTCAAACGATTTTTGTATTTTTCAATTTATTAATCTGTGAAAATTTTTGCAAATTAGAATATTGCGCATTGCTTCCTCATTTTTATGATTCGCACAGTACATACATCCTTCCGTAATTACGTTGATCAATTTTCGTTTCCTCATAAAGAAAGCTTAGTGTACTGCGAATTAAAAATATAAACAATGAAGCAACAAGCAAAGTTCTACGTTGCAACTTTATTGAAAAAAATTTTAATTAACATTTAAAAGAAGAGTTCCTTCATATTTTGATAAATCTTGATTCCAAAATCTTAAGAGAATTATTGAAAGACATCCAAAAAGGCGTCCGTATCAACAGTGACAATTACGTGTCGAAAATTTTCTTGATACTAATTGTTCTTAAAAATTGTCGATAAATATCGACCCCTCGAACGTTTCTTATCAAATTAAATACAAAATAATTGTTTAACCCTTTGCACTATTTTCACGAGTCTGATTCGTGATGAAAATTTTAGGCCAAACTTTGAATATCACGAGTTAGGCTCGTAATTGATATTTCGGTTCAAACATGAATATTACAAGCCGTACTCGTGGTCTTAATCTCGGGCTAAACAAGAACGTCTGAAGTTATGCACGGCTTGTTCCGAATTTCAGCGTAGTGCAAGGGGTTAAAGTTTGTTTATTTCTGTTGAACATTATTGTAACTTGAGTCAGATAGATTCTTCGCACGATGAATTAAAAATAAGGAAAAGTCGTTTGAGCCACTTTAAAATCTTGACGCGCGGTACAATTTTCTTTTACGAGGGTCCGTTACGCATTAAACTCAAACGTTTAATATCGTGGGAGAGGAATAAAACACTTTTTTTTTCTACACACCTCAACACTTACATAATATTAATATAATAATTATACCACAAGCGATAATCTCGTGATATCATAGATATTAATTAATCGGGAAGTCGAAAAAATAATTGTGCGACGTATATCTCGAAACGGATACATCACTAATTTCAAGAGAAATATCGTTTAATTTAAACGCAATATTTTTAACAATACTATGTAAGAAATCTAAGGTGCCTGACCTGTTTGCTTTGTTTTTTTCCTTGACGAAATAAAATTATAATGAATTATCATCGACACTCGAAAATACGAAACGTCGAACGTTGTATAAAATATCTTATGTACTTGTATAACATCACAAAATAATCGTAATTGTGCTCAAAAGAAATTTTTTAGAATGTTGTTCGGGGTGTCATGTTCTGGCACTGATCGATTTTTATATAGCGAATGCGATTGTATTATACCGAATTTTTGTAGATACGAATTATTCGATCGTTCCAAGTCTCCGGCTACATTGGAAATGTAGTCGATACGTGCAATCCGTATATCAATTTAAAAACAAAAATTAGAGAAATAAAATAGAATCTTCGAAGGATGTACGAAGAAAATGAAGAAATTTGACACACTGCAAAAATTTGTAACAGCTTAAATCCTTTATAAGTCACACCGTCCGAAAACGTCCCGGGTTTGTGGGACTATGAAGAGGAGAGTGAATGTAACGCGTTTTTATGGCAGTGCCGAGGAGTCGGAATATTCTTGTCACTTATAAAGGGTTAACGATACGTTAACAGAGTCAAGGTTTTGCGAAAATATTGTGGCAATAAAAATAAAACGATTTATCAATGAAAATACTTCCATGTGTGTACTGTTTTAAGAATATATTATAAAACTACGTTTATTTTTAGAGTAGAACGATCCTACGACTGTACATTCCTGTGAAATTTTCAAATAAAGATTTTTCTCAAAAGAGAAGCTCAACGAGGATAGCTTAATTATTATTATTTTTTTTAAATCTCGAGTGAAATAAAGCTGAGGTTTTGCTTAAATATTACGACAAAAAAAAAACGATTTATCAATGAAAATACTTCCATGTGAGTCATGTTTTGAAAATATATTATAAAACTATGTTCATTTGTAGAATTTAAAGATTCTAGAACTACTTCCTGTAAAGAAATTTCCTGTGAAATTTTCAAATAAAAATTTTTCTCAAAAGAGAAGCTCAACGAGGATACTTAAATTATTTATTTATTTTTAATCTCGAGTGAAATAAAGCTGAGGTTTTGCTTAAATATTGCGACAAAAAACGATTTATTAATGGAAATGCTTCCATGTGTGTCATGTTTTGAAAATCTATACTATAATTTTTTAAGTGTGGATTTCCGTCCCTTAAACTCCTCCTAGACGGAGCGTGCTGGGAAGGTGATCTTGGACATTTTGGAAAGGTCTCCTGATTTCTAGGTCAACGCAACTATTTTCAGCTCTTCAAGTTGAGTCCTTAAGGAGTTACGGACATTTGAATTTTCTAAGAGTATTATTGAATTTTGACGTTTAATTTAAATTTTTAAAAAAGCAAAGTTATTCTTCGTAGTTGGTATAGCTTGCGCTTTTTTAAAAAATAAAAGGTTACTATGATACGGTGAACGGAAATGTCTCTTTTTGTTTGACATGAATTTTCAAATGCAATTCACATTTTAGTGAAGCAGCAAACAGTCAAGTCATTAAAAATAAAATAAGAAAAAACGAAAAATGCCCAGAAAGCGTAACGATACTAAAAATAAACCTAGGCGAAGCCGGGTACAATGGAAGGTGATCTTGGACATTTTGGAAAGGTCTCCTGATTTCTACGTCAACGCAACTATTTTCAGCTCTTCAAGTTGAGTCCTTAAGGAGTTACGGACATTTGAATTTTCTAAGAGTATTATTGAATTTTGACGTTTAATTTAAATTTTTAAAAAAGCAAAGTTATTCTTCGTAGTTGGTATAGCTTGCGCTTTTTTAAAAAATAAAAGGTTACTATGATACGGTGAACGGAAATGTCTCTTTTTGTTTGACATGAATTTTCAAATGCAATTCACATTTTAGTGAAGCAGCAAACAGTCGAGTCATTAAAAATAAAATAAGAAAAAACGAAAAATGCCCAGAAAGCGTAACGATACTAAAAATAAACCTAGGCGAAGCCGGATACAATGGAAGGTGATCTTGGACATTTTGGAAAGGTCTCCTGATTTCTTGGTCAACGCAACTATTTTCAGCTCTTCAAGTTGAGTCCTCAAGGAGTTACGGACATTTGAATTTTCTAAGAGTATTATTGAATTTTGACGTTTAATTTAAATTTTTAAAAAAGCAAAGTTATTCTTCGTAGTTGGTATAGCTTGCACTTTTTAAAAAAATAAAAGGTTACTATGATACGGTGAACGGAAATGTCTCTTTTTGTTTGACATGAATTATCAAATGCAATTCACATTTTAGTGAAGCAGTATACAGTCAAGTCATTAAAAATAAAATTGGTTTTATTTAAGGTAACGATACTAAAAATAAACCTGGGCGAAGCCGGGTACGATACTAGTATATTATAAAACTATGTTTATTTGTAGAATTGAAAGATTCTAAAACTCCATTCCTGTGAAACTTACAAATAAAGATTTTTCTCAAAAGAGAAGCTCAACGAGGATACTTTTATAATTGTTTTTTAGATTTGAAATGGAATGTGGAAATTATGCACTCGAGAGAACCTTTTTTTCTTTGTTTTTAATGATTTTTTCAGTGTTTATCACAAACGTAATAGTTCTTCACGTGTTTTCCTATCAACTAGTTTGAGATTTAACGCAGGAAAATCTCAAATTTCAAAAAGAACAACAGCATCTCCATCCAGATAAACTCCCAAGTGGTTTTTATTAATATTTTTTATTGAAAATATTCTTAAATTCAGATAATATTATACATCGTCGTCGACGTCGAGTTTATTTATGCGACAGAGTTCATCGTCGTTTAAACTAATAATGAATTTGTACCAAACACCAACTCTCTCACGTTCGTTTATAGATCGAATTTTTTTCCTTATAATCATTAGAAAATTTTCATAATTTTATAATTATCAGCAAAGTTTCTGATCAAACATCTAAACATCAGAAAAATTTTATTTCCCAACTCCCTCTAAGATTTCTTATAATCTCGGAATAAACTCGTCAATGTATTTCTACGAAATGCACTTTTTTTTCTTAATCTACAGTATCAGTTGGGGATCTCGAGCTCCTTATCACACCGACTTCGATCTATGATTAATGATTTGATTTATGTATGTACACCAGAGAGAAAAATGCTGTTTTTATTTAATACGTTCGTTACTTGTGTCGCAGACGATCCATGAAACATCAACTACGGCGAATTTCATGTCATTACGTCAATTCGAGACGTAATCGTTTGCTAATGTGACCCGCCTGTACCTACGAATTGGTACGCATTAGAAACATTCACGTATATTGCGTACTTTTTCCCGGATCAATCAACAGAGAATCCGTGGCCTTTCATTTTTCATGTGCGTCTTACAGAAAGAAAGAGAGAGAGAGAGAGAGAGAGAGAAAGAGAGAAAATCTTTTCTAGAAAACTTCAATAAGTGGAAAGAGAAAAAGCCAGAACTGGGTAGAATGGCATTAGAAACATTTTAAAATAAATTACAGTACACTCTTACATATTTTACGGAGTAGATACCGAGGGTGACCACGTATTTTGCAAAGAAGAGGATTCGACACTTACAAGAGCAATTAAAGCGCGAAATGGCGATCCTTCCATCGCAACCCCTCGCGTGATTCGGCAAGTTGCCAAAGAGCATGAAAAATAATTTTCCTCACTTCGTCAAATAGCTAAGAACACTTTTGTAAAATACGTGGTGAAATAAGTGAGAGTATACCGTACATGAAATCTACATTTGTTGGACTAGCCTGAGCGATAAAAACTATGTAAAGTCAACTACAAAGAAGTGAAATATGTTAAAAGATGAGGAAACAAACAAATTTGATTCTATTACGAGTTATTTTGTTCAATGACGTTGATATTGAGATGATGTGTCACCTTTGGAAACTATAATCAGTAACAGATACTACAATCCAATCTACTCATAAATGATTTATGATTGAGGAAAACAGGAAAATCACCACCGAGTCGTTCGATGAAGAGAAACCGTATTCCTTTGTTTAAAATATTAACCAGCTCTGAGTAACCTTAATTACAGTTTTCATGACGGATTCATCTTAAGGGAAAGTTCCAATCACATGATCTATGGTCCGATAATTCACTCATGCAAAAGAGGCAGAGCTACATTTTTTTAACACATTTTTCTCGGATCCAAATTAATCTGACAATTGTCGAATTTGTGGGGTTCGCCTCGTGCTGCACTTTCTGACGTTCCTACAAGGATCTGGTCAAGAGAAAAATGTATTGAAAGTTTTTAAGTGAACTGTCAGTATCGAAACCTCCCCTTAAAGAGTTATTACACACCGACTGAGTTACAAAATTACAAATTCTTTGTTTTCTCAGAGACGATTATTATTTCAGAAAAAAGTGAAATAGGTTTGGTTGCATCTAGCGATTCAGCGTCTAAACCTTATTTGTTTTAAGAAAATGGGAAAAGCATATATATACCGACGAAGACACAAATACGGTAGCTCCGTCGGTATGTTACACGTTGCCTTAAATACATATTGCATGAAATATATTATTCAACTTGATTATCACTCTAAAAAATGATTTTCTTTGTACTCGAGAATTTTAGGAGAATTTCTACTGTTTAAAATATTTCCTTAGTGAATAATACCCAGCTGTGTGAAAAATTGTCAATGAATTTACAGATAAATTTTGCGACAAAAAAAAAATTAGCAAAAGAAAAAAAACGAAACGTTCGTTTTCGCGCGATACTCGTGTCACGGTTACGGTCTCAAGGTTTTTCAAGCTCGAGTATCATCGAGCTTACCGAACCGTCCGTTATATGTTATTCTTGTTGTAAGATTGCTAAAGTGCTGCGCACCTTATGGAGAATTTCGGTCATCTGTTCGTATTTCCCAGTGGAATCCGGCAGATTTTCAAAGTTCATTATGTCGCAAACGTCTTTTGAGAAATGTTTGTCAGACGGTAGCTTGCTGTAGGGCGAAGTGCTCTCAAGAATCGGAGTGCCCAGAGTGACGGACTTGACTGTACCGCGAGAGGGTGTAGCGAGGGCGTTCATTGTTCTTTGGTTCTTCGGAGTGGTCTCCAACGCGGAGGAAACAACTGGTTCTGTCTGATCGGACGCTGAAACGTTCAAAGTCGCGCTGCACGTTTTGCTGGTAACGGGAGTCGAGGGAGTCGAATTGACACTGCGGCTGTCCTCCAGTTCGTCGAGTAACTGTTTCTTGCGACGTTCTAAATCCGCGAGCGTTGGAGAATCGACGTAGCTCGGCGAGGCGACGGATTCCACCTAAACAGATAAGATGAAATATGAAAATAAATATTAATTTATAATGAGATATGTTTTTGTAAAAAAAATTTAATATTCACATCTAGATTTGTAGGCTTTGGAGAGTCGAGGGCTCCGTCTTCCGGGTCTGATGGCAATGGCGGCCTCTCCGGAGTTTTCGGTAATGGCGGAACGAACGTGCCGTTTGCCAACACATCTTCTATGACACCATCTGTAAATGCATTGTATTGTTAACGAAATGTCAACTTTAATGTTAACCGCATTCAAAATATATTTAAAAACATTTTTATATAATATGATTCGTGTTTGAATATCAGTCGTGATAATAATGCGTTCTCACTGACCTTCCACATCCTCAACCACGTCCATCTTGCTCGGAACGCTCGATACCGTCTCCCGTCCCGTATTAGCGCTATTTGGATCTGTGCTCCTCTTGAGCTTTTTTCTCTTGTACCCATCGACTTTCTTTTCGCTCAACATTGCAAGCATCGAATCTTTACTGTGCCTGAAGTACTGATCGGACTTCCAATACATCCAATCCTCCTGTAATCGCAATTTTTTTATAAGAATGAAGATTACAATTTATTTAATAATCTAGGCCTTCTTAGCCGGCAATTTTGTTGATTTACCTCTCTCGTGCCGGATGGCGCCGGAACATTGAATCCAGGAAAATCGTGAATCTTATTTACATCGTACTGATCCTTGTCACCGAGCTCTGGTATCTGTCCAGGCTCCTCCATTGGATCCAACTCTCGTAGACCATCCGAATCGTAGAGATTCATACCAGAATGCTGTAGTTTCGCTTCCTTCAACCATCCTGGAGGGTAGCCAAGCATTCTCATTCTAGTTGGGATTTTGCAACAAACGCAAAGAATAAAAAGTATCCTGATGATCACGAAACTCTTTCCAGTCGGGAAAGTTGCACAACCGACTCTTTGTACATTAAATACTCTTGATATATTCATAATTTGCATCTTTTAATAATTTTTAAAAACCCGAAATCAGTTTATTTATTATTTTAACGATGTGCTGCCCTTCGGTCGGTAACAAACATTTTAATGCCAATTTTTCTGCCACGATCGATCTTTCGGATAAAAAAGAAGAACGGTGAACTGCTTGTCACAATTCTACAGTTGATCGTTCTCGTTTTTTATTCGAAAAATCAATCGTAGGGGAGATATTCGCGATGTTAAAATACATTTATCGGTCTCGTACGTATGGACATCTGAGCGAGCTAATCATTTGCGTTTCCCTCGTACGGTTTATCGCTCTTTAAAAGTGGATTACATTTTTTTGCTACCGACTGAGCCAGGAATGGGGGAGGGCAGGGTGGTTACATTGCCTTAGGAATATTTCGTGTATAAAGCAAAGTGGAAAAATATATAAAAAATAAATAACTGGGCTATTTAAGATTAAAACAGACGTAATTTCACGAATTTACACTTTCTAACGTTCGCAGTACCTGTATATGTGATGAGGAAGCTCGGAGTCGCGGATGCCGAGGGCTCTCTTCAAACCCTTGCTTATCTGGCCCGGCACAAAGTGACTGTACTTCTGTTCATCATCAACATGATAACGACTGGTTCGGGGTCCTGCCTTCGATTGAAATATCGTCCTATTTTTCGCTATTTCCATTTGATTTCGCGGTTGTGGACAGTCGCGGATCGAGTGATTGCCCAAGCAATTCCAGCAGCTCATTTTCGGTCTCGCAGCTGCGTCTTTATTTTCATCTTCCATTTTCGTTTCTCCGCTCGCCGTTTCCATAATTTTATCAAATTTCTGTGTAATTAAGAAAGAAATGGTTACAAAAAATTTGCCAAAATCGATCGATATATATTATTTTTAGACTTCGAGATAGATATTTTGTGCTCTATCTCATAGTTACTTCATCAGATAAGATCTCACCTTTCCATACGTCGGTACATCGAGTCTATCCTGGAACACAGGTTTCTTATCGATAGTAAATAGCAGCGCGTCAGTCTCGTTCTTCGTGTCATTATCTCTATCTGCCTTTACGCTATCCAAATGATCGCAGCTGCGTTTTCTACCGCTCTTTTTGGTCCAAACTTCGAGCACGAGGTTCGAAGCATCCGAGTCTTTGTTTCTGTCTTCCCCGAGTACCAGTCTATGTAGAAAGTCTCTCACTCGTTTTTTGTATTGTCTGCAACAAGAAAAACATAAAAAATACTTTCTACAAATGACATGTGCTAAAATAGTACAAAGCACCAGCCTTCTGAATTTAACTGTAAGACAAGCCTTCATAGGGTTCGGCAAACCCCTTAAAATAGTTGTATTTTGTAGTTTAACCCACAGAATTGTCAGAGATACAGAAAAATTGGGTAACGTCGCGTCGCCGCGCTCTGGCGTGGCAGCAGTGTTCGACGTTATGGTAGACGGAAACAAAATATTCCAAATAATTTTTTAAGAATAATTTCCTGATACATTTCCTTTAACTATTATTATTATTATCGTAAATATAGAATAAATCTTACCGCGCTACAGCTTCGTCCCTGAACAGAACCTTAAACATAGGTTGTTCCTCGTGTTCCTTTTCCTCGTTCCTGGTGCTCGTGACCGCCTCCTCTTTCTCAGGCTTGGCGACATCGATGGATTCATCGAGAATGATAAAACCTTCGGGAGCGACTCCGGGAGGCAAAGTTTTCTCCAAACCGACGAAATCCGAGACGGAGAAGCTCTCATCGTCGTCGCTGATGCCGTCTACACTCTTAAAGTCCAAACTGAACGAGTCTTTTCGATCTCGCTCGGTGCTTCGTGAAGTCATGAAAAATCCGTAAAGATCCAGTCCCTCGGGTTATTATCCCTTGACCCAACACTTAATTTTCACAAGATACACACAAAATTTTCACGTTTTACCGTTCTTCGGCGTTTACTTATTGCAATAATATTATTACAGTTAAGACAAGATGGCGGTGTGCAGTGCTAGTGTGTGGCCACCAGCAGCAACCTTGTCGATCCACCGACTGTCATGCCACTACCGGTGAATTTACCAACTAGCCCACACCCTATTTTCAGGTGACCACTCTGGTTACTTTTCTTCTTGTCGCTTCTTGAGTATTAGACTGACTACAGCTTGTGAGCTCTAAGGTTCTAGGTCTGGTTCATGGAACCTTTCCTGTGTATAACCTATATCTTATTCAACCACGCTACTTGTGTATAAATGTAAAATATCAGTTCGCCTGTAAAATAAATAAATATATCGTTTAATCAAATCCACTAATCACTTGAACATTTATTAGTATAGCCAAAGAGCTATAAGTGCACATACTTGACGTCAAGCGACGCGCCGAACCAATAAACACTAAAATCCCTATAGAAAAAGTGTGGACCGTCTGGTCAGACAATGTCGAGGAGATTTCTGGATTGATTCTGTCATTATCAGTTCTGACCTGTGTATAAGGACCAAGAAGACTAGAAAACAGTTTTCTTGATAAGGATCATCCATGTAACTGAATATACCGTACGGTGATCTTTCTATAGGAATTCTAGTGAATCGAAACGATCACCAACAAGTTCCCTAGATTAAAAAGGTCAATACCAATTGCATCGCGCACCTCATCATCATACATTCGCTATTATTTCGCGATCTTCCGGAAAACTAACAAAGATGGCGGCGAAGAACGCTTCATATGAAAACACCCTTAGGAAGACTGTATGAGAAGAAGAAAAATACTTGGCATTCCGTGAGGCGGCATTATACTCAAGTTTCAGATTCGAGGACATCTTCATGGTATCCGTTTCCCGCTTATCACGATTGGAGTACATTTCCGTGGGTTTCGGAGGCCTGACCACCTGACATCTATGATCAACGAGTAACTTTCACATCAAGGAAGAGAGTGGTACGGGTCTCCACCAGAGGACGAGTCATCACCAGGCTTAAGAAAAATGGTATCCGTTTTGAGAAAAAAGCCGATTCGGAATTCGTAGCGCCGCCGCTGTCAATTCTTCTTAACCTCAAAAGCAAAGTTTCAGCCAAAAGTTGTTTGTAATTACAAATAGAAATACAAAAACAACGTTCAGTGGAAAACTGGACGATAGTTAAGGAGTTTAAAGGATTCAAAAGAATATAATGATGTCGCGTTCCGTGCGAGCGGAGACTCGAAGTCGTGCGAAAGATGACATCAAACGGGTTATGCAAGTTGTTGACAAAGTTCGACACTGGTAAAGCACTTTTACATCATTTACGTTGTTTTGAATAAATTTTGTTGTTGTAAATCATTTCTTTCGTGATTCAACTGCGCGCTCGTTACAGGGAAAAAAAATGGGTAACTATCGGCGAGACGACTATGAAGATTTACAAATGGGTTCCGATATCCACTTTGGAGCAGGTAGAATAGTTTAACAATGTTAAAAGCCCCGCTACCATCGATTGCAGAGATTGGTTAGAAGCTAAGGATGCGAGCAGCCTTTAAAAAAATTTTGTCATTTTTATAATGTTTTCACCTTGACGAAGATTCACGTTAAAAAAAGTTTATCGTTTTCATTATTTTTTTTTAAATACTCGTCTTATACTTTTATGTAAACGCTAACCTAGCGAATGATAAAACTTTTGCTTTCATCAAATAGTAATCGATAAAGAAATTCAAGGTTGGCCGTTAACTTTGTACGCTCGGCATCTGCAAGTTTTTTTTCAATGATTCTGATAAAATATTTTTTATAGAAAAAAGGGAAAGGCAAGTCGAGCTCCGATAAGGAAAATAGCATGGCCAGAAAAAACGGAATGGACACGTCAAATTCAAACTTTGGCCTTACGGAGGACTCCAATACGTGTAAGCGTTTGTATATCTCTGTGAAAAAAGAAAGTTATCAGCATTTTTGTTAAAATATAAAAATTCCATTTAATTATCCAAACAGGTTTTTCAACGGTGAGCGATTCACAGGGTTTGACAGACTTCTCGGCGCACTTAGGATTCTCAGAAGATTCCAATTCACAAAACAGTGAACCTACACCCAAAGCTATGAAGACTGATTAGAGAGATTTCGGCGATGAATTATCGTCGTCGAACGAGAATTATTTAACTACTAGGGAAACGTCTGTATGTCCTAAAGAAATGTCGAGCCGCGCTTCGTCGATGTCGCTTGACGAACTGGCGGTCAACAACTGCGACCGGAGAACTCGGACTGTTCTCCGCTGTCGTTCGACAGTGCATCTAGTATTTAGTGTAATCGCGCATCGAGCGACTCTTTTTATGCACAAAACGACGTGGTTTCGCGATGGTACGCGTGTGTACATATTCTAAAAAAAAACAACAAAAAAACAAAAAAAAGAAGAAAAGAAGCGACGTCTATCATCTTTCCGTGATATACGGTGGCACTGCGACTTCTCTGCCATTTTAATCATCATCGATACATCATACCTCGACGCTCATTCCTCCAAGCATCGTGATCTGTCCGCGTGACATGTACAAAGCTCACGAAGTAGCGAAAGATTAAAAAAAAAAACAGATAAAAATCGAAAAAGACTTGTACGTTCGAATAATCGTAATAACAATAAATGAATAAAGACATGTTGCTTTATACGATTAATCGAAAGATATTTTTCATATATTCTTCCTTGACATATTTTTTTTTCAAACGTATTTATGACAAAAGACCTTTTTTGGACGCAATTTTTTTTTCGGATTAAAAAATTGATCTATTTCGCAATTTAATTTTATTCCGGTATTTCAAAGATGAAATAATTGTCGAGGGAACGTAGATAAACGCGATAGAATTTTTTGTTTCTGGCTCAGATCAGCTTTGACTCGAAGATGACTAATTGCTGAACCTCGAGGCGAATACCCCGGAGCAAAAATCTCGGAGAGTGGGTCAAAGTCAATCGGAAAGTGGAGCAGGATATACCTCCCTCTTCAACGCAGTCGTAGCTAATCCTTTCGGACGTGAAAAAACTCTTCAACAATATTACAAATTTTTCGTATATAATTTTAAAATAAGAAATACTGATAAAAAAAATATTGGCTGGATAAATGACGAGCTGCTGTAGTTAATCGGTAAAAGTAACAGAATGTCTGAATTTAAAAATAATTTTTTTATCTTCACCAAGGAATAGATTCACCGTCCCAACGGATAAAGCATCCATTCTGTTCATCTCCGAGTGATTGCATAGTCTTGAGGATTGCCTGGGCGCAAGTATCAACTTCGAGATGAGCATTTGAACCTCCCAAGTCCGTTTTCACCCAACCTGGATGGAGGCATGTCGCGAGGATTCCGTCGTCCTTGAAATCGATGCTCATTGATTTTGTAGCTGCATTCAGCGCGGTCTGAAAGAACATTTTATAAACTTTACGATTAATTTCTTTTTGTTTAATATATAAAATATATTATTGATCGAGAGGGCATAACGGACCTTGCTGCATCGATAAGGATAAAAACCGCCCATTCGATTATCCGCGATGCTGGCGATTATCGAAGTGACGTTAATCACGGCAGCTCTATGGATGCCCAATCCTTCCTTTCCCTGAGCCGCTGTTTTCAGCAAGGGAAGCAGAGCCTGAAAGTTCGCGAGGCATTCAATTAAAGAGAAGAAAATTAATCGTGGGGCTCCCGCATCGAGTTTGTTATGACATCTGGCACGTATGTCGAGGATATTAAATTAGGTAAGTGAGGGAAGATGATGAAACATTCACTGAATAGATTACTCGTCGTTGGGGTTGCGCGAAAAGCTGAAGAAATAAATATAAAAAGGAAAAAGGTGACAAATCGAAGGGTTCTAAAGCTGCGCCGCGATTTATCGAATTTGAACGACAGTATCTCATCGAAATTACTTGTAGTACGATAGTAAGGACTGTGATTTCTTTTTCAAAAGGTCAACCTACGCATCGTTTTCCAAATTTATTAAAATATTTATAAATTAACGTTAGAAACTGCTTGGCACCTAATATGCCTGCAAAGTAGAATTGTGCACATTGCTTTCTCATTATTTATCATCTTTTACAAAGCTTCCACTGTTAGGAAGTTAAAATCGATTAACATATGTTCTCATAGAAGGGGAATCGTGAAAGGTGAACGACAATGAGGAAGCAATGTTCAAGGTTGTGACTCGCAGGCTCTTTTTAAAAAATATTGTCAGTGTTGTATTGTCAGTGAAACTAGTTTCGCACGTTGTAAATTAACTATAGAACGAGAGAAAAAAAAAACATTAGTGAATTATGGAGGCAATTACCTTTGTTAGCAATATCGGTGCAACAGTGTTAACGAAATAAGCTTCGGTGAGTTGTTGTTCTTTAACGAGACCAAGACGAGTAAATTTGGGGGAAATACCAGCGTTGTTGAAGAGTACGTTGAGGCCTGCATTGCCGACTTTGGATCGCACTATATCCACTACCTTGTCGTAGCTTGCGGTGTCCTTGAGATCTGAACGATAGGCAACGATACAAAATTTATTATTTCCAGACGTGAAATAATGTGTATTTCCTATCTTCATGAATTTCTTAAACGCTAAACGTACTATTCTAGGTGAAAAATCGATAGCAAACGCTTGTGTATCAGTCTTTCTAATCGATCTACTCCGCATAGTTATCTATACGCTTTAAATACTGCGGTTTATAAAATGTATAACTGATTATAGAGCCGTCCAAAGTATTTTAAGTACTAAGCATTTCATGTGAAAGGGAAGGAAAACGGCTACAAGTACTAAGCACTTGAAACTTATGTGTTTCAAGTATTTTTGTATCGAGACACAAATTTTTAAAATACTTTTACGTTTTTACATTCATTTATATATTCTTATGGTTCTAGGACTCTAATGATCCATTTTTATTAAGCTTTAACGTACTTTTAAGATCATATCTCATAGAAAAGACTTGAATATTTGAAAAATTAAACATCAAACGTCACCTTAAATTGAGTACAAAGAAAAAATTATATTTTGCATTTTTTTTTCTTCAAATTTTGTTCAACAAAATCAACAGTTTTATTACTATTTTTGAGAGCCAGAGCTCAGTCAATACTCAGACTGTAAACAACTAAACGAAAGTACCATGTGCTTCCAGTGCTGCCAAGCTCTCATTACACTTAATGAATAAAAGATAAAATATTGACAATAAATAATTAATAAAGGAAAAAAAAATGAGTAGGCGGATTCGACATTTAATTACTCGGTTACAGTTGTACGAAACGATTAGGATAATTGCGATACTTTCGCAGCAGATATAAACGCGGGTGAGTGATGATCGTATGACTTAACGTTTGAATTTGTTTCAAGGCTACACAATGCGGTATCTCAGCATTGGAAAAAAAAAAAAACGTATGAGCATCTCGAAAGGTCTACTGTCGTGCAACAAAGTAAATCTACAACTGTAGCGTAAATGTCATTACGTAAAAAATGGTCAAGATACAAGAAAACACAATAATCGTTGTTGTAAATAATGTTGCGTTTTTTTTTTTCAAGCGTTTCAATAGTCCGCTGAGTAATGTATTTACGAATTTAAGTGACTCATCAATGACGTCTCAGTTTGATTATCTAATCAGGTAAATCATGTTTCCTTCTGGATTAAGCTGTTATCATTAAAAATGGCGGTATGAGAGGAGGTGCCGTGGGACACCGATTTCAGTAACGAAACTAATTTTATTTGTTTTTATCGGTACAAAAAGTTGTATAAAAAAATTCCACGAGTTTGATTGTTTGTAGCAATGTTTTGATATTTGAAAAAATGATTAGATCCTAATACTAATCGTAGAAGTACCATTTTTTTTTTTCAAAATTCATTTTTGTTTGAATAACGCGACTCCTCCAATTTGTTATATTCGAATTTGAGGATTGAATTCGAATTTTGTAACGATAAATTACAAATAAAACACTTATTTTTTCTCTTAATTATTAATTCTTCAGTCGAAATTCTTTTTACAATAACAATAACGAAATTTCCTCACCTATCTCAATAATATGAACATTATCAGTCTTTTCCGCCAGTGCTCTCAGTTTCTGCAAGAAAACAAAAAAAAGAGAAAGAAATAACGGAATGACTCGATAAGCATAATGTTCTTTTACGAATAAATAGCTGAGAAAATCGATATTCATATTCGGCAACCGTTAAACGTTACGGTTAGAACCGTAAGTCTTCCGGAGTCAATGCGTCGCCTTAAAAAAAAATATTGAAAAAAAACGTTGAGATGTTGCTGTCGTGACGATGATTACGCAGTAGGAACCATCGCATTAAAAAAAATTAAAACGTGACGGATATTAGAAAAAAGAAAAGACAAAGAAACAACAGAATGACTCAACAATAAGCATAATTTTCTTGTAAAAAAAAAAAAAACAGTTGAGACAATCTACTTTCATTTACGGGAAAAAACGTTACATTCGGTTACGACCGGGGGTCTCACGAATTAAGGACACCCTCCCGCTCTTCCATTTTATGAAAAATTTTGTAACGAAACGTGTGATAATTACGAAATTATCGTAAGAAAAAGAAGCGTGACGCATCAGGCTTCGGTTTGCATCGTTTCACATCATTCTCACATGACCGGCGCGTTTGTCCAGCACGAGACAAGTAGTGGGGGATTGAAAATTCAGGGTCCCCGAGTAGATGGCGGGGTTTTCCATGCTCTTTTCACTCTGTCAGTGCAATTCTGTTGCTCGTGAAAGGTAGAAGTGTATTCGAAATCTCTCAAAAACCCGCAACAACACTGTACAAAATTCCGACACAGTCGGTCAATCGCAAAGTGTTTATAGTTGGTGAAAAAAATCGTAGAAGAAGCCTCGTGAACGAAATCAAGATAAAATGGCGCCTATCGGTAAGTTCCAAACTCCACTCGCACTCATCCTCGTTACGTAAAGTTTCTCTTAAAAAAAAAAAAAATCGAATTAACGATTACGTTACTGACTAAAGGAGAAAAAAAAATTCTCAAACGATGCATTCACCTCGGCTTTGGTAGCGTTCCGACAAGTTGCGAATATATTTTCCGGTGGCTTTGACAATTGCACGAGATGTTGCACGAGGCCCAAACCAATTCCACGATTGCATCCAGTTACGAGTATCGACTTCATCGTCCTCTCTCACTTTCTCTCCTTTGAAAGCACTTGGAAAGCGGCTATCTAGTTGTGGATTCGCTCGCCGTTAACGACGGATTGTCATTCGCCACGTGCCTCCCACCTCGGCTCGCGATAAGAAATTTTTAGAAATTCCGACTCGATCGGCCGAGAAGTTTCGTCACCGGCCTTCGATCTCTCCGGTGCTCCAGAAAATTGAATCATTGGCACTGGTGCCGAGTAACAGCGATTGGTTCGCAAGCGCAACTCGCGGTTACCGACTCGCTGTCCAACGTTTTTTCTACATAATTCCTGCCGCCTCTTAATCACCTCCGAGGCTTGTATATCGATAGATTTCATAATAATTGCAATAATACGCAGGGAGACTCCTGTGAGACAATTGAAATCGCGTGAGCGCGATCATGGCGACGTTAACGCTCGTTTCGAGACTCGTGTCACTTCGTAGTGGTCAGACTAAATTGTTGTTCGACCTGCCGCGCAACGCGCTCAACGCACTGATGAACGGCAACAAGAATCTCGTCGCCTGTGTGTGTAGTGAGTTTTTTTTTTTTTTAATACAGCCTCTGATAATCTTTTCGGATGTACATTTTATTCTACTTTGCTGACGCGGGGAGGGACACAAGACGAATTTTTTTACAGACGCGCGGGTTACGTAAAACCGTCAAAGATCCATCAAAATAAAATCAAAACTACTTTTTGGAGCAATTTTCAATTGTAATATTTCGGTTTATGGTGTGACACAAATTTTTGTTCCAACGGAGTACATTTATTATAATTAGTTAATTTTTTTATTAAACTGCGCAGGGAATTGATCGCATAACCTGATCTCTGCGCGATGGATGACTTTATTTAGATTTTTTTTCATGCATATAGATCAATAAATTCTTCGATTCTTATACGTAAATCGCGCGTTCTATGTGTTAATGTTTTTATTGTGTTTCGCGGTGTGAATTTACAAACGTTTTCTTTAAGCTATGGGCTATACGCGAGTGAGACAGAAGAGTATTCTCTACATGTCCATTTGTTCGCCGCGATTGATCTTTTGGATAATGGCATATCGTCTTAAGGTGATGTGTAACTACTCGGTCGATAACAAGAACTGTAATCTGAATTTGTATGTTACGGTTGATCTGTTGGACAAAAGCCAGAAGCATTGCTTTCCGCCTAACAATTCTGCAGTACGACGTTCTCGTAATTTTATTTTATTCGACAGATCAAGCGCACCTGAGAGATTCAGGATCGCAAGATTAGTTCTATCTCTTTTGCACTGACACATTTTCCACGCGTCACCTTAAGACTAATCTTTCCCATAAAAAATGTGAACGGTGAACTGTAGAATTGTAAGACGCAGTTCGTCGTTATCTTATATTATTCGAAAGCCTAATCATTGCAGAGAAATTTGCATTACAGTTTTTGTTATCGACCGAGGGGTAGCACAACACCTTAATGTGATGTGGTACACTGACTGAGCCACCATGAGTGCGAGTGAAGAACCACCATTGGCAATCGTGAAGAAGTGAGAGAGAACGACAGAAACGTGTACCACATCACCTTAAGACGATGTGAGACATCCTTCCCCTGCCCGTCCTGTTCCCAATCGGTATCAAAAGCTGTTTATCTATTTTTTCAAAGATGCCGAACGTTTCTGGATAAAAGCAAATTAGGTTGATGTACGCAACGAATAGACGAAGAGTTACCTAATTTGCTTTAATCCAAAAACGTGTGGCATTTTTGAAAAAAAAAAATAGGTAAACAGTTTTTGATACCGACTGCGCAGTATGTGCCACACAATTATCCGAAGGCAATGCGACAGCCGCTTCCCGCCGTCTCGGTAATCCTAGGCTCAGTCGGTATCTAAACCTGTAATCGTTGTTTCAAGGCTGTTGGATGTTTATGAACAAAAGCAATTAAAGTTCAACTGCGTAACGAATGAACAAAGTCATATCTAATTGGTTTTTCTTAAAAAAAAACCCTCCAGAACCCTTATCAGTCTGCCGAATAAAAGCTGTGATGATTGTGCCCTTTGTCCAACAATTCTGCAATACAACGTCCTCGTCTTTTGACCGACGGATAATCCGTGACGCAGAAATGTTGCGTACCTGGGAAGATTAGTTCTATCCCTCTTGCACTTATGGCGATTAGAGATAGAGAAAAGTCACGAGTCACATCGTCTTAAGGCGATGTGTACATATTGACTGAGTCGCAATGATTTCAAGTGAGATAGCGCAATTATCGATCGCGAAGGAACAAGAGAGACCGACTGAAATGCGTATAGCAAATCGAATTATAGATTCATTTATCAATTTATTTATTTATAAACTTGGGCAGCTAATTGGTCGCATCACTTTTTCTTATCTCTGTGCCAGTAGATGTTTTTTTTCCCCTTTCTTTTCTTCATCCATACAGATCGATAAATTGTTTGACTCCGATATGTAAACGACTTGTCTAAACGTTCCTGCGTCGTTCTGGTTGTAACTTCGCAAGGGGAGAAATAACGATGTTTCGCTTAGCTGCTTTCATTCGTAGCTCTGTAGCTCTTGGGACTTTGTTCAACACTCATAAATGTAAGGGAAGGATCATTCAACCTACTTACCTTTTTTACTTTTTATTTATTTATTTATACTTTTTATATTAAACACAATTTTTCATTTAACTCCTCAAGTGCCAAAGATTTCGTACTGAAAAGGAATAATAACTTTGACTTATTTTAATTATAATATTAATAACAGTACGGATAAGTGTTATTAATTCCATCTTTAACCATCCAAAGAATGATACCTTAAGCGACGCATCTCCATAAACTGTAATCCAATGTACTCAGAAACGATTGTTGTTTGAGAAAAAACAATGTCGGTTTGATTGCAGAGTAAATAGACAAAGTGAAAGCAAAATTAACGGGCTCTGAGTAAATTGGATTATAGTTTCAGTTATCGATTGTAGTTTCTGAAGATGCGTCACATCATCTTAAGGCGAGGCGAAACCTTCATACTTACGCGGATGTGATGCTTCTCTTTCATTCTGCCGTGTCCGCCATACTAATTCTACCTCTTTCGCACTCATGAATGTTTCGTATCTCCTTAAGGCGAGGCGAAACCTCTGTACTTCACCTGTGAGTGCAAAAGAGATAGAACTAGTATGGCGGACCCGGTGGAGTGAAAGAGAAGCAGCATATATGTGTAAGTATGGAGGTTTCGCCTCGACTTAAGGCAAGGCCTTAAGGCCTTCCGCCGTAGGCGCCATACTAGCTTATCTCTTTCGCACTCGTATGTGAAGTATGGACGATTCGCCTCGCCTTAAGGAGAGCCACCGACACTCGAGGTGTCAACCAGTGAATATGTGACTAACGAGGCTTTTGTAGAAATAATTCATATTGCAGGGGTTGTAGGACACCTTAAGGTTGAAAAGTATTCGTTAAAAACCGAATTTTCGTGGAATTCTCTTTTTTTTTCTTCTATTTTCAGAGTTTACAACTTTCTTATCGTCATTTTTTATATGTCTAGCGGATCAAAAGTTGACTTACGATTTGGTGGTAATCGGAGGAGGTTCCGGTGGCCTCGCGGCAGCGAAAGAGGCTGTGGAACTCGGCGCCAAGGTTGCAGTTTTCGATTACGTTACACCGTCGCCCCAGGGAACAAAATGGGGCCTTGGCGGTACTTGTGTGAATGTCGGATGCATCCCAAAGAAGCTTATGCACCAGGCAGCGCTTCTCGGCGAAGCTATTCACGTGAGCCTTTTTTTAAATCATTAATTATCACTTTTATCTGCTTTTATGAACTTTCTTTAATGATATTTCGTTTTATTTGACAACAGGAAGCCACTGCTTTTGGATGGCAAATTCCAGAACCTAAGGCTATCGTCAATGACTGGGAGAGTCTGAAAACCGCGGTACAAAATCACATCAAGTCCGTGAACTGGGTGACTCGCGTCGAGCTTAGAAACAAGTATATTTACTCTTCTACTAGCCTTATCAATTATAAATACGTATAATTTCATTTAAGAATAATTGTGTCAGAACTAGTTATCGCTGGATTGCGTTCGAACTCAGTTAATTTGTAGCACACTGTACGATGTTTCAATTTTTGTTCAAAGCTGTTAACGGTCTAATTTTTTGTGCAAGCTGTCCTCAAAGTTACGCAATTTAATGTGAAAAGTCAGGGCTATTCACGACAACAGAACGATGCGACTTTCAAAAAAATTACAGATCGTAAGGAATACTTTAATACAGTTTCTATCCAAATATAAAAATGACTGATGGTTCAGTCATTCGGATTCGTTGCACAGATAACTTTCTATATTCGACGTCGATCTCTTTTTAGCAGAGTCGTGCGACATACGTTTTTTTCTCGCACACTGGTTAATGCCTTCAGTGCAACACCTCTCTCGTTACCGTACTGCAGCTTTGGCATAAATATCCTTAATTACAACATTACAATAAGAAAAAAAAAAAGAATTATTTAAGCGATAACTACTTTGAGCTTTGATGCCAAATTGTACGAATATCTTGGCAGTAATATCGAAGAAAAAAAGCAGTCAACGAATGAGACTTAGATTATTTATCATCCTCGTTAATTCGTTTATGTTTTTATTCACGAAGTTAATTTTTTTATTGGCAATTGCAGAAAGGTAGAGTACCTGAACGCCAATGGATACTTCAAGGATGCGCACACGATTGCCGGTGTGACGAAGAACGGCGAGGAGAAGATCCTGACGGCTCGCAACATTATAATCGCCGTTGGCGGCCGTCCTAGGTATCCCGAGATTCCCGGCGCCAAAGAGTACGGAATAACAAGCGACGATATCTTCAGTCTCAATCATGCACCTGGAAAAACTCTTGTCGTTGGTGCTGGATGTATCCTTTTCTTGCTCGTTAATCTAATTTATTAATCGATCAATAAGAAATTCATTAAAATCGATCATTTTTAAGCCTAGAGAAAGTATATTAAAAGTAAGCAGCAATCAAATCGGTCATATGCAGAGTTATAGCCGAACAAAGTCCACAAATTGCCTAACATTTTAATGGGGGCAATTAAGGGGGACGTCCACCGATTAGAGTAAAACAAAAGTGTTTCATTTTTTTTATCGAAAAAAAAAAAAAATTATATTGAAAATCCCATGCAACGTATCATTCGTAACGGTGTTCTGGTTATATAAAAAAATCTACAGATCCCAATATCAAATATTGTAGACGGAGATTAATCTTTTCGAATATTCATTTCTATTAAAAAAATCAAAGATAATAAAACGCGTTTTTTTTTTTCAATTGAATCGATGGACTTTCCTTAATAAATTATTTAATTAATAAAATTCATTGGAGCAGAAGTATAAATATTTTCCTGAATGATTCGCGTACAGACATTGGTTTGGAGTGCGCCGGATTCCTCAATGGGCTAGGATACGATGCCACGATAATGGTGCGCTCGATTATTCTTCGTGGATTCGACCAGCAGATGGCCAATCTAGTGGCCGAAGAGATGCAGCAAAAGGGCGTGCACTTTGTCTACGAGGCGAAGCCGAAGGCCATTGAGAAGCAGGAGGATGGCAGGCTTCTCGTTCACTGGGTTGACAAGGACGGAGAGATTCACGAGGATATCTATGACACCGTTCTCTTCGCTATCGGCCGACAAGCTCTCACAAGGGAACTCAAACCCGAGAATGCCGGTCTTAAAATCGTTCCAGATACCTTTAAGATCGATGCCATCAATGAACAGACCAATGTGCCTCACATCTACGCTGTCGGCGATGTTCTTCACGTAAATATCAAGTACTTCTCTAACGCATCAGTGAAAAAAGGTTTTTTTAACGTTCTTTTGGATTTTCAAAAGGAATTTATTTTATTTTATATTGAAACTTGACTCAATTCGTAATTAGTGGACAATTTACGAACGAACAGGACCTTAGGGGGAGGATCGATACCGACTATTCACCTCAAAACTTTCATCAGAGTTTTCATTATTTTTTTTTTTTTTTTTAGAATTCCCGAAAAACCAAGAAGTTGATGCTAATTTTGTAAAAATCATGAAAACTGAATTGAATATAGTGCTAATCACGGCGTTACTGTTACAGAAAAAGCCAGAATTGACGCCCGTTGCGATTCACGCGGGCAAATTGTTGGCCCGTAGAATCTTTGGAAATTCCACTGACACGATGGACTACACAAACGTCGCAACTACAGTGTTCAGCCCTTTGGAATATGGCTGCGTGGGTCTCAGCGAGGAGCAAGCGATCGCCTCGTACGGCGAGGACAATGTAGAAATCTATCACGGTTACTACAAACCTACTGAATTCTTCGTACCGCAGAAGAATATGTCACACTGTTACCTGAAGGTCGTGGCTTTGAGAGACGACGATCAGAGAGTCGTTGGCATGCACTTTGTCGGTCCTCACGCCGGTGAGGTTATTCAGGGCTTCGCCGCTGCTATCAGGTGAGTCTCGTTGCTTTCCCAATAGAATTGTCATCCTTAAAATTAGACGAAAACCCGGTAGTACTCGAAATCGATTAAAATCATTTGAAAAAATGGTTATCTACTCGTTTATGTCAACTACTTTTGGAAAAATTAGATGTTTTATCATGCCTATCTGAATAAGCAAGTTATTTTTCATATTTTTAATGATGCATTATTTTTGTTGCATTACTTCTTCAGATTTTCTAGCATCAAACTATATCGACGTATAAAAAAACGATTCATTGCCCTTTTCTCCGAAGTTACTACTCGGTAACCTGGACTATCCAGATATCGATTTCTTATCCAAATGGAAATCGATTGACTATCCAACGATAATAAACTCTTTCTCCTTTTTTTTCACAGATGCAAATTGACATTCCCGATCTTGAAATCGACCGTGGGCATTCACCCGACGAGCGCTGAGGAATTCACTCGCGTGCACATCACAAAACGATCGGGCATGGACCCAACGCCCCAAACATGCTGCAGTTAAGGGACCAACGGTATTCCTCTTTCCATAGAACGTATCGACGCTTTGAATGCAAGTCAAAGGGATCAACGGTATCTACGCGACGCACTGACGAGAACCTCTTTAGCTCCGAAAACTCTCAACAACGTTTCTCTATTTCGATCGAACACATCGGTACACCGAGACTACCGACTAGAATTCGAATGAAAAGAAAAAAGGTTTTTCACAAATCAAGAATTTATTATTTTTTAAAGGCACAGGAAACTGTTAAAACTTGGACATTCGATCAACGTAGTTAGTTCTTTAAATACTCACGATGAAGATTAACCGAATTAGCCGGAAAATTATTAACTTCTTTTTTTTTTATTACTGTGAAAGATTATGAAGATATCTGATGTAAACTCGTTGAAGATGCTGTTGCGCGGTGTTGAGCGCCGTGTACTTACAGTGATTTTTTAGACACATTCTTTTGGATCGCTATTCCATTAACTATTGTCTTTTTTTTTTTCCTTTTTATCAATTAGGTAAGCAACGCCTATACTAGCTCTTGAGAATAAACTGTAACTGAATGATTAAAAAAAAGAAATTCTAAATTGTCCTGAGTTATTATATGAGTTGAAGCGATGTAACACAAGCTCCATCCCGGTCCCAGTTGATATCAAAAACTGTTGACCTGTTCTTTCAAGCGTGCAGTACGAGTCTGAAGAAAAGCAAATTAAGCTAAAGTGCGTAACGGATGGATGAATATACTTTTATCGACAAACCCCTGGCACATTTTATGACGTATATTTACAGTTTTTGATACCGACTGCGGCATGTCATATAACTTTAAGGATAGCTCTGTCAAAATTAATTTATATTCGATTTTTAGCCAAATTGTAAGGAAAAAGAACGTTGATTTTAAAAAATGTATAATTATCAATTGTCTAATTTTTTGGTAACGTGTGCTGAAAGCTACAGACTTTGGAGTTGAGTGATTCTCGTTGTCGGTAGTTGCTTGAGCCAATTAAAAAATAAAGAAGTTGGAAGAAACATTTTTATACAACTTCTGTTTAAATTTGAAAATAAATGACCGTGTCTTGACTGAGATCCGTCGAACAATCTCAACAAACGTATGACTTTTGGTATCTATCTCTGCCTTAGTTACGTGGTAGACATTTCTGCTTCGCACAGTAACGCGTTTACCGCAGCCCGTCTTCCAGCTTTGGCACATATATCCGTAACGTCACGGTGCCACCAATTTCTCTTTCATTCCTCCGCGATCGCCTATGATGCTCTATCGTAATTTGTAGTATCGACTCAGTAGGTATAGCACATTACCTTAAGATGAGTGATTCTATCGATTAGTAACAAAATCTGTGCAGTTAAAATGTCCCTGTCACAGTTAATTTATCGAATAAAAGCCAACAGCAGCTGAGAAAAACGTAAAAAACCGATTTATCGAATTCCTATTTTTCTTTAACTCAAACGACGATATCTTCTGTTTCCGTGCAAATTGCGACTACTTCCGGCGCTCTTTGCTCTCCAAATGAATAAAGCTTGCCAAGGAATCGATTCCCATGCATTTAAGGGGGCAGGATCAGTCATCAGGTCGAAAAAAAGCATTTTTTTCTCAGTTCTGAATAAATATAATTACTTGAAAGTCTTTACATATAAAAAAAGTAATGTTTAAAGTGTCTTCAAGAATTTTGTCACTAAAAAATATTCATTATTTATCCACTGGTGACAGTGGTTCGTCGGCGCTTCAAAAAAAAGACGGCGTGCGGTGCGTAGTGTGTGGCTTCACAGGATTATCTGAAATTAAAAAATGGAAAAGATTCAGTTAATATATTAGTTTCTTTCACGGTTGTACGAATTTATTTTGAAAAATATGCGGTTTTCAAATTTTTTCATGGTTTTGAACTTAAAGGTACAATTTTCACTTAAAAAATCAACCTATTATTGCTTGTAAAAAAGATATTAAAAAAGAAATAAATAAAAACGATCGTTCAACCGCGAGTATTTATCATATAAAAGACGCTTGCAAAATTTCATTAAGATCGGTGCATTACTTTTTGAGTTATGTTACGCACGGACTTAAAAAATGTAGTTCTGAGAAAAACGCGATTAAAGTTTTAGGTGTAAATAACAGTATAATAATGATTTGTTTTTCTAACTTACATTTTAAATCCAATTCCACGCGATTGACATTCTTGAAATTTATGTATATATCACTATTAACCTGTTATATTTTATTATCATTATTATGAATATTTAAATTAAATGACATATATCACTGAAAATCGTACAATAACGAAAATGATTAATGTCGTGATACACGTCTAAAATAGTAAAATAAATGATAATAGTATAAACAAAATACTTTTAAAAAAGACACTTAGATCTTGAAAATTTAATTCCATTCGTCGTTACGAGTTAATGTGAAAAATAATAGAGAAATCAATATTGAGATATTGTTTCCTTAATACGCATGTATCGCGACATTTCGCTAATGTTCTCGTATTAATTAGTGAAAAAAAATCTAAAAATGAGATAATTTCACAAAAGCAGCGGTAAAATAACGAAATAAACAAAAACTGCTGATAGCTGACTGCGGCTGGGGGCCTGGGGTCTGGGCGAAATGCGAATCGCTTACTGTGCAGGCGTCATCAAACAAGGACGCGACTACCATTCCCATTTTCTTTCTCTCTCTACATATGACACGTGTTTCTGATTGTCTCACCTTCTCTAGTCAGATAAATATCTTTCTCAGGTAACCACACGACCACAAATGCGAGAAATTCCCGCCGTTGCGATAGAATTGAATAGTTTGAGCCCCGCTCATGCCTCACCTTGCAACTGCTATTCTCCACAATTTCAGATACAGTCCACTCCCTCTGACTGAACGCAATCAGGACCGGATTTCCGTGCTACTATAGAGTCCCCCATTGTCGCTGTTTTAGGCGCAGGAAACGGTTATGTTAGACCAAGTGCAGCAGGGTACACGAGTGAGCGCGCGACTTGTAAATAGAAGCGAGTGAGGGTAACATCCGCCCCGTTTGGCCCTTTTGCGCTTTTTTTATATAGAGAATCGAAAGGAAATGCCCTACTAGAGAGCGCTGAGTTAGAGGGAGTGTACTGTACGTTTTTTTAAGATTTCTCCATCAGAAATTATTTCTGCTGTTCCAATGTTCTAGATTGGTCCATGTCGAAATAGTTGGAAATATTCATTTTTCGTATACACAAATATCACAATCGAACATGCCATAAGTTTGACATATTTTTATTTTTCGTTTCTCATAGCCAAACGGACTGTTTGGGCTTTGGCTGCCAATTAATTGGTCGGTGGTGGGGATTGACTACAGTCTTCCCAAGCTAAAGAAACACAAATAGTTAAAGCGTGTACTTGACGTACATTCAGTTACTTATCTAAAGCATTGAGTGTGTACTTAACTTATGTTAATGGTTTTTTTGCGTATTCTATAAACAACAGATCGGGGATTTCAGTAAACATGCCAGAAGTTTTCAACGAAAAGTTGTTTTACAACACCATTTTATGTCAGACTTTCTCACCAACGGGAAATTTCTTGCTTGCCGGCAACATATACGGCGATGTATCCGTATACAGGTTAGCTTATTCGTAATTTATCGTCGATTATAATTTAATTTGAAATTTTTTAACAAAAATAACAATAAAAAAAAAGTTAGGTTAAGTATCGTTAACATGACGACTAATAGATTTTCTTTTCAAAATATTTTTCAAGTCTTTCGAAAGTTTTGGGACCTCGGCAAACCGACAACGAAAATGATCTACCAGGACCGACATACAAATGGTCAGCCCATCCGGAATCCCACGTGCAGTGTATGGTTTCGATGGAAAATTTTCTTGTAACTGGTTCGACGGGAGAAATTATGGGATGGGATTGGAAGTTTGTTCTGTCGAACAAAGCTTCCAAGGCCAAGGCTTCGTGGACTGTGCAGATACCTGCGGATAAGTCAGTTTCTTTAAATTTAAATTTAATTAAATAAATAATCTCTAAATAACTCAATCTACGAAATATTTCATCGCAATTGATTTTGTTTTTATTGCAGAGATAGCTTTGAGAAACCTGACATCAATTCGATGGTTTACTGCAAGGAAAATCACCTCCTTTACGTTGGATGCGGCGACAATAAGGTCTATGTCATTCACTTGGAAGATGGAAAAATTTTGAGGCAGCTCGAAGGGCACAAGGACTATATTCACAGTCTAGCTAGAATGTAAACATCTCATACCTTTCGCCTATTAGAAATTATTTGCCTATGATAAGTCCATTTGCAATTTAAGTTAATTTCTATTATTACATCTTCAGCGTGATGTGTTGCACGTTTCTGACATTTTTACCAATAGCGCTGTCTCGCTCATGCTCTCGGCATTTCAGTTGGTATAAGCTTGTCACTTTAAGGGAATCCTCTTAAGGTGAGGCTCGATATCGACATTTCACATTGAAACTTTGAATACATTTTTCTCTAATACAGATGTTTGCTAGGACATGAGCAGAGTGGGGCTCATGGGATGTGGGACGGATTAAGCCCCACAAATTGAATATTTATCAGAAAATCTGAGCCAGAGAAAAATGTGTTGGAAAATTATGGCGCTGTCTCGCGCTTACGTTTTCTTGGACTATAGATTACATGACTTAAGCCTCCCCTCAATACAAAATAATAGAGATAATCATCTTGTACAATCTGATATTTATTTTTACTTTAGGAACAATCAGTTGGCATCAGCCAGCGAAGATGGTACGGTACGACTGTGGGATTTACGAAAGTACGAGAACACGAACATCTTGACACCGTATTTAAATGAGAAAGTAGCACGGTCGCATCTAGGCAAATGGATCGGTGCTGTAGATTTTACAGAAGACTGGCTCGTAAGTGAATAATTGAATAATTATAAATTATTGAGAGTCATCGCTTAAAATTTGATACTTTGACGTATTCCATGTCGATACAGCTCTGCGGCGGAGGTCCAAACTTGTCCCTTTGGCATTTGCGAACCATGGAGGCAGCCATGATCTTCGATCTACCAGACGAGGGTATTCATGTAGCTGATATCTACGAGGAAAGAATAATAGCCGGTGGTGCGATGCCTCATACTTATCACCTCACCTATCAAAGCGATGTTTTGGCTAAAGTTCCAACCTCTAGTAGTACAGTTTACAGCATTGTGTATCGCGAAACACCGCACAAGATCCTCAGTACAGCTGGTTCCAGTAACAACATTGATATCTGTACCAACTTTAACTATCGTGAATTGATACTCAAGTTTGCTTAAGACTGAACTCTATTAACAATTTATATTGACATTTTTTATCAATATATTTCTCTTGTAAGCTATGTAATATACAATGTATAGTAAACAACCATTTTTGTATAACGAATTAATTATGCTGCGTCGATGCACAATTACCATCCTAGAATGAATATCTAATGTTATTATTAATTTCTTATGCCCTTATCGCCTTACTGATTAATAATTAAGTTTGTATTAAAGATCACTGTATGGATGCACGAAGTAATCTTGCGAGTCCGAATTTTTCTGCCGCGGTTGATCTGTCGTTTAATCTAACAGATTAAAACGTCGCCCTGTAAAATTGTTAGGCGAAGGGCAACGTTCTTTGCTTTTATACGACGAATCAACCGTGACAAATAAATTAAGATTTGTTATTGTGTTTGAAACGGGATCGATGCTTACTTTTTTTCTTTTCATCGGCGAAATTGCTGCAGCGGAGAGGGTGCTCATTATTTTGTATCTCGGTACTGTTTGCAAAAAAAAAAACTCTGCATCAGGTGAAGTGGCGCTGTACAGGGTGTCTGTCATTTGGATTATTCGAATCCGAGCACGTGATCTTTTCTTCATGTTATTTTTATTTAACAAACAAAAGATATTTACGATCAGTTTTTAACCATTTATCGAATAAATGTTAAGTTAAGATAGATGGACCACCGATTTAAAGTATAGCACCAAGTAATAATAAGAAACTACGCTTAAGTTTAAGAAATACGTAAAGATGGAGGTTACGGTGGACGACGTCGTCATGCCCGGCGATGTTGTGAAGATCACTGGAGTAAATACGAAAGAAAAAGTCGTTTTAGGACCGGGACTTCGAAGGGACGGAGATATTATTTATGCGTGTAAATCAGGTGTTTTAAAAAGACGCGTTCCTGCGATATATTATGTCGACAGTTATCAGAGGAGGTGAGGTCTCCATTTAATTTTTTTAAGTGTTTGAATTTTTTCCTTGTCATTACTGTTTTGTTATTGTTTAATGAAATCCCTAAATCTATTGAAACTGTGTTTACTCTGGGTCTAAACATTTTATTATTTAATAAAATTCCTAAATCTAGCGAAAGTGTTCACTCTGGGTCTAAACATTTTATTATTAAATGAAATTCCTAAATGTAGCGAAGCTTGTACGAAACTAGAATTATTATTGATATACTCAACATGGTTTAATTCACAATGAGCAAATTATTTGACTTTGTATAAATGTGCGTACAACCTTTCCTTCGGCTTAGCCTTTCCACGACTCTTAACACTGTTGCTCCATTATTGTCTCTACGAATGTCGAGGTCTTATTATAGTGGAACGCAGTTGAGACTTGAGACTATCGAATCAGATTTGCACAAGAGTTAAAAGTTTGCACAAAGAGATGCATCAGATTCCTCTATATCATCTCATGCAGCAAAAAATTTCAAGGAACTGTACGTTTAGTGTATCGAGTAGCTTTTTTGATTACAATGTCTTTGAGTCATATTTAAGACGCCGTATTCTCTAACTTGTAACGGAACGATGCATCCAAATAGTCTTATCATAGTCATGCAACTCGCAGATACCATTCGTATGCTACAATCGTACAACTACGATATAACTCTCAATCTGCGATTGCTTCCAGTTTCGCTAGAGAAGCGTCTTTGTGAAAGATAATTTAAAAAATAACTTGTTGACTTGAAATTTAAAGTTTTACAACGTTAACATTTTATAGATTTTTACGAAATCTCTGATTTTAGTTTAAAGCGGAATTCTTTGCATTAGGTTTTATGACAATTTTAATATTTCCATCAAAGTTGAATTATCGTTTGATCACAGTATACAGAATTGACGGATAATTTTTCTGCAGTACAAAACGAACGTAACTAATTAAGCTATTCCTAAAATTGTATTAATACGCAGCGAGTAAGCGTTATAACATTTATGCTATCATAACAAAACAATTTTCATTACGCATCATTAATTTTCGGAAGTTTAGGAAATTTACTGGATCAAAATGGCATCTAATTGAATATAATCATTGATATAACTTTTTATAATAATTTTGACTCGAATGTAAAATAAAAAGAATTTAAGATGAAGAATAAATTGTTTTCTTCTCATAAATCACTTGTGCTATGTCATTTAGACAAAATAATTGTTGCAGGTATATTCCCAATCGTGGAGAAGACGTTGTTGGTATCGTGATGCAAAAAGCCGGTGACATATTTAAGGTGGATATAGGAGGAAGCGATTTAGCATCGCTCTCGTACTTGGCATTCGAGGGTACCAGCAAGAAGAATCGTCCAGACGTTCAAGTAGGCGATGCGGTATACGCTAAACTTCTTGTAGCCAGTAAGGACATGGAGCCCGAGTTGGTCTGCGTGGATTCTCACGGTAAAAAGGGAAAATTAGGCGTTCTTGATCCGAGTGGTTTGATACTCACCTGTTCTCTCAGCCTCGTGAGAAAAATTCGAAACCCTGATAATCCCTTTCTCAACGAATTTGCAAAGGAACAAGCGTACGAGCTCGCTATTGGAATGAATGGTAAAGTCTGGATACGAGCTAAATCCGTTAAAGAAACCATAGCCCTTGCTAATGCACTATTCGCTGCGGAATTTACACCCTACAACGAGATACGAGCATTGTGTTCCAGTATCTCACAGATCGTCCTCGAAGCCAGTTGAATAACTTGATACATTTTATTATTAACCCTTCAAAAATTACTGGCGAACAAAAAAAAATGTTCTAAGCAAACATAAAGAGCAAGATTGATGAAACAATGAATTTATTTTGCACTGCTATTATTCTTAGATATGAATACCACTGAAATAAAATATTGCAATTGATATTCCGATATCTAAAACTACTTGAAACAAGAATTTAGCAGGTAGCTACTGATCGTTGAAGGGTGCCCCATTATAATATCGTCAAAAAAATAATATTTTATGGGTTAATGAATGAACGTGTATCTTTTATTACACCAAATATTTTGTAATAGAAACTCTGTCGACTATCTTTCGCACTTGTAAATAAAATCTTCAGACGATTTTTCACAATAAAAACAACGGTTGTAGCTGTTGTTAATTTATCTGTTGTTTTTTTTTTCCTGTCTCGTGATTGTGGCGTTGCGAGTTTACAAGTTTTACAAGTTTTATGAGTTAATTATTAAGAGAGCGTTCGCGCGGGTACGATGAGACGACGTTGGTGGAACGTGGAGCGCTCTATGGAAAAGCTATGAGTCGAGATTAGGTGGTACTATATATAATATAATATAATATAATATAATATAATATAATATATATCATTAAAAATACACTGGCATTGTATACAACATTATTTAATGAAGATGGATGAAAACAGTAGCCTTATCGTAATCATATTCATTATTACTTCGGTGGAATGATAATTCTCACATATGAGATTATACCCTCTCTCTCTCTCTCTCTCTCTCTCTCTCTCTCTCTCTCTCTCTCTCTTTCTTTCTTTCTTTCTTTCTTTCTTTCTTTCTTTCGAGTTACAGCGTCAAACTGTGCGTTATAAATTCCACGAGTTATCGTGTAATGCATAGATTTTAACGCTACATCTCGAAAATATTTTTATTTACGATGAAATACTTTTTTCGACCCTTCACAACCCAAGATATTTCTATCAACTTTGCGCGTTATTTTCTTTATATGCAAGCCGTTTAAACCTTCGTTGAACGAAAGCGGAGTACCATCAATAAGATCACAAAGTTCCTTGGAACTTTTGTCGACGTTTAAACATTTTATACAGCGATACTAATACAAAATTATACAAATTGGAGCTTTTGCTGACCTTTAAAAATCCATTTAAAATAACCTTTATACAGTAATACTAAAATTAAGATAAATAAATATATATTAATACAATAGAAATAATACGAAATAAATGTGGTACGTCTGGGTTAATTTTCAAAACCGTGATCTTTCGATCGTCGGTCGTATGCTTCGACCATCGAAGTTACGCCATGTTGTTTAATACATTCAATTAGAACTGTTATCATATAACGAATATTCCAAGATTTTATCAAATATTCCAAAGCTTAGTCAAAAATGTCTGTCGAGTTTTTCAAAATGAATTTATTTGTCAATTTCTTCCGTCTACCGTGTAACAGTAATATTAATTATATCAGAATTTTTAAGCTTCAATAAACGTCAAAATCATTCAAATCCTTTCCTATTTCTTCTGTTACGTTCTAAACACCATTTTCGTTCAACCAGGTTAAAATACGAATGTGAAGGAGTGCATTGTATCGTCCTTAATCGTAGGACCACAGTATTATTGTTGCGTGCTTCACGCGGACTCTATAGACCGCAATTGTAGTGCTCATTGTAGAGCGCATGGGGTTTCAACGAGCTTTCTCTCTGTCGTTCTGATATGTGCCTAACTTTTGCTGTTATAATTATTGAGTTTTATTATTAAATCCCCGGAGAATTATTAACGAGTACAAGCAGCGAGAAATGTATCTACGTTTCCCGCATATTCTGTGATTCCAAAGCTTCTTCTGTTCTACGCGATTAGCACTTTTTTTTCTTTTCTTTCTTTTCTTTTTTTTTTTTTTTTTCGTTAGTCAGAAAAATACTTTGAACCGATTATTATTCGATAAAGATAGGTTGTGGGTCACGATTTTACGTACTTGCTGAAAACAATGATATAGAAGAAGACTCGATCTTTATTTAATTTTTCATCTAATTTATCCTTCATTCTCATTTAATTTTTCTCATTCTTTTGTACTTGATGATGAAATGTGCATTTATTTTGTCTCTGACACGTCACGATAAATAAAATCGAAAGATTCATTGCCTGGTAATATCCTCAAATAATCTTATTAACTATTTTTTATTTTCGTTAAACGAAGTAGGACAGTAACGCGCGACATCATTCCGGTTTTTTCGTTTTTTTTTTAAGTTGATACTGCAAAAAATTACGCAAAATTTGCGGTCTCGCTAAAGTGGTCCTCTCGAATTGTCAGAGTTTAATCGAATAACGCGAAGATAAAATAAAATCGATAGAATTAGCTTTTTCTTTTATTTTTTTTTTTTCCTTCACTTTTAATAATCTGTAAATAAAATATATTATGTATAGATTTTATTATTATTTTTTCTTTATATTTACTCTCGAAGGCAATATATTCGTAATATAATTAGTACGCGTGAGTGCCTCAATGAATATTAATATAGTTACAACGTTAGTACAATTACACAGTTGATAAGCGTGCTCGCTGACGAAATTTTGTTATATGATAATCATTTTTTCAATCTTTCTTGTTATCTTGTTTTTTCTAAAGAATGGATCTTTAACGCCACCAAGATACAATCTAGCACTCGTATAATCGTATCGTACATTAATAAATAATCAATAAATGTAAATAAAATGAGGCAACAATTTAAAACGAAAATTAATGTAAGAATAATAAATTTGCTATAAACAACGAAAACAAACGAAAATTAACATTATAAAAATGTCTCGATATGTATAGTGATCGAGACTACGTTAAATTACATAGAAATAATTTTTAAAATACCCTCGCGGTATCCGAATAAATAAATTTTTAATAACATATCTCTCTCTCTCTCTCTCTCTCTCTCTCTCTCTCTCTCTCTCTTACTTTTAGCGCGGAACCATGTGATTACGTTAGAAGAGGTCGTGCTTTTTTCATTAATCCGTGTCTCATGGAACTTAAAATTCTATAGCTATTAAGCCTATAACTATTGTGCTTTCTGTCGTTAAGATTAAATGTAAATCGCGACGGGGCGGCGGGAATGTTTAATTAAGGAATATCAATGACGACTGGCTAACTTGCGCGCAGGTAATGATAAACTAGAAGCGAGGTATTATACGGCCGAGTATACTCGGAAAAATGATAAATCGTTAATCGTAACTAATCATTATCAATTACAAATTGCACGTTCATTATTTTATTTTATTTTTTTTTCAATAACATTAATAAATTATTATGAAATTTGTCAATCGAAGATGATGATGCTCAGGTGAAATTAATAACTTTTAACAGTGACTCAATTAAAAATAACGACTTGTTAACGGGCTTGTAAGATAAAAGAGCTACGTTGACAAACGTAATTGCAATTCTTCTGGTATCGAAAATACTATATCGGACGTTCTACCTATATCACCGATTTGCAATCGAAACGCGATGAGGAACATGCGCATTTTTGTCTACAGGAAGCAGTTTAAAATATGTCGACTAATAACGACTCACTGGTAATTGGTTCCGATAAGCCTACTGATTTTATTGACAAGGGAGGGGAGGGGACTTAATGACAAAAGTTACGAGAATTTCTAATCTTCTGAAGCTGCGTATACGATGAAAGTGGAAGCTTAACGGCAGGAATCGACTATACGGTCGAACTATACGAAATGTATATCGACTATACGAAATGACCTACGAGTTTTACCGAAAGATTTCTTTCTCCCTCTTCCTCTATTCGAGATTCGTCGTCTCAACTTGTTACAAGAATAATTTAATCTCGGACGCATCTTGTTTGCTACAGTACATCGCGTAATGCGAAGATCTACATGTTTACAAGCTTTCTTTCTTTCTCTTTCTCTCTCTCTTTCTCTCTGTTTTCTCCGTCTCGAAACTATCGTTATTTTTTTTAATTAACTTTCGTTACGTTCAGGAGTGTCCCGCACTGATAAGCGGGACGGAGATGAAATAACTTTAAAGCAGAGGTTAAAAAATGTTAACAAAGCAAAGTGGTATGTAAATAATTTTGAGATGATCCAATTAGAAAAATCCTATTTTCTTTTAACCTTATTTTTTTCTTTCTTTTCTTTCATATCGAAGCTTAATTTTTAGGATGATGGTAAATGACTCGTTTCCTCGAAGATGATATAATGCCGTTTACGATTAATATTAATACAATTATTTTTAGACAAATATTACGACGTTGCGTGTCTCAGCATTAATCACCCCATTTATATATTATAAAAAATTGTCTTTGCTTATAGCTAAAATATTACGATGCCTCGGCTATATAAATATATGTACTTTTATGTTTATATATTATTATCATGGTTGTTGTTTATTTATTTATTTCTTCTTCTGTTGTTTAACTTACTCTACCCTCTTTCTCTCTCTCTCTCTCTCTCTCTTTCTCTTTCTCTCTTTCTCTCTCTTTCTCTACATTCACTTCTGTCGCTTTCGTAAATTAAATTTTTCCTTTCTCTTTCTTTTACTTAATGAGCGCGTTTATGTAATTATGATACCATTCACAACACAGAGTGCATAGTACGAAGCTGTTATTGAAAATAACCGTTTGTCTTTCCTTCGAATTGTCTCCACTGATGGATCATGAAAGAAAGAACACGGATACGTATTCAAGCTTCTACGTAACAACGCACAACCATTTTTTATACAACCTGCGTGCATCAAACTGTCTCCAATCCGATGTTTAAAAAATTTTTTTATCTCTTCTCATCAATGTATCAAGACAGTTATCACTGTTTTTTGTTACCATTCGCTAAACTAAACAATCGCTAATTGATAATTTCGCGTTTGTTTTTATGTGTGCGAGATTGCTATTTTTGTTTTACTTTTGTTAATATAAAACAATAGAATCATCGAAATAATCGACGACAACTATATATTCGTTCTTCGAACTTTCCACATACGACACAACTTTTATATTTTACAGTCAGTTATCCGCATTCGTCCGTTTTCTTTTCTGGTTACATCAATAGCAATAACCGTTTACGGTGATTATAAAGTTTTCAAAACTGAGCTTATTCTGATATGCAATCAGTCAGAATTGCCATTGAGTCAGACACCCGGAACCGACGTTCATAGAGGATTAAGGATTATTCAAATTCTCACAGAAAAATCAATGTTGGTTTCAACGTTTGTTATTGACTTAAAAATTATTTTTCTCGTGAAAGAAAAATTTTTTTTTAAGAAAATACTTTTGAAATTATATTTGAAATTACATTTCAGAATGATATATAATTTTTTTATTTCCTTAATTATATTTTATTCGTTCGGATGTTTAAAAGAAAAGAAAAACAAGAAATCATAACTTATTATTCCCGATTGATTATTAATCCTCAACGAAAGCCGTTCTTAGGTTCTGTGTCAAACAATCTGTCGTTTCTTTGCAATCTCTCATCGTACAGTTTACATTCGACACGATTACACGTTTTCGAACTTTATCCAGTGTCTCAGAAGCGAATTTTACTACAAGTTACTGTCACGCTCGATGTATCAAGCATCACTCTTATGTACGATACGAACGTTAATTCAATTGCTTAACACGAACGAGTGATATTGTGCAATTCTCGAAGATATTCGTTCTCGAAAATCTCGATACTAAGTTAATATTCGAATTTTGATGCTATTTGATTCATTGAACGATGTACGATGGAGCGTGTGTGTCTTTCTTTTTTATCGCGTGTCTACGCGTTCATCTCGTTAATTCTTTAACATATTTAATCGTTTAATCTTAAGGTTGTGCAAAAGCGTTATGATTATTTTATTTTCTTAATTCATTCGTTGAAACGTAACGCGAGGGAATCAGCGGGTTCCTCGACTCACTCTCATCGTCTCTCCTCGTAGAAAAGCGCAACCTAAGCTCGAGAATTTCATCCTTATCCTCGTGGATAGTTTTTTCTTTGTTAGTTCTTGACTATTTCCTTTTTCAACGATAATTTCACGTGTTTCAATATAAAAAAGTTATTGATCAGCGACAACGATTGACTCGGCGCGTTTTTTCTCCCTCAATTAGACTAAAAAACCTTACACTGTGACGAAATTTTTATTCTCGTCCGTGTTCGCACTTTAGGGCAGTAAAAATGAGATACGCGATAATCTACAGTTCGAATCGCTCGGCTTTAAATCTACGAAATATTATTATCTAAGAAAAATAAATTGTTTCTTGTTTTCGAGGCGTGGAACATGCGCGAGTATACGTCTGCGCGTATTTTCAAATATATTCTCTCAAGCACCGTATCGCGAACGTGTTCCACCAGTTGTGAAAGAATTAAATAAAAAATAATAATTTTAAAAGTGGCAACACGTACGTTGTTACACAGTCTTAAGAGAACGTAAAACAGCTCGAAGCTGTCTCGTTCCTGCGGATAATTATCGTCTGCCCTGGCGACTCGTCCGCCATTTGTTACAAAAAAAGATATCGAAAAAGCTACGAATTTATCGTGGCATCCGCAATAGGCAAATACATTTTTCCAAAAATCACAATATTTTGAATTTACGTTAAAATTCGATAAATACTTTAACGAAATATATCGAGTCGTGCGCGTTTATATCGAATTACTTCAAAATTCGATAATCGTTAAATAAAATTTGTATTTTTAATAATTAGAAAATATCATTTAATTTGACTTTTAATTGGAAAAGTGATGATTTTAAACACCGTATTTTTGTAAATAACAAAACAAATTGTGATATTTGTATTAAAAATTGTAATATTATGTTTGTAACTAAGAAGATATTGTTGCCCATTGATGTCATCCCTTCTCTCGCGGAACTCGCGCGTTTTATCTATTTGAGTCTTGTATCAATGTTTTTGTTTGTATGTTTGTTTCTTTGTTTCTTTGAACACTTTGCTTTGTATCGTGAGATCGCGGAGGAATCGCTTTGTGTTGAAAAAATAGCGAAACCCTGAGTATCGAACGTCGTGCGTTTGATTTCCGATGGTTCGTTCATCGCCGCAACGACCGCCGCTTTGTCTTTCCAATACGATTAATAAAATCATTGGTTTTAGCTCGATGGATATGAATACTGTGTCGATGAATACTCACGCCGCAAATTTGTACCACGATTCTCGACAGCAGAGAATTTAGCCGTCGATCGACTGTGATTTTCGTAGCAAGTAACGTGAATATCAATGGATATGCCCTAATCTAACGAACGCTAGAGACGTCGGGGTTGAACAACAGTATTGTTGTTGAGTCTCGTAGTTGTCTGATTGTTGAAATTCTCGTCCTGAGGTATGCGCTCCGTTCTCTCATCGCAGAATCCAGGATTCAGTATTATGTTGGGTACGAGCTCAATCACTTCCTGCTCCTCCAGCTGCGCTGCAATTTCGGAGCGGAGATTAATTTTCATTGGTCTAGGCCACGGTACCCTACGAGCTTCTACCCTCTCCCTTCACCAACTTTTTTCTTTTTTTTTCCTCCTATCTTGGATTACTTCTCTATGTTCTAATCTCTAAGTTACTTTTTTTCATTTCATTCAATACAAATATAATTGTTTTAATATTATTTTAATTGTTCTCTACTTATCATTGCACTATCGTTTCATTCCACGCGCACAGTCGTCACTCATTTTATTCAATTTTATTAAGTACTTTTCTAATTATTAATTCTTCAAATATTTTCGCTCGACGTGAAAGAATTTATTAATGACAAAAATCTTTCTTTCAAAAATAATAAAAGAACATTTACAAGAATTCGATATCGAAACATGTCAATCGCCGGTACACAGGTTCGATAAAATATTAAATTATAAAAGAAAATCTATTGAAGCTGTAATATCAAAAAAAAAAAGAATAAATAATTTAATTATTAATAAAAAAAATAAATAAATAACTCGTCAACTAATGATTTACATCTAATCGTTAAAAAATAATATTTTATCATTTTCATTAGCAACTATTTAACGTCGTGCGAAACTTTCTTCAATCTACTTTTAATAAATTCATCGTAAACTATGTTAAAACTTTTTCCACAGGTGATATTTTATTTACATAGGTTTTGTTAATAAACTAGGTGCAAATGAAATAGGAGTTAGTTAACTTACATAAATTGTTAATTTTATAGTATTAAAGCGACACTAGTTAAGTGCATAGTTTCGAAATTAGTGAAAAATGAACTATCGGTACCAAGGTTAAGTAATTTATATTATTTATTATTTGTTACTAAAGTAGAATTTTAAAAGCGCTTGCAGCCGGAAGATATATTTAGTGAGATAGATAGAGCAGATAGTACGCTACAGAGTTATATGAATACAGTATATAGTATTGATTGAGTTGCGACGAGCTGATCAGTGAATACGAAAGTGATAAAATATATACATGATGTATATAATATATAGAAATATATAAAAATGTTAAAGAAAGCTAGAGATCAGGGCCATAGATAAGTTAAAAATGGCTGGCGATACCCTTGCTTCGCGGTTACTTATCATTTGTGATTCAACGATGAAAGATGATAATATATTGTTAATTACATTTCATCCCAACAGTTGTTCCAGTCCAATGTCAAAAACTACGTGCAACTAATTAAAGTGAAGAAAAAATGGGGTCAGGGTCAGGGAGGATCAGTGTGTTTCAGAATTACGTACGAAAATTGAGGCTCTATCGTAGCCTCTGGCTGTCCAACAAGCAAGGGCATCACATAAAAAGAGACAGAGTAGAAGCGTAAGCTCGTAATGTTGTAAAAAATAAGTTAACAAGTGAATGCTTACAGGGTGCCTTGCACTCACGATAGAGAAGGTAGCATGTACCTAAACCGAGGATCATTAGAGTTCCCATAACAATCCCTACCGCTGCTACCCAGATACGACGATCGAAATTTTCTACTCCCGCCAATAGATGCTTCGCTAGCTCTGGAAAATTCATCGTTTAATTTGTTTCTTTTTTTTTGTTTGTTTGTTTGTTACGTATTCATTATATTCACGATGCAGTTTTTTTATCGTCCTTGTCACCCTAGGGGAACCGTGCAACCGTAAATAAGCTTTCATTTAGATAAATAAGCGGAATATGTATTAAACGGTTAAATAATTATTTAATATTAAATCCGTAAAGGTTCACGATTGGAAATAAATGTTAAATTGAATAATAACAAAAATACTTCTTCGTTATTTTAATGCATGGCGGTTACTACAATCCGATGAAACGATCATCACAAGCTGATGAAACGAGTACAAAAAACGTTCAATAATCTTTGTCCAAGCTTTCAAAGACTAATCAATATAAATTATGGAACGATTAGAACGAAACAAGTGTCCTCGATGTGAAAATAAAATAATTCAGGCAATTGTAGATTGGTATTGATTGGCTTTTTGAAGCGTAGACAATGATTGTTTAAATTTTCAGTACTCGAATCAGTGTGTAACGATTTTACGAATAATACACATTTAACAACCAAACGTACGTTGAATCGATGAATAAAATTGTTGATTAATCTCAAATTTTTTTTAACTCAGTGGTTAATTGTCGTTCTTACCGAGCATAAGCGTAATGGTTGAAATATCGTTTATTTTCGGTTAACTTGCATCCGCTAGAGCAGTATTTCGTTCGATTGTGCATCAATGCAAGGAAGAAGGTGTACAGACAGGGTGAACTATCAAGGTTCGCATACCTAATTCTTCGATGGTGTAGTGAGTCTGACCCTCGACTTCGACGATCTCACCTCGCCCAAGTTTGTTCGTTGCCCATACTCGAAATGCGTAAGTCGTGTTCGGCAACAAGTGGTATACATCTATCTGCCTCTAAAAATGAAATAATACAAATATTTTCTAACTAACCGAGACGACCCGAGTCACGATTAGTTAATCCAGTAATTAAATTTATTTTTCAGTAAAAGAAAATAACGTCTACCAATTTAAGTTGAAAAATTCTCTGCGATCGATCGTTCGAACCAGTGTTTTGTACATAAAAAAAAAATCTTCAGATACGAATATTAAAAAATTGTAGAAATAGTTACACTTTTTTCAATATTATTTTGTATAAAAGTAAAATGGAACTTCTACAATTTTGTATATTTGGATCTGAATCTACTACTAATATGATTAGTTACAAAGAAAAGTTTTAATAGGCTCTCAGCGTTAACTATTCTTTTTAAATTCCATAGTGAATTTCCCGTTGTTATTTCGTTAAATTATTTCGATTGGTTGTGTCATTGGGACAAGAAAGTAATATTAATGTATTAAATTATTAAATTATTTACTATCCAATGTAATTTGATGATCAAAATATCAGAAAAATTAAGAACGTGAATCGAAATGTATTATTTTTCAGGCTCGCAACGCGTCGATTGTCACTCGTGAGAAGAATTTCTCACAGGCGATTAAGTGCCTGTGAAAAATTATAAAGCAAGTAAATAGCGAGTTAACGATCCGAATGAATTTTTATTAAATATGATAAACATACGGAATTGGGAGGTATGTGCGTTGGAATAATAGGTTTCCAGTTTTCGGGTTGCTTTCCCGAAATTGGTTTGAGACGATACTCGGCAGTGAAGTCGATAATCGGGTATCCACCGGTACCGGCAACTTCCCATAGAATGTTTGCCAGTATCGTCGACGGCTTGACCCAGACATTGTGGAGGGCTGGCGGCGGAGCTACAATTCAGATGAATTATTAATAAATTGAAAGAATATTTTTCTTAAATTATTTGTATTATCATTATTTAAAAAAAATAAAATAAAACTGACTCACTTTTTACGTCTATGTTTATTCTGGTTTTAACGGTGTCGGCTTCATCGTCTACGATACACAAATATATTCCGGCATCGTCGAAGCTCACGTTTACCAGCTCGAGTGCTCGATTAGAGAACACATTCGATCTTTTGGCATTCAACACGCCGTCTCTCTTCCACATTACGCTGGAAGTGTTGCTCGTGTCCACGCCATCCTCGTTCGCACATGCGACCGTTACGTTCTGACCAATGTCCACCTCTACAGTGTGGATCTGTGGCAGCAGAGCCAATGCTTTCCACCATCCTTCAAAATAAATAATTACACGATTAAACTCACGAGAACATTTTAGGGAAGACTCGTCGTAACTTTTATTTCATTCTCTGTATGTCGCAGTTACTAGGACGTTTCATAACTGATGAACATTTTTAGGTCACTTTCTCGCAATGCGCAATGAATATTTTTCACACAGAAATTGCTACAATCAGAGATGAAATATTTGACGATATTTTCTTCATAGAGGAAGCTTTGTTTTGGTTAAAAATTTATCTTTTTTCGAGATTTTCGTGTCAACGTATTTAGAATGTTCCAAGACGTCAAGTAATCACTTTTTTTTCAAATAACTAGACGTGTGTGTGTGTGTGTGTCAGAATGGAAAAATATAAATGTTTATAACACGAGAAAACCTTGAGCTATAAAGATAAAATTTATCGCACGTGTTGAATGATCGATACTCATTGTTTCTTCCAATTTTCAGTTAAATATTTGCAGTCGTTAAGATTTCATAGAGTTTAGAATGTTATTTAAAATCTCTGATCGCATCGATAGCGTTTACAATTGTTGAACGATTGGGTTAAATAGTTCTACACAAATGGATAAATATTAACAGATATTCGGTATTGAATTTAGTGAAAATCGATTGAATCATTTAACGTTTGTAGGATTTCGAATTTTATGGAAAATTTGTATAAACTTCATAACTCTAAGGAATTTCGACCGATCAATCTGAAAGTTTGTACGAATGCTTAATAAAAGAATAATAGATTCGAGTTTGATAAATATCTATGCACGAGTGTAAATTTATCAAAATTTTGAATTTTTTAAATTTAACGAAAAATTACAACAAAGTCTACGAAATCTTGTTCTATCGAGCAAAAAGCTTGTAAACACGTTACAGAGAATGAAATGACTACCAGAATCGAATATGACGAAAGTAGATACACGAGTACGAATCTTATGACTTTAAGCATTTTTCAAAAAATTAATTTAACAAATTTACGTTAGTTTAAAAGATTTTTTCTCTAATGGAAAGAATAATATTAAAGAATGCTTCGTTCGAATTTATTGTATAAATCATAAATAAGAAAGAACTATTGATCTTAAGGTGATGTTCTACCCCTCGGTCGGTAATAAAAACTGTAATTTAAATAACTCTGCCACGATTGATCTTAATTCTTAAGAGGAATATACCGTATTGTTAAGAGGAGTACACCGTATTCCTTTTAATAATTAAAATCAATCGTGGCAGAGTTATTTAAATTACAGTTTTTATTACCGACCGAGGGGTAGAACATCACCTTAAGACCAATGATATATATGGAGGAATTAAAAAGGAATACGGTGAATTGCGTCTTAAAATTCTACACGTGACAGTTCTCATTTATTGTTCGAAAGATCAAATGTGACGAAGAAATTTGCGATAGGAAAATTCTGTTATCACTCTCGTACGCGTGTGGTGATCTGAGAGAGAAAGACGACATGTAGCACATCGTTATAAGGTGATGTACATACTACCATTCGGTCGGTAACAAAAACTGTAACGCAAATTTGTCTGCCACGGTTGATGTTTCTCATAAAAAAAATGAGAATGCGCCTTATACTTTCTCATAGAAGTAACTTTGTGCAAGAACAATAATAAGGAAACAATGGACAAGTTTTTACTTTGCATCATTGTTTCAGAAGTTATTTTGTGCAAAAAATAATATTTGTACGATATATTCATATTATTAGGAAAAGGAGCAACCTGGTCGAGGTTAATTCAAGTAGGAGATTGCAAAACTTACGCAAAAAAATTAAACGAAGGTAACGACAGGATACCAAAACAATCGATTTTTGATTTGTCAATGCTCACTGGGAATGTTTCCACCCAGATATTATTTTATTTACCATCATTTTTAGAAAGAAATATAAAGATCTTCCACGTGTAGGTATTTTATTTAGGTTGCGAGACAACTTTTTCTTCCAAAACTAGATTCGTAGACTTTACGTAGAGGGGAAGGGAAGGGAAAGGGCTATTCTCAGAGACTTAGAAAGGGTCTTAAATATTTATCCAGTGATAATTACGCTGTGAATTCTGTAAAAATGTGTCATCGAAGGAAAATCTCTGTTATAAGAAAATAAAAATTGTTTAAATAAAATACTAATTAGTGAAAAAGGAAGGAAAACATTTTATAACCAACAGTCATAAGGATTCTTTAGAAAAAGGCATCGAAAGCTATCTTAATTTTTTTAACCAACATCAAACTGCAATAATACTTTTACTGTCAATTTTCGCTCAATTAGTGATGCAGATTTATGAATTTTCGATATTTTCTCTGTATGTTGAACGTAATACAACTTGTAAATACATCAACATCAAACTGCAATAATACTTTTACTGTTGTATAATAAGAAAGGAAAGTAACTTTTAAAAATATGAAAACTGTCAATTTTCACTCAATTACCGATGCAGATTTATGAATTTTCGATATTTTCTCTGTATGTTGAACGTAATACAACTTGTAAATACATCAACATCAAACTGCAATAATACTTTTACTGTTGTATAATAAGAAAGGAAAGTAACTTTTAAAAATATGAAAACTGTCAATTTTCACTCAATTACCGATGCAGATTTATGAATTTTCGATATTTTCTCTGTATGTTGAACGTAATACAACTTGTAAATACATCAACATCAAACTGCAATAATACTTTTACTGTTGTATAATAAGAAAGGAAAGTAACTTTTAAAAATATGAAAACTGTCAATTTTCACTCAATTACCGATGCAGATTTATGAATTTTCGATATTTTCTCTGTATGTTGAACGTAATACAACTTGTAAATACATCAACATCAAACTGCAATAATACTTTTACTGTTGTATAATAAGAAAGGAAAGTAACTTTTAAAAATATGAAAACTGTCAATTTTCACTCAATTACCGATGCAGATTTATGATTTTTCGATATTTTCTCTGTATGTTGAACGTAATACAACTTGTAAATACATCAACATCAAACTGCAATAATACTTTTACTGTTGTATAATAAGAAAGGAAAGTAACTTTTAAAAATATGAAAACTGTCAATTTTCACTCAATTACCGATGCAGATTTATGATTTTTCGATATTTTCTCTGTATGTTGAACGTAATACAACTTGTAAATACATCAACATCAAACTGCAATAATACTTTTACTGTTGTATAATAAGAAAGGAAAGTAACTTTTAAAAATATGAAAACTGTCAATTTTCACTCAATTACCGATGCAGATTTATGATTTTTCGATATTTTCTCTGTATGTTGAACGTAATACAACTTGTAAATACATCAACATCAAACTGCAATAATACTTTTACTGTTGTATAATAAGAAAGGAAAGTAACTTTTAAAAATATGAAAACTGTCAATTTTCACTCAATTACCGATGCAGATTTATGATTTTTCGATATTTTCTCTGTATGTTGAACGTAATACAACTTGTAAATACATCAACATCAAACTGCAATAATACTTTTACTGTTGTATAATAAGAAAGGAAAGTAACTTTTAAAAATATGAAAACTGTCAATTTTCACTCAATTACCGATGCAGATTTATGAATTTTCGATATTTTCTCTGTATGTTGAACGTAATACAACTTGTAAATACATCAACATCAAACTGCAATAATACTTTTACTGTTGTATAATAAGAAAGGAAAGTAACTTTTAAAAATATGAAAACTGTCAATTTTCGCTCAATTACCGATGCTGATTTATGAATTTTCGATATTTTCTCTGTATGTTGAACGTAGTACAACTTGTAAATACAGTGTATATAGAAAAATTGAACGATTACAGAGCTTCCTCCGCGAGAAGACGGAAAGCTGTGGAAGCATCATTATTCCATCAGTTCGAAGAATCAATTCAGCAGCATTGTTCGCGTCCGGAAGTCGCGCAACATTCAATACCGTGCATCGAAGTATTCTCTACTCATGAAGATAACCGATCTTCGCTCGCATTTACTATTTATTCGTGAATGCCCGATTGAATAATACTACACACGACAGAAGTTACGAAATAAATGAAAATAACAGAAAAACAAGAGGAATGAATCGAGCGCATTGTATTTTCGCGATTGAAGAATACGATACGAAATAAAAAAAAATATGCTGTGGCAACTCAAGCGAGAAACGAATTCCCTTTCATCTCGATAATTCGAATTATTTAAACGTAAAAAGGTTGAAAAAAAATCTGATGTCTCTCGTAATTAATTATTTTTTGGTTCTAAATCGTAAGAATTGAAATATTTAGTTTTTCCAAAGCTAAAAAAAATTCTCTCATCGTTATCTCGAGTGACGGATGCGCTGACAGTCTCAAAACAATATCTCAAAATTGAAGAATTAATATTTATGAATGAGAAAAATTGGAAGAAACAATTAAGCGCGTTTGATATTCTCGTCGATGCCTCGAGTGACTCGTGCGTAAGGGCCTCAAATGTATTCTCACAATTCTCGTTATTAATCAAATATACAATTACCGGCAATTGAATGATAAAAATTTTCGAATGCGTATGTTTGTCTCGAGCTAATAATCAGGCGTAGGGCCTCGAAACAATATCTCGCTATTATCTGGATTAATTAAATATGAACTTTGCAGCAATTTTCGAATTAATTTTATCAAATGGAAAATATTGGACAACAAAATTAAGCGTGTTCGTCACTCTCGTGCCTCGAGTGACTCATGAGTCTCAAAACAATATCTCGTGATTAATAAAATATGGAATTAGCAGCAATTCAAGAATAACAATTGTCGTATACAAAAGATTGAAATAACAAATTAAGCACGTTCGACATCGTCATCGATAACGAAGGTGACGTATGTGTAAGACCCTTGAAGTCTCACGTTTGTTGTGATTAGTAAAATATGGAGTTAGCGGTAATTTAATAATAAAAATCACCAAATGCAGAGTATTGTAATAAAAACTTGAGCTCGTTCGATACTCTCATCGATACAGAAAAAGACTCATGCGTAGGGCCTCAAAGTTCAATATATCTCACGTTATTCGTGATTAATAAAACATACAATTAACGGCAATTTAAGAATAAAAATTACCGGATACAGAATATTATAATAAAAAATTAAGCTCGTTCAACAATGTCATCGATGACTCGAATGACTCATACGTTAGAACTTCAAAACACTATCTCGCAATTCTCGTGATTAATAAAATATGGAATTAGTATCAATTCAAGAATAACAATTGTCATATACAAAATATTGAAATAACAAATTAAGCACGTTCGACATCGTCATCGATAACGAAGGTAACGTATGTTAAAGACCCACCAAGTCTCACGTTATTCGTGATTAATAAAATATACCATTAACGGCAATTTAAGAATAAAAATTACCAGATGCAGAATATTATAATAAAAAATTAAGCTCGTTCAACAATCTCATCGATGACTCGAGTGACTCATACGCTAGAGCTTCAAAACACTATCTCGCGATCCTCGTAATTAATTAAATATAGAATTAGTATCAATTCAAGAATAAAAATGTTCGTATATGAGAAATAAAAATAAAAACTTAAGCACGTTCGATGCTCACATGGATACAGAGAGTGATTCATGCGTAGGGCCTCAAAGTTCAATATATCTTACGTTTTTCGTGATTAATAAAACATGCAATTAGCGACAATTAAAGAATAAGAAATTATCAGATTCAGAATATTATAATAAATAATTAAGCTCCTTCAACAATCTCATCGATGACTCGAGTGACACATACGTTAAAGCTTCAAAATACTATCTCGCAATCCTCGTAATTAATAAAATATAGAATTAGCGAAAGTTAGAAAAATTCAAATTTTTCAATGCGAAATTAATGGAAAAAATCGAGCGCGTTCGATATATTGTAATCGTTGCGACTCAAGTGACTCATGGAAGGTCACAAAGCAATGTCGGGAAGGTGGGGATAAGAGGAGGGACTATATAAAATTGAAATTGGCGCTTTTAATGCAAAAGGGAATAATTTTATTCTAGCGATCCGAAGGTTCGTCGCAAGCACGACGAGTGTTACACATCGTCCTTGAGCGAAATTAATATTTTACTCCAATTCGATACGACTGCTACCTGTTCGCTCATCACGCTAGCGCAAATTCTCTGTGTACGCGATCTATTTTTTATGTTTTCCACCCATTGAAGTATGTTTTATAAAATAATCAATTTGAAAATATAGAAAAAATGTACAAATTAAATATAAATATATTTTTTTTGGAATAAATCGAAAGCGTGCGTCTCAATTCCAAGTCAATTAAATATTACCTGCAAGTAGGAGTAGCAGCAAAACAGCCCCGTGTCGTCCAACCATTCTCCCATATTAGTCTCGCGCGATTTTGTACGCAAGTGCGATCGGAGCATCAACGGAACGTTTTTTCTCACGAAAAAATTATTCCTCGTAGAATTTCGTTTACTCGATAATTAGAAAAATTCGCGTTTGTGCCATTCTTATAGAACCCTCTCGCGTTTTTTCTTCTCCTCGTTAATCTACGACTCGTCGAAACGTCAACTTTTCGGAGCTCGCTGTCAAACTCATCACACACACATGAACGCTGCTTTATTCTTGCGCTGTGCTGCTGCTGCTGCTGCTGCTGCTGCTGCTGCTGCACGTCGACCCGTAGCATCCGCCCGTCCGACGCTCCTCCTACCCACTTTATTGACTCGATGACACCGCTCTCTACTGTTGAAAACCTTAAGTTCGGCCTCAGAGGCGTCCAACCTTCTGGCTCTTGGATTTTGGAGCAGCTAAAAAAAAATAAAATAACATTAATATTTTTACAAAATATACAAACCATCGTTTGATTAATTTGTAAAGAAAAAAAAATGGCATCGATTAAGACAGTTAAGGAATGATAAGAGCAATTTCAGGAATTTAGAAGAAAAATAATAATTTAGGATAGAATTTTCTATACCTCTAGCCGGATTGTCTCTCGTGGAGATAGCTCGATCGGTACGAAAATTCACGGAGATTTCTCGAGTATCGATGCGTACAGGCTTCTCGAATACCCGATGATATTATACATTAATTCTCAGTGCATGAAAAATAATATAAGAGCCAAAGTGCGTGAGGTTTGGTCGTCGGTTGCGCGAAGATCGCGTGATCAGGAGAGTCAGAGGCGTAAAACGAACATACCGAAGAGTATGAAATCACCGGGAATTGGATAATCGTTGAGTGATTTTGTTTTTGAGGTCGTAGTTCGACGAGAGGTGGAACCTTAATAGGAGAGATCGGCGCGCGGCTACGTGGGAATCTCTTGAAACAGGTGCGTGAGCCAAAATTTTACGAATAGACGATCGATCGATTGCTCTTCGTTTGTATTGAGAGTTCTATGTGTGTCCCGCCCAATGTCTCAATAACGAAAGTGTAATTGAACGGTGTGGTTGATGCTTAAAATTTTATTGAGCGATTATCAAAGTCAATTTTTCGGATACTACGACGCTTCGGGGATCAAAGAGAAGTTCCCCCCGGGACTGTCACTCTTTCTGTCAGCGTGACAGCGAGGAATTTGATGTCGCAAGGCTTCCATTCGCCGGATTTAATGATGTTTACTCTGCGTTACAGTGGTGACGTCTGTTGTACGAATTCACGACTGTAAGCATACGTTATACACGTGTGTGTGATGTTATTTTCTCTCTTCTTCTAACGTTTAGATATATTTTCATATTTCTGTATCTTTTTATTGATAATAGTAAGATTGTTGCACAATATGTTTTAAAAAATATACTCAAGTGTTTGTTATCTTTTGTTTTTGCAACAAATGCGCGGGGGGGAACGTCAGAGGATCGAGAGAGAGAGAGAGAGAGAGAGAGAGAGAGAGAGAGAGAGAGAGAGAGAGAGAGAGAGCTGCGCTGATCACATTAATTACTGTGCGAGAGAGAAACGCATGCCCAAGCGAATGAGCTGAAAAGTGATATACGGAAAAAAATCTTTTGTTCATTCATCTAAACATAAATCATCGTCAAATTTTGATATAAATCCTCTCAAAGTATCTTTGTCGTTGTGTTACTTTTTTAAATTATGATCGAACATATAATTAACGGAAAAATTTGCTGCATTCTATTATCGTTGACGACTTTCCACACCTGCACACGTAAAACTACGTACTTAGCACATGATGCTAAAAAAAAACTTAACAGTGAAGTAATATTTACTTAATTGCAATGAATTCTGCGTACTTTTTTCTACAAATTAGCTGAATTTAAAGACAATCGAACGTTAACTCATCGTTGTTGATAGGGATATGCTTAAGGAGGTTGATTATTGCGGAAAAGTGCGCTGAATAGTCGGTTGACAAGCGAGGTACCATTCGGGCATTATTCAAGAGAAAGGCCCCAGTGTTGTGATATCCTGAGCGTATATTGTTGTTTACAACCAAAGATGTTTTATCTTCACAATTTCTCGATGATTGTAGACAAAGCATTTCGGAGTTCGTAAAAGTTTTCCCAAAGATCTAAAGAATTATTTGTAGCCATTTTCATTGAATTTTTAACATTTTGCATTCTCATAGAAGATGCTTTGTCTTCGTGAAAAAGATTTTGATGTCAGAGTACTTAAAATGTTCCAAAAAAGCGAGAAATCCTATTGAGAAATAATGGCAAATTTAAATGGCTATATCTCGAGAATGGGTTGATCGATCTTCCTGAAACTTTAGACACGAGTCGGTTCGCAACGTTCCTCCCTTGTTTTGCTGTAAGTTCGCCCAAATTGCTAATGGATGTCTCATTTTATGGTTATTTGAAGTTTTCGAAAACAAAACCTTATCTTTCTAACTTTTATAAATGTTGAGCTATCGAGCTAAAACTTTCTACAAGAATCGAATAGGAGAAAATGTTGTTCGGTATTGAGTTTGGCAAGAATCGATCGAGCCGTTCAAATTTTATAGATTTATGAGTTTATGTCATTTTTCGAATAAAATCTATCTTCGCTCTAACTTTTATAAATTTTCATGCATCAATACGAAACTTGAATTACAAATTGGCTACGAAAACGAAATTTGGAATACAAATTGGCAATGGGACAAGGATACTTGGTCCTGAAATTGGTGAGAATCGATCGAGGGATTAAAATTTTATTAAATATGCAATTTTGACAAAACTTTCTCTATGAGAAAGCTAAAATCGATCAACATACTTCGTCGTAGAGATGACTTTATCAAAGATGGAAAAAAATAAGGAAGCAACATGCAAACTTCTACTTTGTATCCTTGTTTAGTTTGTTTATTGTGATTTGCACTCGATATCATAAGATTTTTATTACGTCGCCCGTTTGTAAGAGTACCAACTTGAATAATTTAATTATGATCGACTTGAAATTTCACACAGAAGCTTCGTTACCATAGACGAATATTCTTAATAAATTGAAACTAATGGTCAACATTTTACATCGAGCTCCCACACATTAGCTGTTTCTCTCTCATCGCTTTGCTTCGAAGCGCTGTTTATATTTCTATCTTTTTCATTGAACGGCGCTTTTGATGCTCAAGATTTATTGAGCGATTATGAAAGATGATTTTTCGGTTATTCTGACGTTCCAAGAATCAAAGTGAAGCTCTCGCGAGGAACTGTCTAAAAATATTTTTATAAATTCGTTATCTGTGTAAGTATGGTGGTTTCGTCTCGCCCTAAGATAATGTGCTACTCCTCGGTCGGTAACAAAAACTGTAATGGATATATCTTCCCCACAATTGATATTTCGGATAAAAGAGAAGAACGCTATGAACTACGTCTCACAATTCTACAATTATCGTATTTTTTTTAAGTATATTTATTTCAAGGACAGAAAAATAAATATTGTTGAAATATATTTGTACTTGAAATATAACGGTTTTCGATGAAGTTTACTTCTCTGCTCCAAATAGCTTGAATAAATCTTTAATATTATTTTTTTCTATTTCAATACGAATGATTCTATTCTAAAAATATTTTTATAAATTCGTTATTTCTATGAATAATTCGATAATTAATAAAATTAATAATAGTTGTCATGAAAAATTATCGAAGTAATTATTGTTTGAAGGAAAATATTATTTTTCGTTATACGCAGATTATTTAGAAATCGATGTTGAGTTTTTATAATCATCACGATATACAAAAATACTTAATTTGTAATAATTATTATTTATTTATTAATGTGACGCGTAGCAAGCTATTAATTTGGACTCTGATAGCTATTTATTGAAGTAAATTGTGCAGATAATATTGACGCGAAAAGCGCAAAACGTTTTTTTCATAAATAATCATTTATTACTCACCAATTGGCATTAATATTTCATTCGCTAAATGGCCATAAGTTTGTCGTTAATTCTCGGTCGTTATAAGCAACAATACTGCGTCTCTAGAGGAAATATCTTCAGGTGTCTTTTCGAGTCCCAAGTCCGACAAAAAAGAAGCATTCTCGTCTGAAAATAATATTAAAAACTGTCATGTATTTTACTACATTAATTATTCATGCAGCGCTGAGGTACTTCGCTCGAGTATTTTCTCGCCGGTGCGACCTTGACTCATGCGCGCCATTTTGCTTACGAGAGTTCCGAAGAATTCTCGACAACGCGTGCACGAGTTTTCTTCATCACGTGTTACCTCGTACGACTTAATGAAGATCTGTGCAGGGTTCTATGTTTGCACCGGTGGACTCTATTCACTGAGAGAATTCGATTATCCAAGCGCGGAGGGATATCTGATGGTAAATGATAAAACGACGAGTTACGATAAGATGAAGAAAAATATACACGGCGACGAGATTCGAACGGTGTGGTCAAGTTTTGGCCGAGGTCCAGATATACTTTAGGTCTTAAGTTATCTGAGGAATACCTCGAATTTTACGTTTCCACATTGTATCGAGAGATTTAAGGGAACGCGTTGGGAGCAAATATCCGGAAAATACACAGCTATTTGGCACTCGCTGTAGAAAAGTGGCAATTCGTTGTATACGTGCGACTATCTCACAAAAACAAACAGAGCAAGAAAAATAACAAATATAATGAAAATAACAAAACGTAAAAAAAAAAAAAAACATAGTTAAATAATTGTTTTTAAACGTTTTTACCATTAGAAAAAAAAATTACACAACTCTCCTAAGGCGATTACTACTCTCGAATCGAGATTTGAAAATGTACAGAAACTGTATTTCTACATTCGACATTCATTCGATGTGAGAATAATAGTCGTACGCATTCTTAAGGCGAAGCGAAACCTCCGTACTTACACAGATGTGCTGCTTCTCTTTCATTCCGCCGTGAGCGCTATGGCAGTCTATCTCTTTCGCACTCATAGGTGAAGTACAGAAGTTTCGCCTCGCCTTAAAGGAAAGGGAAGCAAAGGACGAGGCGAAACCTATAACTCCAGCCATAAGTGCGAAAGAGGTATAACTAATATGGCGGATGCGGCGGAGTGAAAGAGAAGCAGCACATCTGTGTAAGTATGGAGGTTTAGTCTCCCCTTAAAGCGAGGCGAAACCTCCATCCTTACATAGATGTGCTGCTTCTCTTTCATTCCGCCGTAAGCGCTATGGCAGTCTATCTCTTTCGCACTCATAGGTGAAGTACAGAGGTTTCGCATCGCCTTAAAGGAAAGGGAAGCAAAGGACGAGGCGAAACCTATAACTCCAGCCATAAGTGCGAAAGAGGTGGAACTAATATGGCGGACGCGGCGGAGTGAAAGAGAAGCAGCATATCTGTGTAAGTATGGAGGTTTAGTCTCCCCTTAAAGCGAGGCTAAACCTCCATACTTACACAGATGTGCTGCTTCTTTTTTATTCCGCCATGAGCGCCATACTAACTCATCTCTTTACACTCATGGGTGAATTATAGAGGTTTTGCCTCCCCTTAACAAATTGTGGGCAAAGTAGAAATTTCAATCAATGCACTCTATTGGCAGAGCCAGGAACTCAGAAGCAACTCAACTTCTGTTTTTCTTCGTGATAAGAAAGACTTTCGCGATAAGGCAACTCGTGCCTAATCTTATACCGATCTCACAAGGAGATTTTTAAATCGAGTTTGGTCGGTAAATTTTCAGATATTCCATCAGACATCAAAGTATTTACGTTCATATTACAGTGTCCTGTACAATGTAAATCATATCCGTAGCATACACTAAGCATCGTCGGTATACTACGAATATGCTTCAATTGTACAGGACATGTAATATGAACATAAACGCTTCAACATCCGGTTAAATTTCGGTTGAAAACATACAAAAAATGACAATAATTGTATATCACTGATACTTAAAAAATTTAATATGACTGCTTGAAATGTCAACATCAGTTTTGGAGGATATAAACATTTCAGAAACTTTCTGGCTCATATACGTTAAACCGAACCGGTCGTAGATTCTTTGAGGTTCTCTGAACATTTCAGTATCATCAGAAAGTGGATTATACTAAAGAAATCGACGTAAAGTTCACACTGCGTTGTTATTATTGGTGACCGGTTTCTCCGGTCTTATTTTTTCTTCTAATTCTATTGTTGACTCTGTCGCTGTTATTCTTTATTTGTATTATTCAATGTAATACGACCGGAGAAACCGGTCAACACATTAATGTGGCATAATGGTGTGGTATGACCTACCACACCATCGTGTCACAATAACGTGCTAAAACCGCGGTCCCCAACAATACACGCGCGCTTTTAGACAACCGCTCGCCTGAACAGGGAGTCGGAACACTATTGGTTTAACCATATTACAATGGACTTTTAATAAAATAATTCTGAATAGGGTCCCGAACAAAGGGCCGAAACGTAAGGAATTTGCACAACCTAAGGACGTCAATTGCCGAAGCTTTTTAATCTAATCATTCACGTGACCGACCAACGATGATATAATCCTCGGTCGGTAACAAGAAAGCGAAGAACAAGACAATTCTACAGTTCTCGTCTTTTTTGACCAAAAGATCAATCATGGCGGAGAAAGTCACGATGGAATAATTCTGCTATCTCTCTCGCACGTATGTCGATCTAAGAGAGAGAGAGAGAGAGAGAGAGAGAGAGAGAGAGAGACAGACAGCATGCAGCACATCGTCTATCGTCTTAAGGTGAGGCAAAACCAAAAACAAAAAAATCTGATCTTGTACGCGACTATTTGACCAAAAACAAAGTTAATACCGTTCCGCAAGTTCCGGATTCACCTGACATGGTCCCGTGTGACTTTTTCGTTTTGAGACGATTGAGGCGATAAAGTAGAATTCGCAGAAGGAGCTGAAGGCGATTCCAAAATCGACCTATGAAAAGTGTTTCAAAGATTGGAAGAAGCGTTGGAATATGTGTATTGTTTACGATGAAGATTACTTTGAAGGGAATAATATATATATCGATGAATAATTGAACCGTTTTCGTTTTATTGACAAATTCCGGGTACTTTTTGATGGTAAGGTATAGAAGTTTCGCCTCGCCTTAAGGCGATGTGACATATCTACCTCCATACTTACACAGATATTGCTGCATCTCTCTCACTCCGCCATGAGCTCATATATCTCTTTTGCACTCATGTGTGGAGTATAGAGGTTTCGTCCCGCCTTAAGGCGATGCAAAGACACAGCGTGCTAAATGCCAGCACAATGTCGTTAGAAGTGGTCATATAATATTGCGTTCTGCCAGCATGGCGTGTCGTTTGTCATAGCACGCTTTTCTTATTGCGTTAAGTCGTAATGAAGAAAAAAGTATATTAAAAAATTCAATTTGTATTGTATTATCACAGCAGTTTCTTGGTTCATTAAATTTTCAAAGGACTATGCGAGAATGGAAAGCACCTAGCAAACACACTCTTGGATAACGAGCGTGGCAAAGTTAAGAATCCGTTGCATACTTCTTTTTAATTATTGTAGACACAGTCAGAGGAAAAAGAAATAAAAAATAATAATAAAAAAAAGGTAAAGCCCTTTACGAATTGCAGGGAGGTTCGGGGTAGGTGCGCGCGCCCTTTGACGTCACAACAGATGACCTACCCACCTTCGATTTTCGAATATTCTCGCGCTCTCTCTATTTGACGTCACATAGTGACGTCAACGGGGCTCGACTAATCGATCAGGCCTCGTTGCTGACTCGAGAGAGAGAGGGTACGTCACGTCGTCGTTTATACTCTGCAAATGACGACGGTAAACGACCTTTCTATTTAACGCGAGAGTATCCTCGAGAGTTTTTAACACAATTGCAAATCTATATATAAAATTGCACTGGATAAGCTATTGATTTTTAATTACTTATACATTTTATTACGTACTGTTGTATAGTGTAATTCATAAATACACTGGACCCTCGTTATAACGCGGTTCGATAAAGCGCGGATTCGGTTATAACGCGGGATGGGCCTTGGACCCCATAACAAAAATCAAAATATGTATTATGAACAATTTCATTGTTAACACGCTGATACTCTATCTACTATACAAAAAAAAAAATATTCAGTTACATGCTCTTTCATACCTAATCTAATAATTTATTTTATTCTTCACACAAAATAATTATTTCCTCTGTTTAAATGAAAAAATAAAATTTCATTATAACGCGGATTCGGATATAGCGCGGGTCCTACCATGGATCCGAGAAACAGCGTTATAACGAGGGTCCAGTGTAGTTTGAACTCTGTGAAGAAGGACAGAGCAAAATGAATATCGAAATGCTAAACTGAAAAGCAAAAAAATAATAAGCCACCTTTGCATCATTCCCAGCTTTTTTTTTTCTTCCTCCGCGGTGCATTGTTTTCTCTCTACATTTGTCCGAGGGTGCATTGTTATTGTTTGTTGTTCATGTACTTTACAACGCGAATTGCATCGCACAACCGGGTGATATCCAATTAACGCCGGAGCGCTAATTAGCGAGTAGTGTCCGGCTTACCGCACCATTTGTTTGTATGCGTTTGATGGACCCAGGAGGCATCGCACCGCACACCGAGATGAGAGTTAGTCCGAATTACCGAAGGTGACCCAATTACATCGGTTAGCGCGCGTCATGCCGGCCGGGAACACGGAGAGCAGGTGGCAGGCGGTTCATGAGGGTCACCTCTTTGGTCATCCGCGAATCCCTCTGGTGGTGGCGCCGGTGTCACGGCTCAACGGTGTCATCGTCACAATCAGGAATCTGTGGCAATCTCAAAATCCCGATTAAACATCCTGAATTACAATATTAAAGAGTTTATTAAAACAAATCAGACCTCAATATAAATATCATACAGCAAATGTAAATATATTGAAGTTAGATGTACACCAGTTGCTCGGTTTGTTCATTAGGATTCGATTATTTTTCAATTAATTACTTACGGATTTTATTTCTCTCGGACAAGCAATAATTTTTTTTACAGAATTAACGATTATTAATCCTTCGCGACGTATAATTGTTTCTTTAAAAAATTCTATGTTTCAACAAGTATATTTTGTTAACTTCAGATATTCCAAATCGAATATATTTACCTGGTGCAACGGGGAGATATTTAGTATCAAAGCCAAGCTCCGTATCTCTTCGATAAACCAGACTATATCGACCTCTCGGTCAACTAGATACAGTATCATTGATCAAAGTCGTTGTAGAGCCTCGCCTCGCGACCGACTCCGGTAAATCCACTTAAAATTCGATGAGAAAAAGAAGGTTGCAGTGAGCGAATTTCCACCTAAAAAGAATTTTTCAGAGTGTTTCACGACGCAGTGTTTCCAAACCCCGATTACTTTATGTAAAGAAAAAGCATAAATAAAATGCAACAACTCGTTGTCATAATTATAACGAAAGGGATTAGTTTAGGGTATGGAGTTGGTTAAAAATGAAAAAAAAAACGGAGGTACATCAGCGGTTTTGGCCTCTGGAGACGAGAGAGCCGGCTGGAGAAGAGGGACGCGCGGGACTTTGACCCATTTTCCCGAAATGTCAAAGGTTGCCGCGCAAGTCATCCTCGAGGGAAAGCAGGATACTTTTCCTCTCCTCCAACCCTCTCTTTCACCATTTTGGTGTCGCTCGAGCGCGATATAACCGAAGACTCTGCTAAGTAACGTACCGAGTGATTGTTATCAACTAAAATCGCGATAAATAATAAATTGCACCTGCTGACTCTGGGACGACTGACTACTTAACCGTCTTTCAAATTTCCTAATGCTTGAGATGGTTTATTATAATAATTTTGTGCCATTTCGAGTCACCGAGCTCTTTTAGTATTGATCCTTCCTATCACGAAAGATTCGAGATGAAAGAAACGAACGCTCTTTTCTTAGACTTTGTCTCCTCGTTCTCTCTCTTCTCTCTTTCTCTGTGTGTCTATATCACTCTCGTACTTAGCCGTTGTCCTTTTGCTGAAGAAATAAAAGTAATCGAAGTAAAAGTCTTTTGTACAGGTGGGACAAAGCATTGAGACTTCCAGACAATTCTTATGTTGAATATTAGCGACAAGATGATTCAATCTTCATAAAATAATAATTGAACCGTTATTTTTTGTTTCAATTATTATAAAAAATTTAATATATTTTGCTATTTAAGAAAGGATTTAAATAATCTTGATAATAATCCATCTATGATAAATTATAAATGATAATAATTAATTAGATCGATAAAATTTACATCTTATTTTTACAAGTTTGATTTTTATTAGATAACTTTTAGTTCATATGCACGAACACGATATTTGAATAAAATGTATATGAGATATTTTTCATGCGGACTGAAAAATTATTGTTTTTTTAGAACTTTGAAAGGATTAAGTAATAAAGGAAGCGTTATCTAGAACTCGTCTTTCGCATGAAACCACGACTTGTCCGAATTTACGTTGAACATAATGTCAATGAACACGCAAAGTTATTTATAGCGTGGTAACCATCTGTAACGCAGAAAGAGATAGTGCAGCTTTATCGTTATGGTTACTCCGAAAGCTTGCGGTAGATCCGGTGTGAGATAAAGGGAAAGAGAGACCGTGTTTTCTGTACAGTTTAATATTCTATATCTCGTCCAGACGCCACTCTGTCTGGGGTGAATTTTACCCTTGTCTCAAGCTCCGTCCTTCGTCTTTACTTTCCTCCCACGAGTGCAGTTGTTTCTGAGAATGATGCAACCCTCCCGAGACGCAGTTATTACACGAGGATGATACTGCGTCGTCGCTGAAGTTGAGACAGTCGAATGAAGCTCTCCGCAGACAGTTGATTCTACAGATCATCGCGTACAAATCTAGCATATCAATTTTTTATTAAAATCCATTGTTACGTAAGTTTACAATTTTTTATCAAACAATTACGACTCTTCATTTATAGTCAAGAAAAATATCTTTGTAAGAAATATTCCTTAATTGTTATTTAGCTTTTAGACCAATTCTAACTCTCTAGCACTACAATTAAGTGAAAAATTGCATCTACATATGCAATTTTATGTCAAATTTTTCAATAATAATTCATCTCAAACCGCAATTAGGAATTTGCGAAAAATTCTGTATCGAACATCCTGGAATGTTACTTTATTTCTGGAGAATGATTTAGCTCGACAGCCAAATTTTCTCTCGCTGCATGCAGAGAACAGCATCTGCTACGTGATTCAGCTAGAGAGAGAGAGAGAGAGAGAGAGAGAGACGCCGAGAGTCATTGGTTTGTTCGACGAATCTTAAAGTCTAAATCGTCAATAATTAAAAAAAGTTAACAAAAACGGTTATAAAGTATCTCTTCCGATTTAGTTCTTTTATTTGGATCGAACAGAAACTGTCAAAGAAACTTACTTCATTGTAGTGACGTGAATAATTTTTTCCTGAGATTCCACGTGAAATTGTGTAACTTTGAGCACGCGATGCCTAGAAACCTAGAACGTTAATAATATTTAAAAACAAAATTGTAAAAAATTCAGCTTACTTTTTTCTATAATCTTGCTGATTGCCAACGCAATCAAATAGAAATATTTTGCCTCGAGTTTTGGTACAAATATCCTTAATACCCTTTGACGAGTGTCCAAGTTAAACATTTTTTATTACTTAAAAAAAGCTCGTTATGCAGTCACAGCATTATTAAATTCAGTAGAGCATTAAAAATATTAGAAAACATTTATTTTTAATTCGAGAATGATCAAACGCGATGGTAAATTGCACAAATTTCGCGATATTTATACCAAAATACGACATCCGTCGTATGCCAAAGTACATATTTTAATATATTTCTGATTTGTTCGTTCCCCGTCAATATTTCAAATTTAATTGCGTAGAAAAACCTAAGAACGACAAACAACGTTTATTTATTTTACATGTTTTGTCAGAGTTTCATCGGATTTGTATGAACCGTTTTCGAGAAATCCACTTTGCCACTTTTTCGTTCGTTTATCAATATCTGTTTTACCTACGGAGGAGAGTAGCACATCATCTTAATAAGCCGTGTAACGAGTGGTATTAGATTTACACGTGCTACCAGGAAATAAAGTAAATAAATAACGTGCCGAATCCTCGCAATATGTGTATCGTTTGTCGCTTATACGATAGACGGAGGTACTCTGCGTGTTGGTAATATGTAGAAACGCGGTCGCCGCATTTCTCCGGTTTCAACAAGGGTACTCGGATACCGTTAGAGTTCGCACTTATCGGGCGTCTTCTTCGCAACTACTAGTTTAATTTTTTTTTTTTCACTTTCTGTACTAACATTACATTTTCTGACTAACCGATCATTATTCGCGAAACAATCATTTCGCTCGCGCTTCTTCGTGATATTCTCGGTAATAACTTTTGTTATCAAGGAAACATCTTAGGGTAATGTTAGTCAACTGACGCACTATTGTGGACAATTTCCAATGGATAAGAAAAACTGAAATTTATATTCCACATCGCTCTATATTATTCCTCTTGATACTGTGCAGTGTGTCGACAAAAGATGCTATTTAAGTATTTTTTTTTTACAGACTACAAAGTGCTAAGTCACTCGTTTGGTTATTGTGCCAACATAATTTTCAAAGCTAATGTAGCTCGGATCGTACGGTGCGAATGCCGAGCGAAACACGTTGCAACATTGCACGTATATCGATGAACACGGTAATAAAACTAAGAAGCCTAGCGGTTTATACTTTTCAATAAACACAAAATACTATGGAGCTTGAAACAACTCGAAAATTCTTTCAAACATTCTTGGTAATTCCGCCCTGAAGAAATTCACTTATGAAAAGGTTATGTTTGCTCCGTCGTCCTGCAATTTTCTTCTCAGAGTATGTCGTGTTGTCACGTGGCTCGCGTGTTATGAAAACGATCGAAAAATACTTGTCCTGGTTCATTTCAACTTTATTTTTTGCGATAATGTATTAATTTTTTGTTATTTTAACGATTCACTAGATCGCTTGATGTCATTCCTTTTTGTTCATCTTCTATTTTGAAGTATATAACGAGCAGAAGCAGCGTTTGTTACTAACATCCGCCATAAGAAACTATATTATAAAAGGATTATTTTTTATTTGGTATATTTACGTTTCTAGACGGTCAAACTAATTGTTCTTTTTCGATCTGCTTCGTGATGTCTCGATCTCCGATATACATTACTTTTATGATTTCATCTCATCAAGTGATAATTGCAGATGCCTCCTCTGAATTGAAACGACACTGAATTTCCATCAATCTTTCTGAAATAACTTCTACAGCATATGCTACTGCCAGACAACCCTAAATGATAATCTCTTAAGGCCCTGACCCAACAGCTGAGCCGCGACAGCCTTATTTTACTGTTCAAGTCAGTCCGTCTGGATGCGGCTACAGTTAACTTCTCTATAACATATCGCATCACCCTCGGAGCACTGCCTATGCCAACAACGCCCATAGAGCACAGGAAAGCTGCGATAGATCGGTGATGATACAGCCGGTCTCAAGCTCGCGTCATAGTGCTTAAGCTAGTTGCCTTTCGGTGAAATATAAGCACTATAAGGTGTCGGAGCTACGTCGCATCCAAATTTTTGTATTCTCAACGAAAACTACGGGATACGATACCTCGACAAACCGATGTTCTTGATTAAGGACAGATCGCAGTATCGGATTATTGATAATATAATAAGACGATGTGCTATCATCTCGTAATGAAAACTGTAATGGAATTTTTTCCCCAACATTTCATCTTTCGGTTAAAAAAGAAGAGCGATGAACTGCGTCTCACAATTCTACAATTCAACGTTCCCGTTTTTTATCCGAAAGATCAAACGTGTCGGAGGAATTCGCGTAGAGACCATTTTTTATCTCTCTTGTAAGTACAACGAGCTGAAAGACACCGATAATGTGTAATACATCGTCTTAAGGGAGTCGAGTTCTGAATGTACTGTCGAACTGGAATGTACAATTTGTTTGTCATACGACAGAATCATTGGCTACCTAGTTCGATCAACTGGTTCCCTCGTATACCGATACTGGGCTTTTTCAACTCTGCGTTTAATTCAGAACAAACCACTGGATGGATGCATTCACCGTGATGACTACTCTATGACTTTTTTTTTAGAGGTCCTCAGATCAAAGTTATTAACTAATTTATAAACTGTTAAGGCAATTTCGGTGTTTAGAGTGATGTACATCTTAAAGTTTTGACTTTGTTCAATATTTTCTCTCTACACCTTCTACACCTCTTAATGACTGTAGAATATCGTTGTAAAAAAAAAATGATATCGTGACATCATGAGAAGCCTAAAACTGCTTCCTTCGTAAACCAGTTGACCAGATTGGTTCTTCCACGACAGAAAAAGTCTTCATTCCAATCCTCGATTAACAGATTTTACTGGAAAGAAACAGAGTTTTTTTACACAGAAATACTTAGCTGCCTCGGTCACCTTAAGACGATGTGACACATATTCTCAGTGTTTCTCTCTCACTCCGTCGTAAGCGATATTCAAGCTATCTCTCTTGCACTCATACTCCTTTTACATCGTCTTGAGAAGAGACGAAACTCGCACGGGTGATGCGAGAGCGATAGAACTAAATGACGAATCACAGTGGAAGGAAAGAGAAACAACGAATGTGTGTTCATGTTGAGATTTCATCTTGTCTTTGAAGCTTAATGTTATATTATCAGTCGAATAACCGTGACACTTTGTCAATTTGAATTTCTTATTACGGACGCGACTACAAATAATTGATAATCGCTTTTCATTCGTTATAATCCCAACCAAAATGGTCTTTAATGTCTAATCAGCACATTTTTAATCATTTTTCTTTTTAACTGATGAAATTTCCATTCGAGGACTCTACTCAACGTGCTAAACTAATGAGATGGCAAAGCTCTTAACGTGTCCGATGAGGATAGTCAAAAGTTTTATAAACTGCATCGTACCTTCGACCTTTTTTCTCGTCTCGACGAGACGTTTTAACCCAGAAGGAAAGTGCTTCTACGTCAAAGCTACTTCTGTGTTATTCAAGGATTCTTGCCAAGAATCTGAATCGAGAGACCGTGCGGAATCGTCAAAATCAGCCGGGAATCCATGCCAATCGAAATCCATCGGTACCGAGAATGTCTGCGACTCAACGACGGCTTCCTCCGCGAAGAATCCTTGCGCGAACACGTCGATAGCTTCGGACAACCATTCCAAGAAATCCGCTTCGCCTGTGGCCGAATCTAGTTCAAATGTTTGTAAACCTTACACGGATTTAAGAAGTTCACCGTCATTGAATGATCCGTGTTCGCGAATTTGCAACTCTCAAACAACTTCCCGAGCTTCTTGCGAGTCTGAAATAAATTCTCGAGCTTCATCGCCTTTGGACAATTCTTGTGAGAGAGACTGCAAGCTTTCATCTCCACCTTTGTGTTGCGAAAAAACATCGACGCTAGGGCCTTGCCCGGAATCACCACCCAGTACTTGCGACAAACGTAAAGTATACCGGCTTCTGCCTTTTCTTCTACATTTAGATGGCATCTTGGAATTGTTGATAAATTAGTGTAAATATAAATGTCTTATTTCGATTTCTCAAAAAGAAATATTTGTAGGGACGGAATATTAAAAAAAAAAATCTTTAGGCAAATTTTTTCTCTTGTTTCACAACATTCGCCAATGGCGCTATCCTATATCCACTCATGGCAGCTCAGTCGGTATAGTTACCCTTTGTGATTACGCAAACTTCAACAAGCTCGCCAACAACTTCACATTTTTCGTAATGTATCGGAATTTTACAAACGAAAGCAAAGTTTTTAGCACAGCAGGTCATTTCAAATTCGTATTTTGTCGAAAAACTCAATGCACTATAAAGAAAATTTGCATGGAAAAGTTTGTTACCGACTGAGTAGCTTTCGCTTCCCCATAAAGAGACTTCAGTCATTACAATCATAACAAGATTTTTGTTCTTCTGTATACAGCGTAATAGAGATGTAATGAAAGAAGAAAATTTTCTTGAAAACGTATCATCATTACGTGTCACATAATTGTTTCATTTTCATATTCGATATTGTTCGAATATATCCCCATGGAAATAAAGTATATGCAAAACATATAAAATATATTTTGACGAAAAATTCTCTACGTCCGATATATCTTATTATATAAACGTAATGTAAGTAACGGAAAAATATATCTGAGATGTATTAAAAATATACTTAAAATGTATTTTTGATATATAAACCAACGAAAAGTTCTATACGTAAAATATATTTTTGGATATATATCTTTTACACGGGTATAACTGTAAAAAATGGGAAAAAAAAGTTAAGATATTGCATTCAAAAAGCTTTGTACAGTTTTATCGTATCAAACAAGTATCTTATTGCAATATTATCCACTTTTATCCTCTAGATGTCAAAGTATGTGGCATGAAAGATTGCTCCATTTGCCCGTGGAGAATAACGGAATATATATGGCGAAATATAGATATATTTTACCTCATATATCTTGGAAATTGAGCATCAGATCTCATTGAGATTTTTTTGTACGAATGAAGATAATCTGTCTGCAAACAACGTATTAAGAATTTAGCTTTTTATCTTGAATTGAACTTTATCAGTGAACCTTTTTAATTGTGTACTCTGTGACATGAATCTTCGGATACAGTTTTTTCGTATCAAACAAGTATCTTATTGCAGTATTATCCACTTATATCTTCTAGATGTCAAAGTATGTGGCATGAAAGATTGCTCCATTTGCCCGTGGAGAATAACGGAATATATACGGCGAAATGTAGATATATTTTACCTCATATATCTTGGAAATTGAGCATCAGATCTCATTGAGATTTTTTTGCACGAATGAAGATAATCTGTTTGCAAAAAACGTACTAAGAATTTAGCTTTTTATCTTGAATTAAACCTTATCAGTGAACCTTTTTAATTATGTACTCTGTGATATGAATCTTCGGATAAAGTGATCGATTGGCTAACTTATCAATTGGATAACTTTAACCTCAGATATCTGGGAAACTGAACTTTAGATCTTATTGAAATTTTGCACGAATGAAGATAATCTGTCTGCAAACAACGTACTAAGAATTTAGCTTTTTATCTTGAATTGAACTTTATCAGTGAACCTTTTTAATTGTGTACTCTGTGACATGAATCTTCGGATACAGTTTTTTCGTATCAAACAAGTATCTTATTGCAGTATTATCCACTTATATCTTCTAGATGTCAAAGTATGTGGCATGAAAGATTGCTCCATTTGCCCGTGGAGAATAACGGAATATATACGGCGAAATGTAGATATATTTTACCTCATATATCTTGGAAATTGAGCATCAGATCTCATTGAGATTTTTTTGCACGAATGAAGATAATCTGTTTGCAAAGAACGTACTAAGAATTTAGCTTTTTATCTTGAATTAAACCTTATCAGTGAACCTTTTTAATTATGTACTCTGTGATATGAATCTTCGGATAAAGTGATCGATTGGCTAACTTATCAATTGGATAACTTTAACCTCAGATATCTGGGAAACTGAACTTTAGATCTTATTGAAATTTTGCACGAATGAAGATAATCTGTCTGCAAACAACGTACTAAGAATTTAGCTTTTTATCTTGAATTGAACTTTATCAGTGAACCTTTTTAATTGTGTACTCTGTGACATGAATCTTCGGATACAGTTTTATCGTATCAAACAAGTATCTTATTGCAGTATTATCCACTTCTATCCTCTAGATGTCAAAGTATGTGGCATGAAAGATTGCTCCATTTGCCCGTGGAGAATAACGAAATATATACGGCGAAATGTAGATATATTTTACCTCATATATGTTTATTGGAAATTGAGCATCACATCTCATTGAGATTTTTTTGTACGAATGAAGATAATCTGTTTGCAAAGAACGTACTAAGAATTTAGCTTTTTATCTTGAATTAAACCTTATCAGTGAACCTTTTTAATTATGTACTCTGTGACATGAATCTTCGGATAAATTAATCGATTGGCTAACTTATCAATTGGATAACTTTAACCTCAGATATCTGGGAAACTGAACTTCAGATCTTATTGAAATTTTGCACGAATGAAGATAATCTGTCTGCAAACAACGTACTAAGAATTTAGCTTTTTATCTTGAATTGAACTTTATCAGTGAACCTTTTTAATTGTGTACTCTGTGACATGAATCTTCGGATACAGTTTTTTCGTATCAAACAAGTATCTTATTGCAGTATTATCCACTTATATCTTCTAGATGTCAAAGTATGTGGCATGAAAGATTGCTCCATTTGCCCGTGGAGAATAACGGAATATATACGGCGAAATGTAGATATATTTTACCTCATATATCTTGGAAATTGAGCATCAGATCTCATTGAGATTTTTTTGCACGAATGAAGATAATCTGTTTGCAAAGAACGTACTAAGAATTTAGCTTTTTATCTTGAATTAAACCTTATCAGTGAACCTTTTTAATTATGTACTCTGTGATATGAATCTTCGGATAAAGTGATCGATTGGCTAACTTATCAATTGGATAACTTTAACCTCAGATATCTGGGAAACTGAACTTTAGATCTTATTGAAATTTTGCACGAATGAAGATAATCTGTCTGCAAACAACGTACTAAGAATTTAGCTTTTTATCTTGAATTGAACTTTATCAGTGAACCTTTTTAATTGTGTACTCTGTGACATGAATCTTCGGATACAGTTTTATCGTATCAAACAAGTATCTTATTGCAGTATTATCCACTTCTATCCTCTAGATGTCAAAGTATGTGGCATGAAAGATTGCTCCATTTGCCCGTGGAGAATAACGAAATATATACGGCGAAATGTAGATATATTTTACCTCATATATGTTTATTGGAAATTGAGCATCACATCTCATTGAGATTTTTTTGTACGAATGAAGATAATCTGTTTGCAAAGAACGTACTAAGAATTTAGCTTTTTATCTTGAATTAAACCTTATCAGTGAACCTTTTTAATTATGTACTCTGTGACATGAATCTTCGGATAAATTAATCGATTGGCTAACTTATCAATTGGATAACTTTAACCTCAGATATCTGGGAAACTGAACTTCAGATCTTATTGAAATTTTGCACGAATGAAGATAATCTGTCTGCAAACAACGTACTAAGAATTTAGCTTTTTATCTTGAATTGAACTTTATCAGTGAACCTTTTTAATTATGTACTCTGTGACATGAATCTTCGGATAAAGTGATCGATTGGCTAACTTATCAATTGGATAACTTTAACCTCAGATATCTGGGAAACTGAACTTCAGATCTTATTGAAATTTTGCACGAATGAAGATAATCTGTCTATAAACAACGTACTAAAAATGTAGCTTTTTAGCTTCAATTGAACCTAATCAGCGAGCCTTTTTAATTATGTACTCTATGTTATTAATCTCGAAACAAAGTGCTTAATTACATTACATTTCTTTGGCTATTCGTTATAAACTATCCTTTTGAGAAAGCTCCTGTACATCTTCGGAAATAACAATTTGCTATCTTAAGCCACGCATTGTATGAAATTATCATAAGAAATTCAAAGATCGTTGCATTGTTTCCTCAAATAAATATATCGGAAATACAGGAGCAAAGAAAGCGAGATTTTGGAAACGAGCTACTCTTTATGGGGCCTTGCCGATCGTGCTTCTTGCTTCGATAATAATCAGAAAAAGAGCGCAAGAAGAGGCGATGAGTCCAAGACAGGAGTACGTGCCCATGGAATACTTGTATCGTAGAACCAAGGTGCGGTTTCTTATTCCCTCCAGTGATTTCTAAGTCTTCTCTATACTGTGAATATGCATTATTTCATTGAATTCAGCATTAATGAAGGAATCGTCGTGAGCGATAGTACGTCCTTTACGTATGTACTATCGCTCACGACGCATATGGTTGCTTTCGCACCAGTTGAGTGAACATATATTTTTTTCAGATTTTCTAAACCTTGCTATTCGGGTTTTTGTTATTTCAACTTTTATTTAAAAAAAAAAAAATGCCTTATGAACAACTCTTTTTGCGAAACAAAAAATATTAATACAACTTTTGGTTCATCCTCTACAAATAAGATTTCTATCATTTTTCTCGTATCGACTATATCGATTTGAAATTTTTTTTATATTCAAAACTTTGTCTCAGGTGCTATATATGAAATGAGTCAACAAATTGTTGTTATTCACTGTACAACATATTCAAAATTGAAGAAAATCTATGAGGTTACGACGAAAAACTCCTCAATATGGCGTGGAACAACCCATATAACATATGTATATAATCAGTGTGTTCATTATGTATAATTATGTCACAGCGATTTCCTTGGGGCGATGGCAACCACACGTTCTTCCATAATCCCGTGAAAAACGCTGTACCTCCCGATGGATATGAAGTCGAGGATCCTTACGCTGTTAAATCAGAGTAATTACAGTTTCGGTAATCCCTTAATGGGACTGCTGTATGTACTCAAAGCTTTGAATATATATTTTATTGTACGAGATATTTACGTCTCTGGAATTATTTTTGATAGATCTTACAATTTTATTTAATAAATAATTTCCGATTTCTTTAAGATGATATCGTTAAACCTCCGACGGCAACGAAAACTGTAATATGTCCATTTCTCCGCCACGATTGATCTTTCGGATGAAAGAGTAGGAACGTTAACTTGCGTTTCACACTGCTAACACGCGCAGAAAAAAATAGTCCCGGAAGGAGTCTCGGAAGGAGTCCCGGATGGATCATTGTAGTCCGGGAGGGAGTTTCGGAGGGAGTCCAGCTGGATGCCCCCCGGGACTGTCAGGACTCCATCCGGGATCCATCAAATCCCATTGTCCAGCTGGACGTCCTCCGGGACTACAATGATCCATCGGGGATCCATCGATGATCGTGACGGAGGATTTTGCGTTGATATATTCTGTTATCTCTTTCGCAAGTACATCGATCTATGAGAACGAGACTTTGTGCAGCACATCTTCTTAAGAGGAAGCGTAACATGTGTTGGCGCGGGAAAGATAAAACTAAATGGCGCGTCACAGTGGAATGAGAAAGAAACACTGTAAGTGTCTGTAAGTGTTGGAAGTTTCGCATCGCTTTAAGGCGAACTCTTTAGTCCAAAGAAGATTTTCATTAGTTTCGTACGAATGCGGAGAGCCTCTCTATCTTCAACATTCGATTCATCATGTTACCAGTTCTACAAACCTATTTCTTCCTTAGCTCGTTCATACGCGCTCTCTTTTCTTCATGTCGGCCCGTTCGACACAACCTGGTTCCACTTCTTGCCTCCATATCCTCGGTGTTCTACATTCCTAGTTCTCCACATCGCGATTGTGCACATTGTCGTACATCAGTGCCGCTGTACATTATCGCTATATCGATATCGACATTGCTAATGTGTAGAATTGAAATATAGAGGACTAGGAGTGTGGAGGCAAGAATTGTGCTGACTCGGAATGTATTAAATCAGGAGAAAGAGGAAAGAGAATGTACACAAACGAGTTGTGGAGGAAAGTACGTATGTAAAATTGGCTATGTGGAGGATTAAAGTATGGATGTGTAGAATCGGGACGTGAAGGAGAATGTGTAGAAACGTGATGTGAAGAATAAGGAGTGTGTAGGACGTATTCTGAGGTTTAATGAAATCAAAACGCCATACCAGCAACTAACGGGAATAATCTAACACTACAGGGCAAAAAATAATTTGCTAAAAAGTGATAACAATTATAAAACGATGTGTCATAAAAAACGTGTGAAACTCGTCGATCCTCCAGACTGCGGTACGTATTATGGTTAATTTTGACATAAATCTGATGTAGACACAACCCAAAGAGTTCCCCAAGTTTCATCAATTTTAAATCGTCTTTCGGACTCTGCCGATTAAAAGGTCCGAAGTAATTATTTCCTTTTCGGTGCACAAAACTAATCGTACGATTCACGAGGTAGAAGGGCATCCTTGACCGTTTATTACAGATAATAAGAATCCCCTGCAACATCTCAGTATTGTTTCAAGCTCTGAATAATAAACATAGAGAAAAAAACAATGAAATAAGTAAAATTGTTCTGCCACGTAAATCCTTTTTATCTACGAATTTCTGAGCGAATAAAATAATCTCACGGAGAATCAAGAAACAACCTAGCGTATCTCGTAATCCTCAAAGCAATTTCTTCCTAAAGTTTCTTCATTCTCGTCGAGTTGCGTGACCCAGCTTTGTCAACAGAATACAATGTATAGTATAGTCCCGGTGGCCCAGTGAACGCGAGCTTTTCCGAGTATCAGAACCTCGAACTTAGTGGAAAAGGGTTTCGGATGCTTTTTTACTGTACTCTCTACCTTCGAAGCGACGTGGTGCGCACCTGGTCTCGCGTTTCCTCGCGAAAACTAGACGAATGGGTGGTGTATCGATCGATAGAGAGAAGGTGGCGGGACCAACGGGTTGTCCAGGTCTATCTACCCGGGTCGACACGCCGATGTGATGCGTCGTCCTCTTTACAACGCAAATATAGTTATATTATGCAAACAATACTAATTACCCTGAAAAGACACAATTGATCTTATAGCGATTGGAAGATACGATTTTTTTTTCAAATATATCCTTATCTGCTCTATACATAGGCAAACCAACGAAAGAGATAAAGTTTAAAAGTCATTTCTCGACGTTGTCGTGGTATTCAGCAGGGTCTTTGGCACCAGTACCAACAGCAGCAGCAGCAGCAGCAGCAGCAGCAACAGCAGCAACAGCAGCAGCGGCGAACGAGTCTATTGCCGAAGACGAAATTTATCACTGAAGTATAGAAAACTGAGAAAATGCGTCGACGTACCAGTGAGTGCAATCTAGAAAGAGTAAACGAGACAGTGGAAAGAAGACACGGTGAACGTTGACTCGAGGCACGCAAGCGCGTACTGGATAGCCACTAGGAGTACGATAGAACGCAGACGATGAGGAGACCAGGCGGGTAAACCGATAATACAGCCTCACGAGAGACTTTAGTACGAGAGAAAGAGCGATAAGACGCAGGCGCATACGAAATAAAGAAGGAAAAACGCAAACTGGAAGAGACGGAGAAACGTACGGAGCGATGGAAACGAGTGCTGGACGAGACAGCGCGCGAGACTCCTCGGATCCGGTTCAAGACGCTTTTTGGTTCTACGCGGACTCTCACAGTCCAAAGAGCGAAGAGCAGGCAACACGTCGTTATCTTTTCACGCCAGTAACTCAAAATAATATTTTTATTTTTGTGTTTAAAATTTTTAAAATATATTCGTTGAAATATATTTTTGAAATTAACTATAAAAGTTTATAATTATACCGGAAATAGGTGGAATTGTGAAGAGTTTGGATACCCGGGAAAGTGGTTTCCTGTTGTGTTTTACGGGACAGTGAAATTTTACGGATTTTCTTCAATAAAGAATATTTATTTAGAACGTAGATCTTGTTGGCTGTACAATCTGGATTTCCAGAGAAAGCTACAACCCGCGAAAAGTGTTGGATGCTATTTCAAGATTTTGTGGATGTTTCAAATATTGCCGGGTTAAGGATAATTTCGTGATGAAACGCCGTGCTATCGCAAGTGTAAATACGTGATTTACTTTCGAAGGATTATGACACTGTAGTGTAGTGTAAATAATCGTAACATTACGCGCAGGGAAGAATGTGACGGACGTTGCCCAAGTATCACCGGAAATGGGACGAATCTTCAATGATTTTATCTCCTCAATCGAAAAAGACAGAGCCTAAGAGGTGGCGAACTACGAAGCAAAGAGTCTAGGTAACCGGAAGTAATACATAATCGAATACATTTCAAAAATGGATCACAGGGAGCTCGATTGATTTTTTTCACCGTGACTTCGTGGATAGTATACACACGCTGCATTATTTCTTACCAACAGATCTTGTTTACAGAAAATTCCGTTAAAATCTATTGCAACTCGTTCCATTAACAGAAATAACTCATTGAACATTAACAGAAATAACTCATTGAGCTCGATTGATTTTTTTCACAGTGACTTCGTGGATAGTATACACACGCTGCATTATTTCTTACCAACAGATCTTGTTTACAGAAAATTCCATTAAAATCTATTGCAACTCGTTACATTAACAGAAATAACTCATTGAAAAGTAATCTACTTGAATGAACCTTTTTTTCTTATCCGATTAAACAGTTTCGATGGCATTTTCTAAGCCGAGGATGTACGTACGTCGTGATTTTAAAGATATTAGGTAAACATGTTTGTTTAATGATGCAACAACTATCTGTCCTGAGATTTTTTTGAATTCTCTCAATCGTGACACACAAATTTTGAATTTATTTTTACGATACTGAGTCAAAGTAAGATCGAAGACGCGGTTAAAGACACGAGAAAAATAAATTCCAAGAAAGAATTGCTTGTACGTGATTATTAAAAATATATTAAAGATATTTAGTCGGTGTGCAGCATGAAGGTTGTTGTTAGTATTTTTTTATTTCGCCTAATTGAAACATTTAATTTCTTTATGTTTTCATTTCTTTTATATGTCACGGAGTCAATACAAGATGGAAAACACGGGGAAAAAAAGAAAACAAGGCGTGTAACTTTGAAATTTTTACATCGTTTCCTCGTGTTTCTCACTAACCTATAGATTCTACTCTATGGGGAATGGTTATCTCAATTCTGGTTTCATCGTAGAGAAAGTGATATAACAATTTTCAATAAGATTTAAGTTTTTGTAAAATTGCAAATTTCATTAAGTTTAAACCCCTTAATCGATTCTCACCAAACTCAAGACCAAGTATCCTTGTGCACTAGATAATTTGCGTGCCAAGTTTCAATTTGACATCAATTATCTCAATTCTGGCTTCGTCGTAGAGAAAGTGATATAACAATTTTCAATAAGATTTAAATTTTTGTAAAATTACAAAATTCATTAAGTTTAAACTCCTTAATCGATTCTCACCAAACTCAAGACCAAGTATCCTTATACACTAGATAATTTGCGTGCCAAGTTTCAATTTGACATCAATTATCTCAATTCTGGCTTCGTCGTAGAGAAAGTGATATAACAATTTTCAATAAGATTTAAATTTTTGTAAAATTACTAAATTCATTAAGTTTAAACCCCTTAATCGATTCTCACCAAACTCAAGATCAAGTATCCTTGTACCCTAGATAATTTGCGTGCCAAGTTTCAATTTGATATCAATTATCTCAATTCTAGCTTCGTCGTAGAGGAAGTGATATAACAATTTTCAATAAGATTTAAATTTTTGTAAAATTACAAAATTCATTAAGTTTAAACTCCTTAATCGATTCTCACCAAACTCAAGACCAAGTATCCTTATACACTAGATAATTTGCGTGCCAAGTTTCAATTTGACATCAATTATCTCAATTCTGGCTTCGTCGTAGAGGAAGTGATATAACAATTTTCAATAAGATTTAATTTTTTGTAAAATTGCAAATTTCATCAAGTTTAAACTCCTTAATCGATTCTCACCAAACTTAAGACCAAGTATCCTTGTACACTAGACAATTTGCGTACCAAGTTTCAATTTGATATATGAAAATGTACAAAAGTTAGAGCAAAAATATAGTTTTTTTTTTTAATTACAAAAATTTGATTCTTAAAAATTTGAACGCCTCGATCGATTCTTGCCGAATTCAATACCGAACAAACTTGTCCCCTGGCTTATGCTTCTAGAAAGTTTTAACTCGATAGCTAAACGTTTACGAAAGGTAGAGGGCGCATCTTCCTTCGAAAATATCAAACAACCATAAAATGAGACACACGTTAGCGTTTTATGAAAAAATTACAGCAAACTGATGGGGGTTGTCACCCAACCTGTGTGCAAAGTTTCAGGATGATCGAGTAACCCGTTCCGGAGATATCTCCGTTGCAATTTTTCAAGCTGATAACACACACACACACACACACACACAAAATCATGCACTTTAACGTGGCTCTCTGTATTATTTCGGCTTTTCTTGATGATTATTCGACGATCCTCAGGACATTATCCAACCGATACGACAGGTTTCGTACAACGTACCAGTGTGCCACCGGTATCTAAATTTGTTTAAACAAAACAAAAAAGATTTTTCTTGGTGTAAAATTGACGACGCATAATGAAAGAATTTTATGCGGCATAATGAAGAATTTTGTACGAAAGCTCGAAAGAATGCAAAGTGAAGCTTTGCACATTGCTTCCTCATTATTTTTTACCTTTTACAAAGTTCTGCTATATACAACAGGACATCGTTGTTCAGTATATCTGATGTATAAAATTAATTGGTTTACAAATGTTGGCGAAAAACCGCTGAGTATTTAATTCGTTGATGTAGAAGAAAGTTTTGGTTCACCAGTTTAAATGTTTTGTGGAAATCTCTTAAAACGATTACGGCTAAATTCAATAGCAAACAACGTAGACCGAGTCTGCAATTATAAATAATTATTAGCACAATAGACGAAATTTAACGCAAGCAATCACTTATTTTTGTTTTTAATTGAAAACATCGTAAAATCTAATTGTCTGTATACATTCTGTCGTAAATTACTACAATTAAAGGGAAATTGCTACTTGTGTGCCAAAAATTCAACCCAATTGCTATAACGATTCTTGAGTTAAACACGGAAAGTAAACAGTTGTTGGAAAAACGAATAATTGCGTTCCGTCAAACAACCGGAATAGTTGATACAGCGCCGACCATTGTTTTAAACTAATATTATAACAAATGATATAATATATATAATTATTATAATTTTTGAAAAAATGCTCTTTCTTGATCTGAAATTAAAGACATCGAAGAAACGCTCCTGGCAATGACTTTTCGTCAATTACGAATTAAAAATCAACAGCTGACGAGTTTACTGCTAAGCGTAACTTCCAGTTCTAGGGAAAAAGTTCGATACTGATTCCTTATCAATCTGTATACAGGGTGTCCTATTTAAAAAATATATCGAAAGTTAAGAAATTAATTGAAAAATTTTTGGGACAAAAGTTGTTGTATACGAATGGGGACATTGGATGAGCATATCAGTTTGTAACTTCGGGGCCTCTGCTGGGCCCATTGAGACCCAACTTTTATTTTTTAAATGGAACCCCCTATTTTTTATGTATTTTTATTATTTCTCGTTAAAAAAATTAGGAAGTTTAACTCCGAGTGATTCTTCGTTTTTCGTCCTCGAACAGGCCCAACACGTTATTCGAAGTTTTCCCGTGGAAAGAGTGGCGATATGGCCAATCTTTGCAAAGAAATTAATAACCGAACACCTCGATCAAGAAGCGGACTTGACTAACAAATTTAGATGAAATTAGCCCTTTTTGGGTCTACACGATGTACGAAATCCAACCGAGCAACCACCTCGCGGTGTACATCGAGTAACGTTAATGTCGGTGGTTCCTAAACGCTTAGCAATGCTTTAAAAAACAATGCAAGCGAACGTTTAAAATCTTTTCGATGTTTAACAATTCATCGTAGAACTCGTATTGATTTTTAATCAACAAAGTGGCAAAGATTGACGTATCGTCATTCTTTCCACGGTAAAAATTTTGAATAACGTTTTTCGCCTGTTTGAAGGCGAAAAACAAAAAACGACTGGGAGTGAAAATTGCTCGTTTTTTAACGAGAAATAAAAATTGCAATAAAAATTCCGTTTAAAAAACAAAAGTTGGGCCTCATTGAGCCCTGCAGAAGCCTCGGATCCAAAAACTGATATACTCATCCGATGTCCCCTTTTGTATACAACAACTTTTGTCCGAAAATTTTTTCAATCAAATTCTTAGTCTTCGATATATTTGAGTATAGTTAAAAGAATGAGACACCCTTTATATTAACTTACACACTACCAGGTATAATAATAGTGGTATATAGATATAGGAGTTGCGTTATAGCGAGCGTCCTTGTCATTGGTAATTGCAATGCTGCGACTGCACTCAACAACTAACCGAAGGAAAAGAAACAGCAGAGAGAAGGAAGTGAGTATATACGGCGTACACACCGAGATGCGGGTCTATATATGTGAGGTAATAAACGGGAGTTGCGTAACGGAACTGACGGTAACGTTAGTCATTATTATTCTGGGGATTGCCAGCTGAGATTAGCAATGAATTTCTTCGATTTCTTTGGCAAGACGGCAATTTAGGAAACGATATATCTTTTCCGCTGTGCTTCGTTGAACGAAAATTGCTTAAATAATGATATTTTCGCCACAGCAGATAGATTTAATAATTTTAATTCGACAACAAGATATCGAGTTGTAATCAATCGTAATAAACATTCCGATAAATCGAATCATTTAACGTTTAAAAATGTTACGATTGCACTTAGCTTTGACGTAATTGTTTTAATTTATTTTTGCTATGTAATCGAATAGAAATATTTTCATTTATAAGATTGAAAGAAAATTTAGAAAAATTATACTTTGGCTACTTTTGTTTTCTTATAATTATACAAAATTGGTAAAAGAGAAAATATTCTAATGCCAAAAAAAAATATCGACTATCAGATTATGTTTGAAATATATTGTTGTGTGTCGTAGAATACAAAAAGAACAAATATCAGTCATCAATTTCTGTTTGTTTGTCCGGATGTGTCATCCGAGAACGCAATAACTTTTCCAAGAGATTGCGAATTCCAGATAAATTTGATGTTTGTCTTCTATGTATAAAATATAGTTTTGGTATTGAAATTGGTAATAATACACCAATCATTTTTTGATACTTTATCTGAAATGTACAAAAAAAAACAATTTATTTATGCTCTGTAGACTCATTCAAAAATTATCATCGACATTGGACAGACTGGTAGCCGGTAGACAATAACTGATTCGTTACAGCGGCGCCTTGGTTACCTTAATTAGTAACTCGAATGAGATAAAAACAAATCGTTAACGATAATAGAAATGCATCCAGTAAATGGATGATGTCACACAGAAAAAAAAATTATTATTACAGAGTGAGTAATTTCAAGAGGTGTTCGATGAGGAATATGTTGATAATTATTTATACCAAATGTTAAACTCAAAAAATTACGTCGACGGAACAGATTTAATATCGTGGTAGATTGTGAATATAAACAACAAATTCAACAATAGTCTTTATCGCTCTCATAGCGTTTCATTTAAAATAGTTCGTGATCATATTTCAAATGATCTTATCCAGCTGTGGCTTAGGAATCTACGCGCCATAAATTTCGTTAACTTTGATATGAAAAGTACCGCGAAGCTAGGTAAAATCGACCTTTTTTTTGTGTCCAGCGTTGGCTCGTCCCCTAGCGGAGACCTTTGCTACTTTGTTACTTATTTTTTAAGTCCGATTTGTCACGGAATTGAGGTTTGTCGTTCGGTAAATCGGCTGCGGTGACAATAATACGGCTACGATGAGAGATGGCTCGTTTCGCACAACGACTTATCGTGATCACGTTTTGTGACGTGACATTAAGGTAGTTACCGTTAAAGCGTCTTGAACTGTGGTACCTTCATTTTTTATATACTCAAACTTAAGTAATTACGAAGATGTTAGCAAAATTTCAAAATCGGTCAGGGGCTATTGGAAAGACAAATAAAATTACCAAAATCGACATTTTAGTATGGGATCTTGTGACGGAAGGATCGAATCGCGACTACAGGTCAATTATTTGTATACAGTCGACTCCCTCTAACTGAATACTCTCTAGTAGCACATTTTCTCTCAATTCTATATGTAAGAAAAGCGCAAACGGGGTGGTTGATACCCCCACTCGTTTCTATTTACAAGTCGCGCGCTCACTCGTGTCCCTGCCGGACTCCGTCCTTAACCTCAAAATTTGCTCCTCAAACAGCGACAGTGGGGACCTACTCTCTCTGGTAAGCCACTCCTCTCTCTAGTAGGCCACTCTCTTTAGTAGCACGGAAATGCGGTCCCAAATGCGTTGAGTTAGATGGAGTCGACTCTACTTCGAAACGAGATTAATAAAATAGCAAATGCATCACGCGTTCGTTAGACATTACGAATATTTGTTGTTAAAAAAAGGTAGGTGGCGGGACATTTGGAGGAGTTATTTTACGTTAACAAACACAGGAATAGATCAAATCGTCGTGCACGTTACGGTATAAAAATGGCGCGCAAGTTTGGCAAGAGCGCGTTGATGTAGCAAACGCCCGCCTGAACCATGCTATATGTATGTTATCATACCAATGAACCATGTGTAAGCACAAAAACTATCAGAGAATAATAGATACGTACATAACAACGCCTAACACCCCTTCTTGTGGTGTCGGGAGTCAATGATTGGAATTTATTACAATAATTCTTTACGGAAAAAAATATATGCAACAATAAATTTTCTACACGTAACATATATTCTGTCCAGAAAATTTCTATTTAAACGATATACTTTATGGATTTTCCAAATATATTATTTCCAAATATATGTTGGCTTTCCATATTGAGACATTGTGAATCACATTATGATTCTCCTTATCGACAGCTTTTGTATGCATACGTTTTTCTCATATAAAACAAAAACATAACCTCACATATTAGCACGTTTATCGTGGACAAACGAGGACGTACATACATCGTATACGGACGACGCGTGTTACGACGTTGTCACTTTTCTGACTAGTTTGTCAATCTAATGGTAATCATAACTTGAACAGAGTCAAATCAACATTAATAATTATAAATTGTTCGATAGTTCGGTCACGCCACATAATTAAGCCACAATGAAATCTTCCAATTGTTCGTGCTTATTAATAAAACATTCTGCATACACTTGCTACTGATTAATATAGTCTCGAGGATCTATGACTTCAGCGTACTATAGCAGAGCTACCTTAAAGAAATCTAGTGGGAAACGTAGATTACAATTATTATACGAAATTCGAATATTTTTAACTATATCGTTCGTGATTCTACCCCAATAATTTTACGACAACAACTACACACTCATTAAAATGTAATGATAGAGTCACGAGCTGCGATGATGCCATTAGCAAATTTTTTTTTGAAATATTATTGGTACAATATTTGTATTTTTATTTGTACGTATTATCAATAATTTTACAATAATTTAAGTTCTCACTAGTCGATATCTTAATTATAAACAAAAGCAAACTATTTTTCAAAGACTTCGAACCTGATGATTATGAGAAAAAAAAAAAATTATCAAAAGTATAACTTTTTAATAAATAGAAAATATATTTCATAAGTTTTTCAATGAATAGTTGATGATTTAAACGAAACAAGCTCATTTTTTATGAAATTAATTTCAAAGAACACAATGACTTGTGTAAAGAAAATGTTTTATCTTCATTTTAGATCGCGACGTAGATCATATTCAACAAAATTTCACTTTTAATTTGCTTTTCATTCGTAAAAAACGTTTTTTGCTGCCAATATTTATCGCGAATGAATCGATCACTTGGCTTGGTGGATTGTCAAGGGAAGTGAAGTGCAATAATGTAGGCCAAGGATTTTCTAGAATTGTGACAAATGAGTATTCGCACATTAGGACGAAAAGAGAAAAGATCGTGAGAGTAGGTAGTACGTGTACTACCTGATGCTGCGTAATACCAAAGTATTTTAAGAATCCAAACACTTTTTGTGAATATTAAGAAAATATATTTATCTAAAGTGTAACATTGATATAAATTTAGAGAGTAATCGAAGTATTGTTTCGAAGAAAAAAAGGTTGTTTCTTGTGCTTTCAAATTTTATTGCAAATAAATCAATGTTTTCTATAAATAAAATTAAATGTTTATTTTACAACGTATCCTAGATCAGTTTGAACGAAATTTCGCTTTCAATTTCTTTGTTTTCCTTTGATAAATAGTTTTTTCGCTGCCAATATTTATCGCGAATGAATCAATCGCAGGATCACTGGGTTTCCGAGGTAAGTAAGGCGTTATGTAGGCCGAGAGTTTTCTAGAAGGTGTGTGTTCGCGGTAGGGTGAACAGAGAAAGGGGCAAGTGTATAGCAAGTACACGTATAGAGTGGTACAAACCCGACTTCGGTCAGGAACTTGACGTGCTTCACACACGAGGACAAGGGACAGTAAAGAAGAAGGCTCTTTCTAGCAGAGAGGACAGACCTCAACTCCGTGATGCTCCGATTGCTTAACGGGTGCGCTGTGACACCCGAGGGCGTTCACTATCCATGATTATTCTGCCTCCTATACCATTATCTCGAGAGAGTTATGCACCTCAGACTGTACATTACGCCGCATACATACGAATAAACCACCTGGCGATCCAGTCATTACCTCACTTGATTAAGATCCCGTTCCCTTTGCGTCTTCACCCTCGAGCTAAGTTTAATGCATTCGAGAGGACACAGTTACTCGCGTACACCATAAAAGCTGCATTATTGTCGAGTCATTGGCTACATGGATCAACAACCTCAAAGAACTTTATTATTAGCTATAATAAGAAAAGATAATGTAGCTCACATTTATATTAACATGAAATCGCATCAGCGCGAGAGACAGCACCACGCAGATCGCCCGCGCGAATGCGAATTACTTTTATAATGTTTAGTGCATTTTTTGTCAAAATATATTGGAACTATCAGGTTTTATGAATTTTTAAATATAAATTTTAGCTTTAAATTGTCCTTGTCAGTTGGATGAGCCAAATAATTATTCATAATTGCAGATACGTTTTAGGTTGTTTGGTATTCAATTTTACCGTTGTTTAAAATTTTTATTATCGATATGAATCCGGCAAAACTTGAGCTGTTTAGCCAAAACTTAATACACAAACAAAATAATATTCAGCGCCGTTTGGTACACGGATTTTCGTAGTAAACCAATTGATCTATTCGCGCTCTAAACTCGGGAAAATGTTCAGCTATCGGGCTAAAACTTTTTCACAAAGATAGACGTGAGGACCAGATAAAGTATCATCGTGTTATTTGACTTCAACGGCTATAAATGTTCTAGAGGTTTTCATATCACTCTGATAAAAATCTTAAAAGAAAGATAAAAACGCCGTACGCTTCTCTAATATATATATATTTTTTTACAACTCCTAATATTACTAATTAGCCAAGAGTAACGAACATTCGAAGCCAAATAATCTTATTCTATGTTTAAAATAATATATGAACGTTCACAATATATTATTTTAAACAAAGTATTTGCACAAAACCAAACATTTTGTCAATATTTTATCGCATAAGTAATTATGCTAAATACTAACGAATTTTAACGGGTTTGTTGGGTCTGAAATTTTACACGCAAGTGGATCTCTCATTTCCTTTTCTTCGTGAGAATTACTTTCATTGACGTAATGTTTGATTCATTAACTCCTACAAATTTTATAAAGGAAAGCCTTATGCACACCAACATTTAAACGAGTTCATAGCGAAGTAACAACTCGCACATTGGTTCCTCATTATAATCCATCTTTTACAAAGGTTCCTCTACGAGGAAGCCTAAATTGATGTATTTCCTCATAAACGAAGCTTTGCGAAAAGCGAAAAATAATAAAGAACCAATGTGCAACTTTCTACTTTGCAGGATTTCTTAGTTATAAAAAATTCTCGAGACATCTCTTAGGACATTCATCTTCGTGTAAACTTATGACAAAACACGTGGTTGTACTTAAATTTCATTCCATTTCATGGTTATAGCTATTTTATTTAGCTCATCTTTTTTCCTCCCAAAATACAAAAAGTTATTTTATTTACGGAGCACACTTATAGTCGTAATATTAGATTTAAATAATATGCCGATACATTCGTCGCGTCAAGAATGAAGTAGAAAAGTTTCGGCAATTGACGACCTTATGTTTTATTAGTATTTACATTTCGGCCCTTTGTTCAGAGCCCTTTTAAGATATTTTATTTAAAGTTTATTAAAGTATAGTGAAACCCATTGTTCTTTAACTTCCTGTTAAGGCCAGCGGTTACGTATGAACGAATGTGATATTGTTGGTAACCGGTTCCTCCGGTCTTATTTTTCTTATGTCTCTATTGTTTATTCTATTGGTGTTGTTGTCTTATTTGTTTTATCCAATATAATTTCGAACGGAGAAGCTGATGTGTGGTATCATACCACATACCACTTCGTAATCTCTCGCCTAACAAGGAGTTGGGTAACAATGTGTTGAATCATACTATAATAGACTTTAGATAAAATTTTTGAATAAGGCCCCGGAACAAAGGTTCGTTAGATTTAAATGTAAGGTACAAATTGTAAGGAATGTAAGAAAATATAAGGAATAATATGTAATTATAAAAATCGTATGCATTGAAATGTTGCAGAAATCATGGGAGAGTAGTGAAGCGAAGAGGTGATTAAAACCAAAATAATTCAACGTCCAAAATGCTGATAAAGGAATATCGAATACCACTGCCTCTCACGGTGGAGGAGTATCGGATTGCTCAGCTATATATGATAGCGGTAATCATAGATATATCATTATTTATCGATTAAAACAATATATATTTCTATTTAGATTGTGTATTTAACCCTCAACTGTATCAATGTTTCTTATTGATCGACGATTCTACATTCCTGGATCCAAGAGATTCAAGGGGCATGCTTTGACTTCCTTTTTTATATTTTTCTTTTGAAATAATTGGAGAATGTATAAAAATCAAATCTTCATGGACAAGAAGATAAAAATTATAATTTAAAAACACAATAAATGTAACGAATCATTTTCTTTTTGCAGCGTTTAACAGTTTTTTACGCTTTCAAAACATTATCTTTATGATAAATAAACGTAGAGGCAGATGTAAGCAGTTTTTCTACAAGAGATGAACATGAAATTTTAGAAGAAAAAATATATATTACAGTCATACAGCACAAGCGTAATGTAAATTTCCTCATTCGTAGTCATGCTCCCTCTACCGGACGCTTCAACGAAGAATTAAAATCTCAAACGAGCTGAGAAAAATACCTGATAACACATGCCGTGAAATAAATCAGCAATTTGTCCCGTACATAATGATTGAAAGGAGAAGAGTAAATAGATTAAGTAAACCCAAGTTCTTTTCACATTTCCTATCGCACGTAAAAATCCGAGTCTATTCTTCATAGTGAGGTTAGGACACGTCGACCTCTTTGAATGTCCGTTTTTCGTAGTAGAAACTATGCACAACAAATAATAAGTACACATTCTAAACGATTGTTGCTGTCTACCTTACGGATATAGAAAAAACCGTCGGGAATCATGATTTCATTTAAAAATTTGATGGTTGGCAGTTGGAGAAAGCAAACACCTGCTCGTCGATATTACTAGAAGTAAACGTTAGCTTGCTGTCTACTATTAAATAATCTTATTTGATTATGGAGAGTTAGCAAGTCCAATAAAGATTAAATTCGTTTCCTCACTGTCTATTTTTATTTATGGTACTTAATAATTAATTAGAATCTTCTGCATGCAGTAGAAAAGATCAGTGATGATGATGAGTGCATGGCTGGCCGGTATTGGGCTTAGCTGCGTCGGTAAAGAAGATACTGACGAGTGTGTTCCTTTTATCTATCAAAATAAATGAAGAAATGGATCAAATCAACGATATTTTGAAATAGTAATGATAATATTATAGAGGACTGTATAATTAATAGTCCAATTTACTCTTATCACGGTAGAAAAAGCCATAATCCTTCGGATCGATCATATCGGGGTCGAGAATAGGGAGTAGTTTACCTTATCGTAGCCGACTGTCAACTTGTTGCCCAGTTCAACTTGGAACCAGAAATATAGTTGAGGGTTAATAATAAATTGGAATACTAAGTAAGATATGTAAAGAACTTTACTTTGTGCATTGAAATAAGTTTTAAATAAATTTAATTTGATAAAAATGTAATTTATCAGATTAAAAAAAAATTATTCCAACAAAGTAAGTTTTCCTGTATTAGGAGAAAAATCAAAACGACGGAAGATGAAATAATTTGGCTGTGTTTTGCAGAAAAAATCGCGAGAGGAGAGCAAAGGAGTCGGCAGTGGTGTGGAGATAATAGTGAACGAACCTTATACCGATGGTCCTGGAGGTGGTTCGGGTCAATACACACACAAGATATATCATGTGGGAAGTCATTTGCCAGGCTGGTTCAAGTCTCTGTTGCCAAAGTCAGCATTGACGGTGAACGAGGAGGCTTGGAACGCCTATCCTTACACCAAGACACGTTACACGTGTCCTTTCGTCGAGAAATTTTCCGTCGAAATCGAAACGTACTATTTTCCGGACGATGGCAGTCAGGAAAACGTTTTCAAGCTCTCGGGAAGCGATCTTCGTAACCGATTGGTCGACGTTATAGACGTAGTGAAGGATCAGTTGGTCGGCGCTGATTACGTTAAAGAGGAAGATCCAAAATTGTACGTCTCGGAGAAAACTGGACGTGGACCTTTGGAAGAATCATGGCTCGAGGACTACTGGAACGACGTCAAAGTGAGACTCGATCTCTTAATTTTCCTTGTTGATTTTTATTTGTCACGTAATGGATTATGAAGTTTTCTTACTGATCGTCTGTCAAAATTGAAATTAGGTGGGAAAAAAGAAATCCTGTCTATGTTGATATCAAGTTTATATAAAAGTGTAGCGTACGAGATATAAACTGAAATTTAAAGGAAAATGTTGCGACTGGTTTGGTTCTGGTCCGTATCTCAAATTCCAGACGTATTTTCTTGAGTGCCTCCCTCGCCTACTCGTAACGATAACGAATGATATCAGAAACGTGAAAAAGCAGGAAACGTTGCCTATAGAGTATCTCTATCTTCGTTGCGTTCCACGAGATTTATCTTTTGTGAAATGTTACAGGGAAGGTCGCAGCCCACGCCATCGGGAAAATCTCTGATGTGCGCTTACAAGCTCTGCCGAGTGGAATTCCGGTACTGGGGTATGCAGACCAAGCTAGAGAAGTTCATACACGACGTGGGTGAGTCAAACAGGGCATAAAGCTCATATTTCCATAGAAATTTACGGCTCTTTTTAATAAAAGTTCAATTGTGCGCAATCCTCGAGATATTTTCAAATGAAAATTTTGCTCTGTCTAGCTCTTAGAAAAACGATGGTGAGAGCTCACCGACAAGCCTGGGCATGGCAGGATGAGTGGAACGGTTTGACGATGGAAGACATTCGAGAGATTGAAAGACAGACGCAATTGGCGTTGCAACAGAAAATGGGAGGCGCCGAGAACGGGGAGGATTGCTCGGAGGATCTCGATGGCGAAGAAAAATCGGAATCTAACAATACAGCTTCGACGCCAATGCAGGGATCCGATCAGGTCGCCAAGACACTGGCTGCTACTCTAGGAAGTATCGAGAAAAACGAAGATCCTCAAAGTCCACCGGCTCTGAGAAAACCATCGGATATACCGATTATCAACACCGCTGTTAGTTCCGAGGGAGACGCGACTCCTGACGACTCGCCGATCGAATTAAATCCTCCGAGGTACTTCACTTGACTTTTTTTATATTTTAAAAACCAATTATAACGATTATTGCAAAGTTGTGAAATTTTTTCGATTATTTTTTTTCCTTGCAAAGCAACCTTACACGAGTTTATTTTTTTTCCGAAATTTTATGTCAGAATACTTTTAACTTGAAAAATTGTATCAAAAAATGTCTTTTAGATTCATTGAAATTTGACAAATTATTTCAACTCTGTTTTCAACGATATATTGTTTGTTGATTTATTTTTTTTTTGACGTTCCTGTGAATAAATTAAACATTTATAGCCAAAGTTCGAAGGTAAATGAAAAAAACTCGGACCTGACCGCGGTGAATCGGATGAAAAAGGGTTGGGATCGAAGTAATCAATCGCTCCAGTCTCCAAGTTCAGCCAAGAGCTTTGAGATTCAGATTGCGAATATGCGAATGGAGAGTATCGTGGGAGATTCGGAATCCAGCAGCGAGGATGAGTACTTCGATTGTCGAGGTAACAACGACGACGAGAAGGAAGTGTCTAATTACGGGGTGCGATAGTTACACCCATATGGGATCCCTTGATTAACCGCAGTCTTTCGCTATGCATCAGAGCATGATGGATGGCAGTGATAATAGATTGATCGAAATAGGCGATAGGCGCAGTATTTAATTGCGATAAAAACACGTATTTTTCTTTGTATCGATTTCATTCGAGTATATCATTGTTTAATACGCGAAGTTATTGAATTATTATTTTTGTTTCTCCCATAAGTTGACGATTATTAAGAGCGTTCGAGCTTTGCACAAGGATTGCTGTAGCCAAATTATAGAAAGAAAATAGTGAATTATCCATTAGAATTATATTTGTGCACGAAGGAATTTAGAGAATATCGATTTAAGTGCATCCGCGAAGTGCAAATGCTTTCCGAAATGAATGGCAGTGAGTGAATTACGATGAAAAAATGTTTTTTTAAAAATATAAATAAAAAAATGTCATTCGACTTACTGAGCTTCGGAACAAATGGCAATAATTAAAAATATAAAGCGCACGATTGCAAGCGATAGTTCTCGATAGTTTTACTGTCTCTTTCTCTATGTGTTTTTCTCTCTCTTTGTTCTCTGTCGCACTCTCGTCGACATCGAATAAATGCAGCTGGCCTCGTTATACCCACGATACGCAAAGGTAGGAGGACACGCACAAAAAAAAAACAACAAAACACGTAGTTAGTCAAAAAAAGTAGCATTAAAGAGAAAAGCAAGCATTTGCAACAAATTGCAAATGAAGTATCGTGGAATAGTAACGATGGAATAAATTTGAAATAAAGAGGACAATAATTCAAAGGAACTTTCGATGAAGCGATTGCATGCATTTTTTATTTCAATATTAAACCTGCGGATAGCATGCACGCCAGCACGGCTTTTGTAATTCAATCATCGGCTGAGCTTATCGATATTAATATTATTAATATTCTAATTATATATATGAAAAGAAAAACTGTTACTCGTTAACGAAAAAGAAAATTAAAAAGAAAAACTTACTTAGCGGTTAACGAGAACAAGGCGAAAGTTTTCAGAGGACTACAGCTAATTTTTTATTTGTAACTGTAAGTGGAAAAAGAGAGCTGCAGGATTAGACCGTGAGATAAAGAGTAATCTCTTGTTGTTGTTAATGCTATTGTTGTTGTTGTTGTTGTTGTTTTTATTGTTATTATTACTGTAGTTTAAGCGTACCTGTTACTAGTTCGGGTTAATCAGACAATGTTGTCGTAACAAAATCGTCGTGTTTCTTCTTTATCCATTTAACACGCGGCTGTGCGTTCAGAGGATTTTGGCGACAACACGTCACTCGCGAAGTGGAGTTCACTCGACCTCCTGGCCGACAAGGAAGATTCGATTTCACCGACTGCACCTACAGTCGGCAGAAACGGTACATTTTAATTATCGATATTAATATTTAATGTTTTTCGTATAAAATATATCAAACGTTGAGTGAGGTGATTCACCGAGTTCAGTAAAAAAATGTAATCTTCTTCTATTGATAAAAACAATGGTATAGAAAAATCTCATGATTGTTTATTCGCTACGATGTTTTGATGATACGAAATAATCCTCAGATAAAAATATAGAAAATTGTTGAATAAGTTTTATCTTTTAACGTAGTAATTAATTTTTAAAAAATATAACTCTTCGTACAATTTTTTTGTATTCGATTTGGGGATTTTTTCCTTTTTACATTTACAGACGACACGAATGATCAATCGTTGGTAATTTTTTATACGATTTTTCTTACCGATAAAAAAAATATAAAACACATTTTTGTTAGATCATTTGCCTTAAATCTATGTTATTGTAAAAAGTAAATTACGATTCAATTCTGCACTATGAATTAGTATCCTCTTGTCTGGAAATTGTTTATATTGCAGTACAATGGCGGAATGCACTACGAAAAACATAACACTTCGTACAATTTTTTTGTATTCGATTTGGGGATTTTTTCTTTTTTACATTTACAGACGATACGAACGATCAATCGTTGGTAATTTTTTATACGATTTTTCTTACCGATAAAAAATATAAAACACATTTTTGTTAGATCATTCGCGTTAAATCTATTTAATTGTAAAAAGTAAATTACGATTCAATTCTGCACTATGAATTAGTATCCTCTTGTCTGAGAATTGTTTGTATTGCAGTACAATGGCGGAATGCACTACGATTCGCTCGACATTTTAATTAATTAATTAATCAATTTATCACAAAATCTACCATTTATATGTAATCTATGTTTCTATATTACTTATGGTAATTTTCGTTTATTTGTAACATTATAAATTTGTTAATGAACTTCCAATATTAATTTAAATGTTTATATCAAATGTTTCAATTGAATTTTAGCGGAAGACAGCATATTTTCACATTCGTATCTGCAGAGGGTCGCGAGTGAGAGAAACAGCAAGAGGTTACATATAAAATCTTCTACGAGCATAGACATGTCTTGTCCAGCATCGCCTCAACACTCGCCCACGCATCAACCTTGCAGAACAACGGTGCTACTGATCGTCATGCATGCTGGAAGCGTTTTAGGTACGAAATTCAACGACAAAACAATGTTTAATTGTCTTCTCGCGATAATCTGAGATTACATTGATTTGACAGACGCGAACGTCGATCTCACAGCAAAAAAGTCCGATATAACGACCTTTCGAGGAGCCTTCGAATCTGTTATGAGGCAACATTATCCGAGTATAGTTGGCCACATAGCCGTCAAGTTCGTTTCATGTCCGTCCATATGCACGGAGGGCCTTGGAATTTTGTCGAGGTATTTCTCACTTTTCTACACTTTTTTTTTCGATAATTATCACGGTTTTTCGCAATTTTCGTGTTTACGGGGTGGAGTGGGGCACGTTTTTTGTCTTTACGTTGAAGTATGAGACGGGAAAAGGAGGAAAGCCAGGTTAAAAATATTTTCTTTGAGCGATGAACGTTGGCAAGAGCCGCGATGTATAATTTTAATGTAGCTTTTCCGTTTCAATAAGTTTCACAAGAATTTTTATGCCTTTATTTAATTTTTTTAAATCGCTGCTCACTATTTTTTGTCTTCAGCCTCAGTCCGTACATCTTCGATGTATCGCTTTGTTTTTCGCAATTTTCGTGTTTACGGGGTGGAGAGGGGCACGTTTTTTGTCTTCACGTTGAAGTATGAGACGGGAAAAGAAGGAAAACCAGGTTAAAAATATTTTCTTTGAGCGATGAACGTTGGCAAGAGCCGCGATGTATAATTTTAATTTAGCTTTTCCGTTTCAATAAGTTTCACAAGAATTTTTATGCCTTTATTTAATTTTTTTAAATCGCTGCTCACTATTTTTTGTCTTCAGCCTCAGTCCGTACATCTTCGATGTATCGCTTTGTTTTTCGCAATTTTCGTGTTTACGGGGTGGAGAGAGGCACGTTTTTTGTCTTCACGTTGAAGTATGAGACGGGAAAAGGAGGAAAACCAGATTAAAAATATTTTCTTTGAGCGATGAACGTTGGCAAGAGCCGCGATGTATAATTTTAATTTAGCTTTTCCGTTTCAATAAGTTTCACAAGAATTTTTATGCCTTTATTTAATTTTTTTAAATCGCTGCTCACTATTTTTTGTCTTCAGCCTCAGTCCGTACAGCTTCGATGTATCGCTTTCCTGCGTCGACACACCCCAGGTAACGCACGACACCATTCCTATCGGAGCAATTCCTTTGCTCGCGAGTTCGACCCCTGATTATCAGGATGCCGTGACGAGAGTAGTTAACGGCGCCAATCAGGTTTATCAAGAATTCGTAAGAAGCGACGAGGGCCGTGGATTTGCCGGACAAGTGTCTTTCGTCGGTGACTCCGTGGGCTCGATTCTTGCTTACGACGCGCTGTGCAGATCGGCGCAGTATCAGTCACGACACGACAGTGAGAACAGCATTTTGGAGAATGATAATCAGACAGTCCTGGAAAACAACATGGGCTTCGAGGACGGCAGACATTTAGCTGCACCGTCCCCCAGAAGAAGATCATCGTCAACGAGGTGATTTTATTTAAATACTTATTTCAGTGTCGTTTAAAGAAGAATATCAGAAGATGGAAATGAAGCTGATGCCTTTTATTCATTTGGTTGTATTATTAAAAAAAAAAAAAATCATTTTCTAAATTATTTTCACAAAAATTTAGAATTAAGAATAATTATTCAGAAAAAAAAAATTCTTTCATCAATAATAAAGCCAGAAATAAGCGTTGAATAAGCCGAAAAATTCAAAGTTTTATGAACCCGGAGAAACGCGTCGCTATTCGTGTTGACGTCATGATACACATCCCGTTATACGCGCTCGCTCCCTGACTGTCCTTAACGATGGGTGCATTGTTTGACGTGGATGGTTGTACATTAACAATCTTCTCAGTTTGCGAGTGAGCATTTTGCGTCGATATTTTTCAAGTAACCGCTTTACTACGGTACTTGGGTTTTATATTTGTCTGCACACCTTTTTGAGCAATGCATTTATTTACAAGTTCCAACGCCTACTGTTGAACATTTTGCCGTAGGAACGATATGTTTGCTCGTCGATGTGAAGCAAATTATTATCAGAATATTCGGCATTGCATGGTCTTTCGATTTCGATAGTATTTCGTCCAGTTGGATGGCGTCTTTTTTTGGTGATTAGCCGATCTGTATTAGATCGTTTCCGATTCAGTTGACAATCGAAATAATGCAGCACGGCGTTAGCCTTCAGCTTGACTAAGGCTTCCATCAAGGTTTCGATGACGTGTCCGGACATCGAGCCACGCTAAACCAAATTTCTTCTTTATTTCGTCGTTTCGGCACACAAAAAAAAACACTTTATCCGGTGCTCTTTTCGTTCTATTTTTACACAACGGCACAAAACAATTACGATAACTCTTGTTCATTATCGACATTTTATTTCGCAAAAGAAAATCGAAAACTTGTCTCGTACAGGACCGCTCAGCGTTCGAAGCGACGCGCACCACGCGCATCGTGACGTCACGGAACAGCTCGGATTTTTCCGGAGCGTTCGAGCGGCCCGAGACTGCTCCAATTTCCAAGGGTCATAACTTTCTAAAAAATGGATGGAAAATTATGAAAAAAAATTCATCTATAGCTATCGTATCGTCATGCAAATGCTATAAAAAATAAAAAAATTAACGATGATACAACCTACGTATCGTTATTTATCGTTGCTGCATCGGAAGGGTGCGCGATTGGAAAATTCGATCTAAATTTAACAATTTTTCATGATTACATTTATTAAAATACAGCAAATATTACAATTGTGTTTACTCGTGATATTGTATTGAACAATTTTATTTAGTCAACACGATTGCACATTTATAACTCTAACAAAAAATATCTCTAACACAATACAACTCTACCAGAAGCGAAAAAAATTTAATTAACATGAAATAACTTCACCATAACTGAAGCTTCCCTGAGAAAATGTTTACAATAATTAAAACTTCTCGAATTACAATGATACCAGCCACGTGCGTACGCACGTTATATGCAGTGTTAAAAAAGTGTCAAATTAACTGTTGAATTTGTGAAGTTGACAGCTCTTCTTTAATTTTCATCTTTTATTACTAATTGATATACAAAGTTGTTTTTTTAAATTTATTTTACGGAGATAATTTTTTATTTATCTCGTAAATATTTGCAATTCTGTACTTTCGCGTAGGGTTTGTGTTCTTCGCACCTTGAACTTATGAGCTCGATACTCAACGGAGGGTTCAATTGATTGAATTAGACCGTGCGAATCGTAGAATAAAATGTTCACTTGATTTTCAGCGACAACTCTCAACACAGCAAACTCGATTTCGAGGTTAGCGAGTTCTTCATGTTCGGCAGTCCCTTGTCTCTCGTGCTGGCCTACAGGAAAATCTCTTCGTCGGGTGAGAAGAACAGCAACATACCGAGGCCGGCGGTCAATCAAGTTTACAATCTCTTTCATCCGACGGATCCGGTTGCCGCGAGACTGGAGCCTCTCATTTCTGCAAGATTTTCACAGCTACCACCGGTCAACGTTGCCCGGTACCAGAAATATCCACTTGGCAACGGGCAACCCTATCACTTGTGTACGTTTTATTCTTTCATAAGAATCTTTACAATTAAAATCGCGTTATGAAGATTTAACGCATTTTTTGTTCAAATAATAATTTTTTTTAAAATAATCGTCAATATTCTTCAAAGTTTTGGGTCTATTTTAGTTGACTTTAAGATGTAAAAATGATTTTTTTAGATTATCTAACACGTGGTATCGGTCCCAGGGATTCCTCATCAGAGATTTTACTCTGATTACAAAAAATATTTGTAGAATTACGTTTATTAGTTACCTCATAAAATGAGAATCAATTCATTTGCCTGCAGTGGAGGCCATTCAGACTAATCCTCAGCTATTCATGGACGGTCTCAACATACCCAACACGCCGTTACCTCATCTACGAAGAATGTCTGATATATCGTTACAGAGTACTATGTCCGGACTGGTAGATAATGTTCCTCTTCAGGTTGTGTCAGCGTGTGAGTACTTTCTGTCTAACAAAAAATATTTTTAAAAGATGTAAAGTAGAACCTTGCACGTTGCTTCCTCATTACTTTGCTTACTCAAAAATTTGCGACAGCCAAAGCCTCTACAGAAATTTTTCACAATATTCAAAACGTCATAAAATTCAAATCCGTGACTCAATTTTCAGAATTATTATACCGAAGAAAGAAACATTTCTACTTGGCTCGTGTGTCAAATTTCAATTCGATCGATTGAGTAATTATAGAGATACAGAGGTTTAAGGGGGCATACGAGCCCCGACGTTTGGAGCCCGAAAAAAAAGGCCTTTTTTGCGAATTTTTTTCAGAGCCAGGAGACAACCTAGACAAATGGGACTTTTTGCATAATGAAACACCACTTTTGTACTTTACATACAAATTTTAATAGAAGAATGGAATAACAAATCCCCCCCCCCCCTTTCAACGTCATAAAATAAGCCCCTTTCGATTTGTCATTTTTCGCGGTTACAATGATATCTCCTTGTCCACTTATCTGAAACACAAAAATCAAACGGCGTTTTAAAGAAGAATGTTATTTGTTGTCGCTGACGCATCCGGATTTTTACAATTCAAATTGTGAACAAAATGGCGGACCTTCAAAAATAGGGTATCGATTTTCGACCAAAAATTTCAAGTTTTTTCGTCAAAAATAAAATAGAAAAAATTGTAATTTTCAAAATCGGAATGCGTCAGCGACAAGCGACAATTATAAGCTTTAATTTTTTTAAAAAATGAGGCGGATCGGTTGATCCGTCTTCAAGTTATCATTGTAACCGACTTGAAAAACATGGTTTTGAGAAAAACGCGTTCAAAGCTTCAGAAAGGCGAGACGCATGCCTATACGCTGCCCGACAAAACGCGTTGTAACTTCTGTACTTATTCGAATTTCCAAAAACGGTTTCAGGACAATATTCTTGAAGGTTCAAGCTATCGAAAAATGCAAAGAAAAAAAAATCGATTTTTTGAAGCCGTCAAACTCGTATGCCCCCTTAAATGTATCGAGGATTTATCTTCCACGCGCATCCGATAATATGTTCCTAATAAATTTTTCTCAACCTTTTAAATCATTCTCGCAACATAAAAAACTTAAGAAAAAAATATTTTCATCAAAACAAAGCTTCTTCTATGAGAAATCAATAAAGAAAATTAAAACGTTAAATATATTTTTTAATTTAACAGTAACACAGAAATGGTGGGGTAACAAAAGGTTAGATTACGCCTTGTACTGTCCCGAGGGTTTGGCCAATTTTCCTACAAACGCTCTGCCTCATCTCTTTCACGCGAGCTACTGGGAATCCTCCGACGTGATAGCTTTCATTCTGCGACAACTCGGCAGATTCGATCTTCCTATGTTAGGCGGCGAGGAGAAGGAACTCGCGTGTTTCCGTCCGGGTCAGCCGCGCGAAAAATGGAACAAGAAACGTACATCGGTTAAACTTAAAGTAAATATTTTAATGTTTAAGTTTAAATAAATTTGTTAATCGACATTTAATAATCTAATTTAATAATTTTGTAGAATGTCTCGGCCAATCACAGAGCGAACGACGTTATCGTCAAGGAAGGTGCACCTCAAGTATTAATAGCGCGTTTCATGTACAGTCCAATAGACGTCATAGCTTTAAAAGGTAAAGAAATAAAAATTAATTCAACAATTAATTAGAAATCGAATCATTAATTTGCTTCTTTTTTTTTTTTTAATTTATTCAAATGCAGGAGAGAAGGTCGACATTCACGTAATGAAAGATGCCCCGATGGGCGAATGGATATTACTCTCAACGGAAGTCACCGATAAAAATGGAAGAATAACTTATACTATTCCCGTGGAGAAAGCTCTTAGCTATGGTCTCTATCCCATTAAAATGGTCGTCAGGTGAGTTTTCTTCGATAAGAAATTTAAACGATGTAATCTGCTGAATCCGATAAATCTAATAAAATTTATCCATTTGTCAAGTTTGTGTGTTAATTTATTTGATGAATTAACCAAGAAAATTGCGGTGGTTGTAGAGGCGATCACACGTCCGTGGACTTTTTCATGGTTGTTATACCTCCCAAAACGGAGTGCGTAGTATTCAGTATCGATGGCTCGTTCACCGCGAGTATGTCGGTGTCAGGACGAGATCCGAAGGTTCGAGCGGGAGCCGTCGATGTTGCGAGGTAACTGAAAATAATAAATCTGTATTTATAAAAAAAAAATATATATATATCCAAACCCTTAAAAATAAGAAAATTTCAGATATAAAAAATGTGTTAATTCAGTTTCCTTATAATAAATTAATATTTCTAGAAATTAATAATTTACCTTTTTTTTTTTCTTCAATTTACTAATCAAAATGTAGAATCGGTAAATGTTTATTCTCGTATTTTCAGACACTGGCAGGAACTCGGCTACCTGATAATCTATATAACAGCCAGACCGGACATGCAACAACAGAAAGTAGTTTCATGGTTGTCGCAACACAATTTCCCTCACGGTCTCGTGTCCTTCGCGGATGGTTTGTCGACCGATCCACTGGGTCACAAAGCTGCGTACCTGAATAATCTCGTACAAGAGCACGGTGTGCTTATCCATCAGGCTTACGGGAGTAGTAAAGACATAAGCGTCTACACGGCCATTAATCTAAAGCCCAATCAGATAATAATTGTCGGGAAAGTGTCGAAGAAGCATCATGCTCTCGCGACGTTGTTAACCGAGGGATACGCGGCTCATTTGAGTCAATTGCAAGCCCACGGTGGTTCAAGACCGGCTAAGGGTAACGCGAGGATGGTCATTCCACGAGGACAATTTGGTTTGCCGGGTCTCAACGCTTCGCTTCGACGAAGAAGGTAACGATCATCGATGAAACGTATTTTTCGTCGCGTATGTTCATTGTGGCGCCTCGAAAATGCCAAAAAGTCTTTAAATAAAATCATATTAAATAAAATAATAATGACAAAAGCAATCGAAAAAATTGTAAATATTATTTATATAAAAATCCAACGACATTTTGGCATTACCGATGCAATATATGTTCGATTTGTGCATACGACCTTAATTTAACAACAAACATTGTACATAATTATAACGCTATTGTCGTATATGAAATATATGTGCTATATATTTTGTATCCAGCTGCGGAAATGAAAGCGTAAACGAGAGCCCAGCGAAACTAACTTAAACCTTCGGATTCGAGCTGGACCACGCGGACTGGCTATTGCGATTTAACGTGAGAAAAGAGTGGAATTAAATATAGAATTTTGCTTGTAATCATGGATTCTATCGTCTACTGGATTCGAATTAGGGCTAGTTAGTCATTTGGCTATTCAGTTGTATCGTATAGTTAATAGTGAGGGAAAAACGGAGGCAGAAAGACAGAGGTATTTCATAATAAATAAATGCCAGTCCTCGTTGTCTCGCGGAATCGCCTACGTCGTCGTCGTCGAACTCGTCGTTTCGTCGTGTTTTCCTTTTCGTATATCGTCGTCAGAGTGATGTTTGCAGTAAACGAGAAACGAATACGAGAGAGCACCGGCTCTGTTCCAGTAACGACACAGTGGTCAGCTGCTGTTCACCTGCTCGCAACAGCGTGTACTTAAAGCGGAAAGTCTACCTAACCCACATCTAACACACGCCTACTATTATCTACCTACAATTAAATCACTCACATTGGTAATTATCTACTTTCTCTTTCTCTCTCTCTCTCCCCTCCCTCTCTCATTTTCTTTTAATCCTGTCTATCATTTTCTAATACTTTATCGTATACTATGCTTCTATGTACAGTATACCGTATCTACTTAAATCCTCGCTCCTCTCTTTGCACACCGATTTAGGGTCGATAGTCTTTAATTACTTCAACAATCGTTCGTTCTATTATTCTTGAAGGATATATTTTTAATATCGATATTTCTTACTCCAAATTATTGTAAGTAATGAGCTCCATCTGTAGCTCATTGTTCAAAATATGTTCATCGAATGTAATTATTTATGTTTCAATTAACTTGAAAAAAAAAAAAATGGTTCTCTTATTAATTAATTTCCTTACAGATTCTCTAATATTTAGCTCTCAATATTAGAATGAAGATAAAGCTAAAAAAAAATAATAATAATCAATTGTTATCAACACGGTAATATCTTTAAAGATTTTAATTCTATACATCGGGAATTATGTTAAAGCAAAAAATGGAAGATCCATAAAGATTTATGGAAGTTGGGGTTAGTAAAAGACGCCTTGATTTATCCAGGGATGTAAAATCATAAATGAGTAACCGAGGATTAAAAAAGTATGCCGAGCATAATAGAAAAACGATAGAACTCATCCAAGAATAATTAAATATTTGCAAAACCGCATGAATTTAGCGCCAAATATTTCGCGCTCCGAAGACGAGCATTAGACATTTTTGTTAAATTACCGAAAATAAATCGATTCAGTTTCTTTCGTATTAATAAAAAGGAAAAAAAATAATAGGAAATGTAAATAAAATGAAAATAATGTATCAAATCTAAACTGCATTATAGCACTGCACTGAAAAGCATCATTTTTTATGTACACACTTTTTTTTTTAAATATCAAACTCTTTAATTGTTGATTACATAGCAATTTTTTCGGGATGCCCTATTGATCTGCCTGCCCTGCTCGTCGCCCCTTACCTTATCAACCCTCTAGAAGAGAAACAGAACAACCCCCCCCCCCCTTCACCCTAAAAAAAAAGATAATGAATGAAGAAACTATCGGAAAGAAAAATAGACGATTCCTTCCCCCTAAATAGCTCATGGAATTCCTTCATTACAGGTACCTGCTGTGAGGATATGTCGCGTCGCCGCTCGGCGTAACAACTAGTGTACTGCTACCAAAAAACGCTTATACGCCGAGCAGCAACGACTTCGTAATCTGCTACTATCCACGCTCACAATATTTACGTTTAAAAGAACCATCGTCAGCGAATGAATGTCCCACGCGTGTACTGCAGGAAGTTCCTCGTGATCGAGGACTAAATTTCGCGGGATTATAGTGTCTCACGTTATATCTTCTTGATAGACACTATCTACTCTGCGCTACGAGAGACACCTACTCTGTCTTTCTGTCTCTGACTCTCGATTGAGACCTCTCCCCCTCCACAGAGTTCACGATTTAGCGATCAAGGTAAAATTCGATGGACCGTCCGCAAGAAAACAAATGATTTACGAGAATTAATAATTGAAAGGAAATGCATAGAAGATTTGGCAAGATACGTTTTAGGTGGAATGTTCGATGTCGAAAAGAAATTTTAGGGAAAACGAGCAGATTCGATTTATTTATACGACTCTTGAAATAAATGATTGGAAATAACATTTTTATTTCTTTCTACTCTGTGCAGACACTCTGGAATATTTTGTGGTCAGTTGGTTTATTTTTATATGGATCAGAAGCTTCATTCCAACGCTTCGCATCTCTCTGCTTTCTCATAGAGGAAGTTTTGCCTTTGGGAACATTTTGTTGTTGTTGAGATTTTCATACAAAGGCGTTCAGAATGTCCCTGAACATCAAAAAATCACGTTTAGAAAAAATGTGCGGTGTACGTGTATGTATTTATAAGTCAAAAAAGATGTTAAGACAATTGTGTTGGAAATTCTGAGCGTTAGAGCTGAAACCTTAGACACAAATCGAGTTATCATCAATGTTTTTTGGTATTTAATTTATCTTGAATCCACAAAGGGTTAAAAAATCATTTGTATTTGTCATCGGTTGTTCAATTCACAGGAGATAAAATTTTATAGATAAGTCGAGCTACTAACAAGGGTGTTTGCCGTTTATTTCGGCAAAAATTTATAGAGTGGTTCAAATTAAATGAATTATTTTGTCTCTTTTTAAAAATTATCGTCGTGTTTTTCACTTCATCAAACGTCTGTTCAGTTAAAATCTGCTCAATTGAGATACAATAATAAGTAGAACGTTTGATTGAGAAAAAACACCGATGCATTATATGGACGTTGTATGAGATTTTTAATTAAATTTTTTATCGAAAAATATCTAATCGCTCGAAATTGGACTTCTACAGTAATTAAAGAAATTTGCAAAGTAGATGTTTAAAATTTGCTTCCTCAGTATTTTATATTTTTTGTAAACCTACCCCTATACAGGAGAAAGCCAAATTTGATCAACATATTTTTTCATGGAGAGTGCTTTTGGAAAATATGTAAAATGACAAGCATTCAATTTGTATTATTGTACTCGCTATGGAAGTTGAAAAATCGCTTTCTCATTACTTTACATATTTTCTAAAGGTGTCCCTATGCATGAAAAAGCCAAATTTGATCAACATATTTTTTTACGGAGGGTACTTTTGCAAAAGATGTAAAATGACAAGGATTCAATTTGCATTATTGTACTCGTTACTCTAAGTTGAAAAATCGCGTCCTCATTACTTTATATCTTTTCTAAAGGTTTTTATAAAGGTTCTATGCACGAGAAAGTCAAATTTGATCAACATATTTTCTCATGGAGGGTGCTTTTGCAAAATATGTAAAATAATGAGGAAGCAATTTGGAAGATTAAACTCGTTAGTAAAAGTTGACAAATTGCTTCCTCATTACTTTACATCTGTTCTACAGGTGTCCTTATGCATGAGAAAGCCAAATTTGATCAACATATTTTCTCATGGAGGGTGCTTTTGCAAAATATGTAAAATAATGAGGAAGCAATTTGGAAGATTAAACTCGTTAGTAAAAGTTGAAAAATTGCTTCCTTATTACTTTAGACCTGTTCTACAGGTATCCTTATGCATGAGAAAGCCAAATTTGATCAACATATTTTCTCATGGAGGGTGCTTTTGCAAAATATGTAAAATAATGAGGAAGCAATTTGGAAGATTAAACTCGTTAGTAAAAGTTGACAAATTGCTTCCTCATTACTTTACATCTGTTCTACAGGTGTCCTTATGCATGAGAAAGCCAAATTTGATCAACATATTTTCTCATGGAGGGTGCTTTTGCAAAATATGTAAAACAATGAGGAAGCAATTTACAAGATTGAACTCGTTAATAAAAGTTAAAAAATTGCTTCCTCATTACTTTAGACCTGTTCTACAGGTGTCCTTATGCATGAAAAAGTCAAATTTGATCAACATATTTTCTCATGAAGGGTGCTTTTGCAAAATATGTAAAATAATGAGGAAGCAATTTACAAGATTAAACTCGTTAGTAAAAGTTGACAAATTGCTTCTTCATTACTTTACACCTGTTCTACAGGTGTCCTTATGCATGAGAAAGCCAAATTTGGTCAACATATTTTCTCATGGAGGGTGCTTTTGCAAAATATGTAAAATAATAAAGAAGCAATTTGGAAGATTAAACTCGTTAGTAAAAGTTGACAAATTGCTTCTTCATTACCTTACATCTGTTCCACAGGTGTCCTTATGCATGAGAAAGCCAAATTTGATCAACATATTTTCTCATGAAGGGTGCTTTTGCAAAATATGTAAAATAATGAGAAAGCAATTTGGAAGATTGAACTCGTTAGTAAAAGTTGACAAATTGCTTCCTCATTACTTTACACCTGTTCTACGGGTGTCCTTATGCATGAGAAAGCCAAATTTGATCAACATATTTTTTTACGGCGGGTACTTTTGCAAAGGATGTAAAATGACAAGGATTCAATTTGCATTATTGTACTCGTTAATAAAGGTTGAAAAATTGCTTCCTCATTACTTTGCACCTGTTCTACAGGTGTCCTTATGCATGAGAAAGTCAAATTTGATCAACATATTTTCTCATCGAGGATGATTTGCAAACGATGTTAAATATTGAGGAAGCAATCTGCAAAGCTCTACTTTTTAGGTTTATTTTTTCATTTCGACAGTTTCAGGATGCTATTGGTTGCATTTTTAACTTTAACTTACTGTTAAGATTCTATACATTCAAAAAATACCTACTGATTATAAACCCGGCCTTATATTTATGAAAATCTCAACGAATAATAAAATCCAAGAGTGTTCAATTAATTAAATAAATATTTTCAATTATATGTTTTTTTATCTATCGAATCCGTTCGTATTCTGAAAAAACCATCTCGATGCATGTTTATAGATGTGAATGCCGAAATAACGGGACCGTCCGGTTCCGCATCCCAGCCAGGACAAAGCACACGTCATGTTAACTGGTTTAAGCTATGACTATTTATCCACGAAGAACGATTAATAATTTCTTGTTAATGTTTTTTTTTTGTTTTCACACAGTTTATATCTTCATCTCATCGCTCCTCATTGTCGTCTTCATCTCACTGTCTCTATATCACACCGCTTGGCCTGCTTCCAGCTTTGATAATATTTATAATAGCAAAAAAAAAAATCAATTGAAAGGCACGAAGACGAAGAAACCCGCTTATTCTTCACGCTGCAAAATAATTGCAACTCACGCTCTGTCTAACATATTTATTCACAATCCGTTTGTTCTTTGTACGACTCACAACTCATTGCAGCGAGGTCGAGAAACCCAGACTCGAGATCTTTCGAATATTCATTCAAATATCAATAAATTTTTCATCTATGTGTGGCTGCTTCTGTCATTTATGTAATTTTACGTTCTATCGATCAGAATTGGTCATAAAAAAATTCATTTCAATATATTTTGTGTAAAAAAAAAAATATTTCCCCAATTCTGATCGAATAATTGTTATAATCGATGATAATTTCATATAATCACAAGAGCTAATTAAAGGATAACTCAGGAAAAGCACCATATATTGCTTTGTTAACATGCTGCACAAATAAAATGATTTACCGATAAAACAAACAACGACGAGTAATCATCGTTGTAAACGAATGAAAACAAGAAGATTGCTTTTTACGTTTACGATTAATATTATAATGGCGATACATTTTTCTGTAGTTCTTTTAGAGCGGCGAAGCGAGTGATCTCGCATCCGGCGTTCCTGGCAAAAAGCGAGCCTCTAGAGAGAAGTACGAGCGTCGGGCCCTCGTCGGCGCCCAAGTCTACTTCACCAACAGCTTCCACAGCCAAAAAATCAGCGGCACCGGATAAACTCTGACGTTTCGCTCGCTGCCGTTCGTTCTTTGAATCGCGGCAGTGACCCAAAGATTGGCGAATGCCTTGAATTCGTACCGCGCAACAGATCTAACATACACATATTTACGCAAACACACACACACACACACACACACACACACACACACACACACACACACACACACACACACACACACACACACACACATTTTTATACGTAACCAGACAAAACGTTTCCCTCGAAAAAAAGAAACCAAATTTAGGCACGAATACGCTTGAATAATAATTAGAAAAGGAAGAAGAAAAAAAAGAAGAAGGTAAAGTGAGGAAATATTTATTCGATTGAATAACAGGCAATCTGACATATAGTTGTACGTGAAACGTGAATCATATTGTTGAACACTGTTACCTGACGAAAGAAAGAAGAAACTGACGAATATATATTTAAAAAAAAGATCCTCTGATGTCTAAGACTCGAGGGGGAACTAATGACCAATTGGCAACTCATTTCCAAAGTCAATTTTTTTTTTTAACCAACGAGTGTCGTAGATGTACGGTGATACGATTTCCATTGCACCGCTATTTCACGATTCATTTAGTAAATACATCATTCACGGTCCACACACGTTAACTCTTGGCGTGAAGTAAAAAGAAAGAAAAAAAAAAAACAATTAAGATCTCGAAAAATACTTGAGATATCGTATTTACCGTTCTCGAACTTTTGTTTGTCTCGGTTCATATATTTATTGTCATTTTTTGACGCCATGGAAATCGCAGCATTGCAAACACTTTTGGCTTTTTTGATTCATTGACTGGATGACAATGTAATAAAAATAATTATCCAATCGTAATTTTCGGGAAATGCAATACGCGTGCATGTTCTACAATTTTTAATCAATTGGGGTTTTTAAGAATTCTCAATTGACTCGTTATTGGATAATTTATCGTCCGAATATACAGATTTTCTCGATATTAATTTTATCGACAATGTTGCAGACGGTTGAAAATCAAAAGGCAATGTTTACTTGAAAAACTCGTTATTTTGTCAAATACAATGCAATTGGATAAATCGCTGCAGACGAGAATGACGAACGATACTATAACGAAGAAAAAAATATGACTTTGTGACGTTCAAATCAGCCGATAAATCTACTTTACCTACAAACTACAACAGAGTGGACAATATTTGAAATTTTGCACAAACGTGCCACTAGGATATTAAAAAAAAAAAAAAAAAGAAAAAAACAATTACATTATCATCTACTACAACGTACAACGAGAAGCGAAATACTTAAAACTCGTTGATTAAAAAATTAACAAATTTGAAAATTCTCTACCAATTGCGTCGCCTGTCTCGTCTTAAGAACGATCTAAGTAAAAACTATTAATTGTATATTGACATGTATAATGTTTAATAATTAAAATAACAACAAGAAAATCATCGTAGTGTACCATCGCGTAGAAATCACGCGTAGAATTGTCAAATAGTTATTAAGAAAAAGATAAAGAAAAATATCTACGAAGAGAAAAAAAAAAAAAGAATAAATTAATAAAACACGAAAGTTCGCGGCAAGACTTCATCGTCTCATTGTACAGACACAAAATACGTAAGTAATATCAACAAACAAAGAAAAGATAAAAAGTATACGCAACGTGCTCGAGTCATCATGCTATAAAGCTAATTAGTTAAAAAAGATAAGAAAAATAAATAAAAAAACGGTAAAAAACATTTAACAATCGCGATGGAAATGCATATTGACTGTTTGTATCGTTGTAATATGGCACGAGAGTAGTTTAAAATGCACGTCTACCCGCGATATGCGATTTCATCGTCTTTAAAAATTCATCTCACGCGATTTAAAATTGTTTGTATCGCGTGTGGACGTCCAATGCGTATAAATAGATTTTTAAGTGACTGCAAATTATTTTACTTATTATACATATTGTTAATGTTGAAGTCTAATTGATGAGGGAGATTTTAAAAAAACGTTTTAATGTCGGTGATATATAAGAGTTATATTTTTGTTAGGGTATTCTTGTGTAAAGAATTGAAAGAAAAAGATAATAAATGTGAGAATAAGAGTCGAAGGAAAGGGCAAAAGAAGGATAGGATTGCGAATTAATGTACCGCGGACATAACATTGTTTTATAATATATATACATAAACGTATATATATATATATATATATATATATATATAAATAATATAATGTACTGTTGACTCATTTTAATTTAATGATCTTTTGTAATCGGGTGATATTGCTAATCGCATACAGTGTAATACAATAATATATGTTTTATCTTTTGTTTGTTTTTTTTTTTTTTAATCAGCGTACACTCGCGTCGATGTATCGAATTATCTTCTTTGAAAAAATTAAATAATATGATGGATCATTGACGTTTAAATGATAATTTTTTATTATTTACCCGATATATAATAATTCTTTTTTTTTTTTTGGTTCCTCGAAGTGGTAACGATGATAAAAAATCTGTAGAATTTGTCAACGGATTCAATGAGAATGTTCCAAGCATCAAGAAATAATATTTTTAGCCACATTTTTTTGTAATTCGATCGAACACCGTCGATTCCGTTTTAGGATAAAGCAGTTTTGTGAACGTTAAGAAAGAAAAAAAAATTCTTTATATTTTCGTTACTCGTGTATGTATCTTTGGTAAATCAAACAATCCTTGAAACACTTTTTTTTTTGCTGGTACAAGCTTCAGCGCGATAATGGAGGCTTCACGGCCAAAAGCACAGAAGAATGTAGGAACGCAAGATCGCCGCTGGCGCATAAACCCACGAGATATTACTTCCATTATGTTCTCTCCCCTCCTAACCAGTGCTTAACTTGGCTTCTTCGTAGAAAAGTTCGATGGTACAGTCTCGTCAAATGAGCATTAAAAAAAAAAATAGAATATTTCATAAAGTTGAGGTTCTGTATTTAAAATTTTTTTTTTATCTAATCACTGACACAAACTTTTTGTAACTTTAACCATTTCAACTTGTAATTCAATTGACAAATAAATATTTTATAACTTCAGATGATAACTCTTGTCGTTGTGTATTCAACTGAATTAATTTAATAGGATACAAATTTATTTTACACTAAATTATAAGCTCAAAGTCTTCTTCTTTCAAAAGCTTCGATTGTATAATTCGTTTAAAGATCGAATAATTCGTTTGAAGAAGTTGCACTATGAGGAAATAATATTGACAATAATCATTGATTCTTTATTTAATAAGATATATTTTTAATTCTACAATATCAATAGTAGATGAACAAATGGAATCTCCATCGGTTCTTTAAAGTAATAGATGTTTACTATTAAATTATAAAAAATCGTTAAAATAATTCCCCATGTTTGGTTCGTCGCAACGGTATTTCGATAATAGAAAAAAAAATTCACCTTCAAATATTAAAAAACGTAGAAGTTTGATTTTTTTTTTTAAATAAAAAATAATATTGAAAAAAATGTCATTCTTTCAAGCAATCTTTTATACTCGGACTGAGGATTATTTACACTTTCAAAAGATCATTACGAAAGATCGATCATGGGTGATTCTTGATACGAAAATTTTTTCAATATTATAATTATTCATTTTTAATTCCCCACACAAGTTATCTTTTTATAAAATGCTTAAAAAAATAATATTCTTATTTTATCTAATGAGAATCCATCGATAAAAAATAAATCAATGAGTAAAAATGTAATTTTTGTCGTCATAAAGTATTGAGGTCGCTTCCATAAATAAGTAAAATTGTGTGGTAAATAAAACTATGTTATTGTTATGTAAACGAACGGTGTACACCTGCTGTTGAAATTGCTACTTGAAAGTTTGTACAAATAATTTTAGTGATTTTTGTTAAACTGATTTGAATAGACTGTACCTGACGGAGACTTCTTAACCAGATAAATATTTGGCTAAGATAAGCTCTATTAGCGTACAACACATTCTACGTACCTCACCTCGCACGGTTTTCTCTCTGTATCTAGAATCTTAAAATTAACTACGGTAGTACAACGAGCCAAGTCTTTACCAACGTATCGATCGCGTCGAGTTACTATCCGCAAAAAAGTATGGCTACGTTTTTTTTCTTTCTAAATATAAAAAATTCCACGGTGACGATCTTATCAACGATTTTTTAAAACGTTAAATAATTAATAATCGAATAATTTATTCTTGAATTAAATTTTTATCATGGACACAATATTTAATAACGCGTGTCAAAGCTAATGTTATTTTTGTTTCTTTAATGTGCAAAAGTGCTTTTTACCTGTGAACCGGCAAGTGATAAATTTTCTTTGTAATATTCGTTCGAGGATTATATCGCTATTTGTTAAGTTTGACGAAGCGTACCGTGATTATTATAATCGTATTAATCGAAATATTCTTCATCGACATTCGGCTCAGCTACGTTTTGTGTAAGCCGAAAATCGTTGGACAAATAAGATCATTGGGTAAATACTCGAAATATCTATCTAGCTGCGACAAATTCAATGCCACGATTCAAAGAGATGTTGGAAGAAATCTTTTCGCATTAGATGCCAAGCTCTCGTTCACCCTCGCTCTTGTTTCAAACTCAAATAAACCAATTATAATCCACTTGGAAGGAGTTTTGTTTTTTCTTTTTTGTTTCTTTAGCTCGAATGTAATGAAATCGTAATGAAAAGCATTTCAACAGAATTGTGGATTAATGAAGCAAATGGTTATTAAATTGACGAAATATTTATCATTGATTAACAATTATATTATATAAATGACGTTGGTAGAATTAATTATTCAGAATTATGAAACGTTGCCTCTATACGTTAGTTTGTGGATTTTATTTTGCCGTACAATCTCGTACACTCTTAAAAATCTTTGGATAATTAATATACTTTCATAGGAAGAATTTATGCATTAATTGGTATTTTATATATCGGTTTATGCATATGACAATTATTATAAAAAGGAATATTAAAGTATTTATCTATTAAAAACAAAACCTTTTTACCGTCTTTAGTATATCGTTCGTTAATTTTACATCATACTTGTATATCAAATTGAATATACCAGCTTATGCATAAATATTTTCATACAAATTAGTATTAATAGTATTGATAGTAACTATACTCGGTTATTCATTAACCAAACGTAGGTAAAGAAGAGAAAAATTCAGTTTAATTATATAACGTCCTAGTTGAATCAGACCATCAGTATTGTTCGTTCACTAGTTAATTCTGCAACTCCCTTAACCTTGCGCCTGTGTATTATGATTAAATTAATTAAAGAGAAAAATATATATTTTGTTTTTTATTTATCAGAGAAATGTGAATGAAAACACAAATTTTCGTGTGCTTCCACGTAGAAAATTTCCATCTCCTGATCCAAAATGGAGTTGTTTATAATTGAAAAGTTGACATTTTTCGGTTATTGGTCAAGTTCGAGTTGACTAACTACTTGGTTATTCATATACCATGCGTGAGTAGAGAAGAGAAAAATTCAGTTTAATTATAGATAACGTCCTACTCGAATCAGTTTATTATTATAATTAATTTTATAATTCACTTAACCTTGCGCCTGCGTATTATAATTAAATTGATTATAAATTGAGTGGTCTAAAATAATGGAAACAAATAGAATTGTAAACGAGAGAGCAAGAAGAAAAAGTTAGGAAGAACACTGCTCCGAGGTAACACATGAATAAACATTTATGGGGACGCCACCCGTAGGATGACTCGTTATCTCCAAAAATCTTAAGGTCACTGTACAGGCAAGCAAACCGGTAATTACAACCAATATGCCCCGTGCTGGTTCGGACCATTAATCTTGCGGGATGATTGGAGGACTGCAAGATCGTAAATTCAACTTGTCGAATGATAAATTAAAGTTTCGATCACTTTTTATCAACTCTGACTGTATCTATCAAATTATAGATACAATCACATTTTTTATATTCCAATCAAACCCATTTATCAAGATGAAAAATATTGATTACTTTTGTATTACTAACTCGAATAATTGTTTTAATACATTTTTTTTTAAATTAATAATGTCTGAACCCATGAAATGAGCTTTCAAGTCAGTAACAATATTTAATTCAATTTCAAATTCAAATATATCGTATAGATACAACAAAATGGATATTCTTCGGATTAAATTAATTATTTAAAATAAAAAATTGCGTTATTTCAACCTTAAATTCTAAATGGTTGGAAAACCTTTGAAATAATCATCAATTTATTGTTTTTTTTTTAGAGATATCAGTGTTAATGATTCGCCAGGGCCTTAAGAATTTTTAAATATCGAGAATGTGAGTCCAATTAAATTATATTCATTAATTCTGCATCTTAAATTGCATTTGAATTAGAATATTTGATAAGTATGTTCGGTTTAGTGGATAGCGTACTCGTCGTTAAGAAGATGGATTGTTGATTGCAGGAAAAATTTGATTTATTAATTTAAATAATTGTCTTAATACATTTTTTTAAACGTTAACAATAAAGTCTGAACCTATGAAATGAGCTTTTAGGTCAATAAAAATATTTAATTAAATTCTAGATTCAAAAAAATTGTATAGATACAAAAAAAATGGATATTCTTCGGATTAAATTAATTATTCAAAATAAAAAATTGCGTTATTTCAACCTTAAATTCTAAATGGTTGGAAAACCTTTGAAATAATCATCAATTTATTGTTTTTTTTTAGAGATATCAGTGTTAATGATTCGCCAGGGCTTTAAGAATTTTTAAATATCGAGAATGTGAGTCCAATTAAATTATATTCATTAATTCTGCATCTTAAATTGCATTTGAATTAGAATATTTGATAAGTATGTTCGGTTTAGTGGATAGCGTACTCGTCGTTAAGAAGATGGATTGTTGATTGCAGGAAAAATTTGATTTATTAATTTAAATAATTGTCTTAATACATTTTTTTAAACGTTAACAATAAAGTCTGAACCTATGAAATGAGCTTTTAGGTCAATAAAAATATTTAATTAAATTCTAGATTCAAAAAAATTGTATAGATACAAAAAAAATGGATATTCTTCGGATTAAATTAATTATTCAAAATAAAAAATTGCGTTATTTCAACCTTAAATTCTAAATGGTTGGAAAACCTTTGAAATAATCATCAATTTATTGTTTTTTTTTTAGAGATATCAGTGTTAATGATTCGCCAGGGCCTTAAGAATTTTTAAATATCGAGAATGTGAGTCCAATTAAATTATATTCATTAATTCTGCATCTTAAATTGCATTTGAATTAGAATATTTGATAAGTATGTTCGGTTTAGTGGATAGCGTACTCGTCGTTAAGAAGATGGATTGTTGATTGCAGGAAAAATTTGATTTATTAATTCGAATAATTGTCTTAATACATTTTTTTAAACGTTAACAATAAAGTCTGAACCTATGAAATGAGCTTTTAGGTCAATAAAAATATTTAATTAAATTCTAGATTCAAAAAAATTGTATAGATACAAAAAAAATGGATATTCTTCGGATTAAATTAATTATTCAAAATAAAAAATTGCGTTATTTCAACCTTAAATTCTAAATGGCTGGAAAACCTTTGAAATAATCATCAATTTATTGTTTTTTTTTAGAGATATCAGTGTTAATGATTCGTCAGGGCTTTAAGAATTTTTAAATATCGAGAATGTGAGTCCAATTAAATTATATTCATTAATTCTGCATCTTAAATTGCATTTGAATTAGAATATTTGATAAGTATGTTCGGTTTAGTGGATAGCGTACTCGTCGTTAAGAAGATGGATTGTTGATTGCAGGAAAAATTTGATTTATTAATTCGAATAATTGTCTTAATACATTTTTTTAAACGTTAACAATAAAGTCTGAACCTATGAAATGAGCTTTCAGGTCAATAAAAATATTTAATTAAATTCTAGATTCAAAAAAATTGTATAGATACAAAAAAAAATGGATATTTAAAAAATTAAATTAATTATTCATTAACAAATGTAAAATTTTTAAAACTTCTCACTGCAAAAAACTATAACAAACAGGACTTTAGCTTTAAAAAGTTTTCATATGAAAATAATTGTAAAAAGGATTAAATAACTTCCGATGTGATTTTAATTAACTTCATATTTAAATTAGAAGAAATAATTTACTGCTGTCACTACAGACGGGAGACGTCTTTTTTACGTTAGGAAACGTTCATATCGTTTTTAATTAGAGTCCAGACTCCAGCATGTTTCTTGACATGTAAAAGGAAGTTACAATGTATAGGAGACGTAGTGACAGCGGTAAATGAATTATTTTATATTAAATATTTAGTTAAATAAAATTTTATGGTTGTTTGAATTTTTCGAAAAAGGATTTGCGCTCTCTGACTTTCGTAAATTTTTCGCTATCGAGTTAAAACTTTTTACGAGAATAGGCCAGGAGGACAAGGTTGTTCGGTATTGAGTTTGACAAAAATCAATCAATGCCTTCAACTTTTATAGAAACATGAATTTTTGTTGTTGTTCGAAAAATATATATATTTGCTTTAACTTTCATAAATTTACATCAATCAAACTAAAACTTGGCATACAAATTGGCTAAAAGACGAAGATACTTGGTCTGGAATTTGATGAGAATAGATTAAGGGATTAAAACTTTATGAAATTTGCAATTTTAATACCACTTCCTTTATCCAAATTACTGTGAGGAAGCCCGAATTGAGATAACCATTACACGTAGAGAAGATTCTGTGAGTTGGTGATGATCACAAGGAAGCAATGTGCAAATTTCAAATTTGCACGCCTTGTTTCTCATTGAATAAAAAATGTTTACACCTTGTTTCTCATTGAATAAAAAATGTTTACAGAGTCGATGCTTAAATTGCCATTGGAATAAAAACGTAAGCAGATTTATCAAGGCAATATTTTCTTCTAACTAAATCATCTTGACTGTCGTGTACGTTGTGAGCCTGTCGAGAGTTGTAAGTTAAATCTCCAAACTTTGCTTCTCCCTTGGTATATTCTTTTCAAGAAGGAAAGAAAAGAAGCGTCAACGTATTATAAAAATCTCTGAGATCTCGTTTCGATCAAGGAATAAACAAGTTTATAGAGATCTAGGACAAATTCATTCCACCAACGAGAAAAAAACTATCTGTATTCTCTGCATGAGCGAACAAGGCAATGTGCAAATTTCAAATTTGCACACCTTGTTTCTCATTGAATAAAAAATGTTTACACCTTGTTTCTCATTGAATAAAAAATGTTTACACCTTGTTTCTCATTGAATAAAAAATGTTTACACCTTGTTTCTCATTGAATAAAAAATGTTTACAGAGTCGATGCTTAAATTGCCATTGGAATAAAAACGTAAGCAGATTTATCAAGGCAACATTTTCTTCTAACTAAATCATCTTGACTGTCGTGTACGTTGTGAGCCTGTCGAGAGTTGTAAGTTAAATCTCCAAACTTTGCTTCTCTCTTGGTATATTCTTTTCAAGAAGGAAAGAAAAGAAGCGTCAACGTATTATAAAAATCTCTGAGATCTCGTTTCGATCAAGGAATAAACAAGTTTATAGAGATCTAGGACAAATTCATTTCACCAACGAGAAAAAAAACTATCTGTATTTTCTCCATGAGCGAACAAGGCAATGTGCAAATTTCAAATTTGCACACCTTGTTTCTCATTGAATAAAAAATGTTTACAGAAGAATAGTCGATGCTTAAATTGCCATTGGAATAAAAATGTAAGCAGATATATCAAGGCAACATTTTCTTCTAGCTAAATCATCTTGACTGTCGTGTACGTTGTGAGCCTGTCGAGAGTTGTAAGTTAAATCTCCAAACTTTGCTTCTCTCTTGGTATATTCTTTTCAAGAAGGAAAGAAAAGAAGCGTCAACGTATTATAAAAATCTCTGAGATCTCGTTTCGATCAAGGAATAAACAAGTTTATAGAGATCTAGGACAAATTCATTTCACCAACGAGAAAAAAAACTATCTGTATTTTCTGCATGAGCGAACAAGGCAATGTGCAAATTTCAAATTTGCACACCTTGTTTCTCATTGAATAAAAAATGTTTACAGAAGAATAGTCGATGCTTAAATTGCCATTGGAATAAAAATGTAAGCAGATATATCAAGGCAACATTTTCTTCTAGCTAAATCATCTTGACTGTCGTGTACGTTGTGAGCCTGTCGAGAGTTGTAAGTTAAATCTCCAAACTTTGCTTCTCCCTTGGTATATTCTTTTCAAGAAGGAAAGAAAAGAAGCGTCAACGTATTATAAAAATCTCTGAGGTCTCGTTTCGATCAAGATCAATAAACAAGTTTATAGAGATCTGGGACAAATTCATTCAACCAACGAGAAAAAAAACTATCTGTATTCTGTGCATGAGCGAACAAGGCTTTCGTACAACCCCCTAAAGCTGATTCCTCCCTTTCGTCATCACCTCGGTCTAAACATAACGATCCACCGACCTTAAATAACAGAGGAGAAGATGAGGAAGAGAGTGCGAATACGAAATTCGAAAATGTTGGAGAACTCTACGCGTATAATCGAAGAGCTCTTCGTGAGAATACTCGACGACTCGAAAGTTTGATAGGAGCTCTGTTAACTTATCTTGCGAATCTTGTGTTTTGTTCCTAATTGGATATGCTATACGGGTACTGGACTAAATGGTGTACACACACACGCATAAATAGAAGGGTAACGCGAGTCACACAGACACACACTTTAAATCTTCCAGAAGGGTGGTTACGCGCGACATTCAAGAAGAACGTTACAAACGTTCTTGAATGTCGCGTATAATAATCAAGTAATAAAACGTTATTTATCTATGAAAAGTCTGTAATTATCACATGTTACCCTACCATCGGGTGCTATGTGACCTGACTTTTCATTGAATAGTTTTTAGCCCCTCACGCAAATCAGAATTCTAATCAAATGGGAACCTATAGTCTGTGTTGTCGACCTAATCCCGGCTCATGTGGTAATTATGCTCTGCTCATTGTCGGCGTACGTGAAAGGAAAAGTCAAATGTCAAGCAGAAAATCTTGTAAGACGAAATATGAGTTTTATTACTAATGACACATTTATGATGACGTTTTTATTCTAATTGCATATGTGGATTTTCATGTACAAGCCTACTTAATAAAATTCTTAAGGTAATTCATCGATAAACATCTTTTATCTCATATCTCGTAACCTAATTTTGCTTCTTTTGAAAATTAATTTTTTGATTAAACATTTTTCATTAGTTGGAAAATCGTTCAACATTTTGTACGAAGAGATTTATGTTTGATGAATATTTTTCAAATGCAGCATTATATATATATTTTTTTTTTTTCAAACACAGTTTCTGTCTTTGTGATGTCATTATTATGATGTAGCAAATTAAAAGTACAAAGTCATTGCACGCTTTTCTTACTGAGGATGTCACAAAGTAGCCGAGTCTCCCCTATTCGGCCACAGTTTTACACCCCTTAAGATTAGGATTGTCTTGTCGACTTCAGAGTTCGTGTTTTTCCAAGAAAGTAGTGAGCATCGATGTTCAAGTGCGCCAATAATGATTTTCACGCGAGAAAACAAGGAGTATCGATCTGATAAGTAACTTATTTTCACTGTTAAGTTAGCTAAATTGAAATAAATTTGACGGGACTTTTGCATTGATTAAAGAATATTCTGCAAATATTACAGCAAATTGAAAACGAGATTTTGAATTATTATTAATATTAATTTCTTATAAACAGTCGCATTTGAAATATCGCGAAAAAAACTGCAACTTTTAATGTCAGATGCTACTTCTTGTGCATCTAATAAAAAAAAAAAATAACTCAACTTTCGATCTTGAGTTTAATAAAAATATAATAAAGATCTGAGAAATAAATTATTATTTCTCTATTGTGAAATTATCATAGCCTTGCTCACATTTTTTTGAGTAGATCGGATTATTTTGTGCGTTTTATTCTATAGCTACGGTAACCCAATTCAATGTTGTGTTTAAAAAAAAAAAAGAGAAAGAGCAGGAGTTGAAGCTTATCAACGTGCAAAAAATCTTCGCAACATTACAGCGTAGATGTTTCATCGCCGCTCGTGAAATTTTTCCGCATCGAAACGATATTTTTTTAATGGAAAATGCAGATTTTTTGAGGTTGCAGTTCGACGTAGAGATGCTCCAGCTGTTAGAATTAACTGCAAAAGACCATGCAGCTTCTAGCGAATGGTTTAGTCGGAGGATTTCTACGATGGATAGTGGATAACTCTAGAAAAGCGGTTTCCAAACTTTATGCTACTACGCCTCCTTAAAAAAAATTTTTTTCCGCGCCTCCCTATCTTTTATTTTTTAATAGATATAATAATATAGACACGTTTTAAATAATAAACCTTTATTTAAAAAAATATATTGAACACTACAATAAACAGAATAATAACAAGGTTTTGCTATAACATAAATTTATATGAACACATATATTTATTTTTATATTAAATTACTAATTAAACTACATCTAACGGATCAAAACTTAATACGAAGGATGTTGTTGTTTATTGGCACAAAGTTTATCAAATCTTGGGGGCAATTTTACCAACAGTGAAAGGATGAAATGTTTCTCTGATTGCGGCTATGAATAATGATGGGATAATATGCCATTAAACAATTGCACACTACGGTTAATCCCAATATTTTCTGCAATTTTTTTCAGAGATTATTTGAAAAACTAGCTGAAAAAAATCTTAACGCTGTACGGTTTGGACAACGCAATTATTCATCAGTCAGTTTCAATAGACTGATTTATTATGTCTTTCAAATTTAGAGAATTTATTGGATCCGCCAGCAAATTTCTAGCAGAAAAATTTTACCTTTGAAAATACTTCTTCGATGGGATTCATCATTGGTGAATATGGCGGTAGAAAAATTATGCCATGATTTGTATGTCCAACAAGCTCACGCACTTTCTGAGTATGACGAATACTTGCGTTGTCCAAAATTAACTGTACCGCGTTAAGATTTTTTTCAGCTAGTTTTTCAAATAATCTCTGAAAAAAATTGCAGAAAATATTGGGATTAACCGTAGTGTGCAATTGTTTCATGGAATATTATCCCATCAATATTCATAGCCGCAATCAGAGAAACATTTCATCCTTTCACTGTTGGTGAAGATACGATAATTATTTGACTGTTTAATTTGATTTGTAAAATGTTTAATTTGATTTGTAAAATGTTGAATTTTATATGAATAATGTTTTATTTGATTTGTAAAATGTTGAATTTGATTTGTAAAATGTTTAATTTGAAGTGTAAAACTTGTATAGTATGAAAATTATTTTTTTATTAAAAAATTTTGGCGCCTCCCCTGGCAATAGTCCGCGACTCCCCTGGGAGGCGCGCCTCCCAGTTTGGAAACCGCTGCTCTAGAGGATTGAACGCTAGATCATAATTATATATAATATAAAGCAAAGAAGCGAAGAAAATGACAAATAGAACGAATTTATGGAAGAATAAATTGTTTCTCGAAACGAAAAAACGGTTCCATCTGGAATTCGTTGTACGTAAAATGTGAAATTGTACAGATTTACAATTCTAAACAGTTGCCCCCATAGCTACATGTGTTTCTGACGTTAATGTAGTACCTTTTGCTGTGCTATTCTCGCCCACATCCGTCGAGAAGGAAATGTACGAGATTTTTTATTCCTTTTGAACATCCGCGTGGAAACACGAATATCCCAGTTTCCTTCGTAGGAAATCTCGTGTCCCTGCGAACGGAGACTGCTACGATATTAAGTTTACCGCTCGCAACCGCCTCGCTTCATCCTCTAATCGGTTTTTCGTCCCAGGTGCCGTGGACTCAGAGAATCTGGATCGTTGAGCTTCGTTGCTCTCCAAGATTTTCTCGAATAACTATCTCGTGCTTACAAGTGACAGAATGAAATACGAGAAATAACAACAACAACAACAACATAACGCACATGGAATTAAAGTAAATTTTTTCTTAAATCTCGTTAAAGGTTTAAGATATTGTTAAGAAATAAATAAATTCTACGCATATCTTGATTTAAAAAAAAGCCAAATAACAATCGTTGGATCGACATTTGTGTGGCAGTAACTTCGGGCATTTGTTTCCATTTCGGCAATTCCTTCTTTGTCGGTATATCGGCGAACTGAAATTGGTTTTCGTGAAGAATATTCTTCACGGTCACCAGTTGAAATGCGCTCTTCAAACTGTCCGCAATGAATTAAGGTGAAAACTTGTCACTGTACGTTTTGCAAATGTCCAACACACTTTTAAACCTGCGGCATTACCTGTAGACTCTCAGCGGAAGATACGAGTAGAAAAATTTACTTTTGACCCATATATTATCGAGTGTAAATATAGATCATGCGCAGAAGTAACACGTGGTGAATCAAGACAAACGAGAATGGCAGTTCATTCATCAGTGAACTCTATCTTGGATAAGCGTTCATTCGTGAGAATCTTTTACGATGCGGAATATCTTTTATATATCTTTTTACAATGCCTCTTCGGTATACGGCTACTTCAATGATCTACATACAATACTTTGAAATTCCCGAGTATCGAAGTAACGTTAATAATTGTTCAACGATCTGTGAAAGCAAATAAAATATTGCTACATGAGACCTGATGATTCTTAATACAAGAATCGTCTTCTCAAGTGACACTTTTGCGACGAGAATCTCGAGACCATCGCCGTATCTGGTGATAAGTCCACGTTAAATACAATTTGAACAGTAATTTGTCACATTCATTGAAACAGATCGACAGATATATTTCACCTCCAATCCAGTATCGTTTCGATAAACTCGGACAGGTAAAAAGATCTGCAGCTTAAGAAAGACAAATTAAACTTTAGTTTCTATAATTCGTTTAAAAAAGGGCTTCAAGTAGAACATTGCACGTTGCTTTTTCATTCTTTCCGTCCGTAATCTACGGAGCTCCCATCATAAGTAAAACCAAAATTGATTAGCGGACTTTTTCACAGATGATTTTTCGATTCATTGATTAACTTTAAGGTTAAAAGAGGAAGCTGTGTAGTCGACGAATCAAAAGATGAGAAAGCAACGTGCAAGGTTCTACTATGCATCTTTTTGTTTAGATTTTGTCATTTACAAATCCTCAAGACGTCATAAAGAAAAAGATATCATTTCGACCAAAATTAACTAATCTTTCTGTATATCAAAAGGATATATTTTGGACACTTGGCTACAATGGTGGTGGTAGCCGCCATATTGAATACCCAACGGTCACTTCTGCTCAAAATTCAAAATTTCCAATTGCTTATACTGAACGGATAATGATATATTTGTATCTGAAAATACAATCCACCTTTAGCCCTTGTGCCCGACTATCCGAAGTCAATGATTTTTAGATTCTTTTCTGTAATCTACTTCTCTTTATCGACGAATTTATCGAGTCTGCCTGACCGCTGTAACGGCTATACTACTGAGTCGCATTACCTCGAGTCTTTCGAGTCGACCCTCATTTCTTCGATCGACGATATTTCTGTTAAACATACTTGTCGAGATCTAAAAATGAGGCGAATTGCTACTTTTTCTTTAAAATGCACAAAAATTCCGTAGTTCCAGATAGAATCCTGAGTCTATAACGAGACTCAAGAATATTGTTATTCTGTGTGACAGAGAATCTCAGTATTACAGCCGTTGCAACAGTCAACCAGGTTTTTGTTAATTTCTATCGGTTTTTATCAGATATTTTTAACAGGTTAGATTCCTATTTTACAATCTCAATTATCGAGCACGTACATAAATTCGCAGGTGATAAGAAGGATACGAAATTTCGTTCACACGTACCGAGAGCCTTAACTGCATCAGTGTCGCCTCTGTGCTTCATTGTCGGAACTTCGAAAGTGAAGTATCTGATGCGAGCGTGCACGCATCGATATATCGATATATCGATGTGGATCCGCCTTTCGGCCGATACCTTCGCGATATCGCCGCTGTGTATAAAATTATTAAGATGATGCTGTACTGATTGATTCGTCATGAAGGTCAGTGAGATAACGTAATTATCTATCACTATGGAAGGAGAGAGAATGAAAGAAATGTGTAGCACAGGTAAAGCTTAAAAGTCACGTGATTTATAGTCCGAGAATCCGCAAGTGCGAGATATAAACAGAGCTCAAAATATCTAAGACATTTTTCTCGGACCCAGTTTTACTGATAAATGTCGAATTGTGGGACTCAATCTGTGTCACATTCACGCAGCGAGCCTCATTCTGGTGACGTTTTTACACAAATCTGGTTTTGAGAATAATGTGATGAAATGTTCCTTTTAAGACGATGTGCTATTACTCGATCGGTAACAAAAACTGTAATGCGAATTTCTCTGGGACAATTGTTTTTTTCGAATAAAAGAGGAGTTTTTTCCTCTTCTGAAATGCGTTTTAACAATTCTACAGATCACCTTAATCGTTTTTTATCGAAAGATTTCTCGACCATAATCGCGGTGGAGAAATTCGCGATGACAATATTTTGTATCTGTCTCGCACGTATGACAATCTGAAAAAGACAGACGACATGTAGCATAATCATCTGTATTTAAATTAACTATAGATAATTAAATAATTACTTGTACACTTATTGTTAGTGAGATTAATGTAATAGAAAATAAATATAAATCGTAGAAAAAAAAGCGATGTGGGAAAGAAACAAAGACGATTGTGGAATAGATTACGACAGAAAATCATAAACAAGCTGTTGGGATGATCATTTGAGTTTGAAAAAGTGGGGAACTTGATATGTATGTAAAAGCAAATAAGATGCAGGGTAATGGATAGAAAAGTAAGGTTAAGTAAAACAGAATTATCTGTATTAATGGGGTAAAATGGTGGAATGAGAGAGAAGAAAAGTGGGAGCAAGAAAAGAAGAAAAACAAAGGAAGGGGTCAGACAATAAAAGGGGCGAGCAGAAGAAAACGTTGAGAAATGTTATAAAGCTGGAGATACATTAAGTGCACGCAGTCTGAGGGTTATGGAGATTATGGTTGTTAAGAGATTGGTACGAAAGAGCAGCAAAAAGGCTATAAATATATAAATTGAATAAATTTGACATACGTATTATGGGAAATGTAGACAAAAGGAGAAGTAGACTAATGGTAAGAGCAGAGGGATATGCTCTGCAGATCGTAATGTAACAAATAGTAAATAAATAAATAAAATTATTATATAATTACGATATAATATCAAGAAGATATCGATAAAAATAACAAAGCTAATTATATTACTCTGTCAACAAAAAATGAAGCTGTTTTGTTGTTTCTATTTGAATGTTCGTAAGCAAATTGACAGATAAATTTATTAGATATAATAATAATTTTTATTCAATTAAATATTTATTCAACAGAAGAATTTAAAAAAAATTAATGCTACATATGATTTTTTTTAATGAGATCTTTAACGCTCTTTAATATTGTCATTTAATTGTAATTGTTATTTTACTGTAAATTATTTATCTTGGATTGGATGAGCAATGACTCAGAAGATGATGCGAATCCAGTTTCGATTTTCGGGACGACGCCGAATGATAAAAATTAACCTCGTTCTTTCTGTAATCCTGGTGATTCGGACTTTAATAAATTCATTTCCAACACCTTTCAGTGACGAGTAGACGATTGGTGTTTGGCTTTGGGATATCCCTAGCGAGGAACGCTTTGGATCGATCGCTTCTTATCGCTCGGATAGTGACCTCCGGGCCGAACAATGGCTGGCGCATTGAACCTCTGGGAAAGGGTGCTGCCCTAAGGCATCACAGGTGAACTCGCATTGCCACCAGGGACTTCGGTAGGCACCGTCTGTATCGGTAACAGGTTTTCTGACATTTTCCTGGCCCCTGGTGAATACGATACAACGAGAAAGACGTCTGCAGTTCCATGGGTGGAGAATTTACAAAAAAAGGACTCCGTAAAAGTAGAATACATTACAATGTAATATTAGATAGAATTATTATTAATAAACTACATATTTATTCAACAAGAAATTTAGACAAATCAATGTTAAATATTTTTGTTTAATAGAACGAGATATTCAAACTTTTTAAATATTGTCATTTAAGATGATGTGGAACATGTTTGAGTACAAGAGAGATAGAACTAATGTTGTGATCCCGAATTTCCGCCTCGGTTGATCTGTCGGCTAAAAGACGACAACATCATCTTGCAGAATTATTAGGCGTAAAGCAATATTCTCGGATTTTGTCCGTCAGATCAACCGTGACAAAGAAATTCAGATTACAGTTTTTGTTACCGACCGAGTAGTCCCACATCATCTTAACGTGATATCTCTCTCTCTCTCTCTCTCTCTCTCTCTCTCTCTCTCTCTCACACTCTCTCTCGGTCCATAACTAAAAGCGTAATACACATTTGTTCGCCAACTTTGAATCTTTCGGATACAAGAGCAGTGAACTGCGTCTCACAATTCTTCCCCAGTTCATCGTTTTCGTCTTTTTTACTCGAAAGATTGAATAGTAGCGAAAAAATTGGCGATAGCCAAATTCTGCTATCTCTCTCGTACGTATAGTGATATGAGAGAGACGGTTAATACGTAGTACATCACGTTAATGTAATTTAAAACTCATCTTCAGTAAACTCTAATTGGTAACAGAAACTGTAATTCAATGTACTCAAAGCCATTTAATGTTTTAGACAAAAGCAAATTTGCTTTCATTTCGTCTATTTCCTACGTTAGTAGAAAAAAATTTGCTTCTTCTCAAACGTCAATCGTACCTGAGTAGATTGGATTATAGCTTTTGTGTTACTGATTACAGTTTCTGAAGATGTGTCGCATCACGTTGAAATTTTTGTGTGGAAGTTGACTGTCAATCATTTACCTACATTTTTTTTTAGTAACGATTCAGTTAATTAATTTTACATTTGTAATATCGTTGATATTTCGTGTTTACTAATTTCAACGAGTCTCGTATCGTATTTTACATTTTTCTACTTAATAATTGCTAAATTTCACAGCCACGCCATTAATTTGTACAAACAACTTTCTACTTGAAGTGCAAAAAAGTTAAAAGCAAGCTTTATCTTCAATCTATCTATCGCTTTGGAAGATTTCCTTGCTGCAACGAGTTGTTCTTATGCTGCATCTCTATCGTTTCTTCTACTGCCTCATTTCCTTTCACTTATCTACTGCTTCGTTCCTTTTTCTTTTTCTACCTTTCAATTCTCTTGGAACTCTTCTAGCGATGAGGTCTTTCGCGAACGCAAGATCTACCGTTCCCTCGAGAATATATTTTCCTTTCCTCTTCGATATTCTCTATTTACGTAATTCTCGTCTCTATCTTCTCACTTTTATTCGACGTGATACATCCTTCTTCGTGATAACTCGACACTGTTACTTCGGTATTCTATTTCAAAAAATTCAGATACACAGTGAAGCTTCACAGAAGACATGTACCAAGAGAGGATAGTCCTGCCTTGAAATTCCACGAGCTATCGAATTGTTAATTCACGATATACCTCATCATGCTAGTAACAATATCGCTTTGGAAAGATGAAGTTATTACGCATAACCACTCAGCTTATTTATTATTATTTAAACATTTGATTAGATATATTTATAGAAAGTATATATTCTCAAAATATATCTGAACTTGTTTAAAGACCAAAATGTATTTTAATAATTTTAAAAAATAGTCGAATTTGACAATGATCTGCAAATTAATGACTGTCACCCCTTAAGATGATATGGAACATGTATGAGTGCAAGAGGGATAGAAGTAATATTGCGATTCTGAATTTGTACGCCTCGATTGACCTGTTGGATATAAGACGAAAACATCCCGCTGCAGAATTGTTAGACAGAAGAGAAAGTTCTTGGTTTTTGTACGACAGATTAACCGTGACAACAAAATTGCGATTACAGTTTTTATTACCGACCGGGTAATACCACATCATCTTGAGGGAAGTGTCCACCGAAAATTTCCGTAATGAAGACGTGATTTAATTTTGTAAGCGGTAAAAAACATTATACGAAGCATCTCGTGGGATTAATAAACGTCCTTGAACATTTGTTAAACAATATTAAGCTGGATAGCTAGAAATATCCGGCAATTAGAGTAATTAGAGATTTTTAACAAAACTTATAATATTCAAATACGTGAATCAATTTTAACGAAAATTACGACGAACAATGAGAGGTTTCTTTTTTACGTGCCTGCTCAAGTTCCCATGAAGAAAAAAAAAGCATTTCAATTGTGAACGAATGCGCTCGTGCGTCATCGTTGATGTCAGTCGTCCAGTGATTAATTCAACGTCACAAGGGTGTGAAATAGGTAGAAGAGCCTTGGGGCAAGGAATTCGAAGCATCGATCGAGTCTCTAGTTGCATCCTGGAATTCACATTAATTTCCCTTCGCCGGGCAGTAAAAGCTCACAGCCATCTTCTTCTTCATCGAGGATTCTATCTCCTTTCCTTGTTCAGTCCGGAGAGCAGCTATTTCGCTAATTCGTCATTTCTGCATCTCCTCGACGTTGGTGAATCTATTTCAAATCGACGTTTTATCCAAACGAGGGGCAATGATTTTTCCAAGGTCTCGCATTGTACTTTCGATGCTTCTTTCTTACTGCATACGGGCCAACTACCTTTTTTCATCTCAAATATCCGCCTATTATTCTCAGTCCTGAACAGAGTGGCCTTGTTGAAACAAAAGTCTCATGATTGTCACCCATCGATCAAGAACTATTTGAGTCTCGCGTTACATAGAATTCTATAGAAGCACTTTCCTTCTTCTCGTTATATCAGATAAATTTCACTAAGGTTATACAAATTTGAAGAGGAATTGAGTCGCTTGTCAGGCGTAGCTGGTTTGAAAACGACACAGTATATCCGGCTGTCTCGCTGTATTACCAGGCGATGCATATTACATGCATGTACTATAGTTACAACGCTCCCCTTCCGGTTCTTCTTAGCTGCATTTTCCTGGATAAATCCTCTCATCTTTCCACGTCACGTTTTTCATTCGATCTCGATCCTCAAAACCGAGGATATCTCACGACGAGGATGCGTTACGGATGTATTATTCCTAAATGGCTATCGCGGCTTCGTCGGATGAGGGAAATATCGATTGGGTATCTCTCTGTCGTAATTTATGCATTCAACACTTTATTAGCTATGCGCAATGGCATATTATAGCGGTTGAATAAGGACTTGGGGCGCCTCTGGTGACCTGAATTCGCATTTGTTGCTGGAGTGACAATCATCGATTACTATATAGTGCATCGTATGTAATGTTTAATTGTTACGTGAATTCATTATAAAAATATTTTCCTCTGTATCTCGTTATGGCTCAAGTTATTTTACGAACGTTTATGTAGTACGGAAAAATACGATGATGTTCCAGCAAAAGATGTCGAGTTATTCCGGCTGCGGCGCCACCTGCCTCTCCGCGCATATTGAATAGCCAAAACTTCCGTTAAAAAAACCTAAACAAACTTTCTGTAAAAGAAAAGACGGAAACGGAACTGAAATTATTAGGGCAATTTGTTAATCCTATCTTGGGGTGGGGGGGGGTGGTACTAGACTTTTTCTAGGCAAATGCCATTGAGAAAATTTCTTGGTTCATTTTTTAAATATCTATGCTGTGTACATGTATGTTTGATGACTTCATTGGTTGGTGTTCATTAATCTGATTGGCCCGACTAAATTATAATTCGGATTTAATTCGGGTTTAATTAGGATCAATGAACATCCAGGATCATTTAACCATGCAGTTGGATGATGCAGTAAGTAATTTCTACCTCTGATAGCATTATTTTTCGCTGCAGCCTCGATTTTTCTTGATTCCGTTTGACAAAGTCCACTCCAGACAGGTTTTTCTTCTTGTACACCTGATTGTTTCACGCTACGTTTGTGAGCTTCGACTCAGCTATGGAAGAAACTGTCGGAACGTTCTAATTATAAGTCAAGAGCTTTTACTCCAGAGGAAATTATTCTGGAGTAAGAAACGCTTGATAAGCTTCGCGTGTCTCGTTCTTTGAGTAGAAAGCTATTTTCTACGCTCACCCTTTTCTTTTTCTCACTTTCACTTGGCGTTTATCCACAGCTAGTCGAAAGAGCCCTGATCATAATCCGCTGCCGTTGAAACTGTAGTATGTACTTACGAAACCTCTTTTCGCCTCCGTTCGCTACTCCCGATCATCGGATGCCCACTCCGCGTTCGCCGCGGATAATCCCCGCAGAGGGGTCAAGGTTGAGACGAATATCGCACAAGCTTTCGCCATAAAATCGATAACAAGCCAACGGTGAACATCCTCGAGTTATTGATAAAAACAAAGATTACCAAAGACAGCTATGTTCAATTTTAATAAAGTTATTCAATTTTAATCAAGTTTAAATTTCTCTTTGTAGTGCAAAAACAATTATTTTCGTCGATTCAATTCCCAGAATCTCTGTAAAATTGCGTTAGAACGTTTTTCAAAGGAGTTAGATTGGCAAAATTATGGTAATGAACTATTTCAACGCATACAGTCGAAGCATATGTAACGGATGATTCCAGGATAATTGTTAATTTAACTTTGTTGTCCATTTTTCTGACATTTTTCAAGTGCGATCAACAAATTCGAGTCAAATTAACTGATTTTTAACGCTTTTTCTCTATAAATGTCTTGGAGAAGATAATCTCTATCGTTTCCGTCACCAATTTCGCAGTTTTAGTCTATTTTTCCAATCATTAACACATTAACACCATCCTCAGTAATAAATCTGTAGCGATACATCCTTCCCGAATCAGACACTGATAAGGCCATGATATGGGTAGATACGACAGATAAAGGCAAATATAGCTGTCAGCTAAATCTGCTCTGACAGGGCATTATCAGTGTATGATTCGCTCCTGATGCAACGATACAGATTTTCTACTTGGGATGCCGGTTCTAGGGATTTTCCTGCTCTAGCTCCAATAAACGAGAGACTCGGCGTTCCTCCACTCTACCAATTGAAACTTATTAAATTGACAGAAATCTCCGTTAAAACTATTCGGTTTCGATGCGATCTTTTGTCTCGGTTTTTATGGAATCTTCTAAGCAATTTATGTACATCGCAACCTGTTGTTATTGTTTAGGCGCGTCCTCAAAGTTACTTCAGTATCGTGCACTTTCCACTTATAAAATCGTTCCGTTACGTTTTCGAGTTATGTTCGCTACGTTCGGGAAAAGGTTAAGATAGAAGAATGACAAAATATTTAGGATATCCGATCGATTCCTCGTTACTATTCAATGCAAAGAATCAGAGCAAGCCGATGACGAGGTCAGAAAGTATCTTTAGCCTGCTATTTCCGACGGTAAAATTTATAATCCTGAAGGCTAACGTTCACGGGGTTAAATCGCGACTATCGAGAGGCAAAAGTTGCTGGCTGAACACTCGAGAGCGATCAAAAAGAATTCTCTCGGGCTGTAGAGCAACGATTTATATCGATAGATTGATGGACACGATAACGTCGTGTTAACGTCGTGTCACTTACAGTTATGAAAGGCCCTTGCTATGACAGTTCCATTACGTCGTGTTGCGTATACATTTTCAACGAGTTCTATTAACGCTTCACAGTTTTGATAATCTAAATTTTCATGGTAAAAAGTGTTTAAAAAGTTGCTCTATCGATAGACGTATCCCAATTCATTTCTTATTCCCTTCTTCTCGTCGCGTAGTTTATTCCTTTCACGAACCAAATACAAACAATTTTTTTTTCGCTTAGTTCGACAACGTTATACAGGCAACACCGAACGCGCCTCAAAAAAAAAACAAATTTTCCTTTCACATCCCTCTGGGCTATACTCGTTGGGGGAATCCCCTTTTCCCTCGTCGCTTCTTTTATTCAAACCCGAAAACGTAAAGCCTCCCTTGCCATCAATACTTACTTATTATCTTCCGTGTGTAACGAAAGAGAAATCAAAAGCTTAATACATATTTTAGGAATAATATTTCACGCACGAATAAGTTTTGCAAGACTTTTCAAACTTGACTTTAAGACGGAAAAGCTATATCTGAACGGTAAAATATAATTCTCGAGATATCATTTTTATATTCACTATGTGATGCATTGAACGAACGAGACGCGAGATTTTCAAATGATTCGTTATTCGATTAATGCCTGACATTAATATTTTGAATTGTCGCGAATAATATTTATTATCGCAACTACATCTCCACAATCTTTAAAAATTTTTATCAACAAAAATGATTATCAAAACCGAATTTAACAAACGAAAATATTCAAAGTGAATTAAAATGCAAGTTGCCACTTATCGTGGACGCGGTTTAACAATAAACTTATCAATACTGGACTCACAGATAAACTCAGATGTAAGTGATAAAAATTTTGAATCAAGACTGATTAAAGAAAGAAAAAAAAACATGAAAGCTACTGAGGATTTCAGGGACCGTGGAAGGGCTCAGAAACGATAAAAGACTGCGTGGCACGCGAGGCTAGAAAAGCTATGGTGAAAAATGGAAATGAAGCAGATACAGATGGTGGTGTTGTACACCACTTGGTTCGTAAACTTAGAAGTACGAGTTGAAAGGTTGAATACAGAGTTTTATTGGAATTGTTGCCAATAAGAAATTCGAACTTGCGTTAACGAAACGAATACAAATAAATATTTATTACAAGAAAATAAATTACTATGACGTTGGTTAATAATTTAACAAGAGTTAAAGCTCGAATCTATGCGACGAGACTATCCTATCAGGTTGACTTTTAATTAAAAAATGATTTTCGTATTGCAAAGTTGCCAACTGCTGTTGTTAAAAATTGATAAGTTTGTATTATTATATTTCTACATTCTCGAGTATTTGCATTTCGAGCGATTGATCGCTGAGGCTGTTCGTCTTATACTGCTTCAGCAAATTCCTGCGGTTGGCAAGTGAACGGCTTCGTGATTGCGCAATCGAGTAATCAAGAAAGAGAATTATATGCGACAGAAGATAATTGTGGGAGCAATAATGGATTAAACGCTTGTGAATATTAGCAAGCGGATATAGATTTTCAGAAAGGTATGATAATTACTTTCAAGTGAATTATCAGCGTCTGGATAACTTTCTTTGGCAATTAAGGATATTTATGCCAAAGCTACGGAATCGTAATGAGAGAAAGGATGCTCTGAACGCATTAGTCAATGCACGAGAGAGACGCGTTTACGTCGCGTGACTAAGCTAGAAAGAGATTGACATCGTAAGTCTTTCGTTTATCCGACGAATCTCAAAGACGAAATCGTAAATTATTTTCAAATTTATACAGAAGGTGTATTAAATTATCTTCGAATCGAATAGATATTGGTCGAGACCAATCGGTTTATTCTATTGTCGTGGGTTGTTTTCCTTGATATTTCACGTAAAACAGCGTAAATTTGCTAAAAAAATAAAACCGTTAATAATATTTTTAATAAATGTACGCAATACAGCGTACTTTTTTTCTCCAACCTTAAGCCATGTTCCAACATAATTGAACAGAAACTATGTTTGGCACAAATTTCCTTTAACGAAATTGACATGAAAGAAGAAGAATTTTTATTAGTTCATTAAATATAGAGACTTCAGCGGATAATTAATAAATAATTAAGCAGGATAATGCTTATGGCAATGATAGCTAATAATTCCTTTAATAATTATCAGCAATTCATCGTATTTTTTTCTACAAACTATAGCTGAGTTCCAACATAATTGAACAGAAACTAGCTTTGGCACAAATTTCCTTAAGCAAAGTTAACACAAGAGAAAGAGCATTTTCATTAGTTTATCGAATATAAAGATTTCAGAGGATAATTAATTAATAATTAACCCTTTACAAGTCATACCGCTCGAAACGGTTCCGGAATGGGACTGTCAAGATCAGACTTATAAAATGTTAGACAGGGTAATGATTATCTACAGACAAAATAAACATAGATCGTAACATTATTATATTTTCGCCAAGAGAATATTTTTATTGAAATATAAATCACATTATACATTTTTTTTCCAACAAAACAATTAATATTTTTATTTCCGTGTGGTTGTCTAAAGTAAATTTACATTGTCAACGTTATCTCTATTCGCTTCGTTAAAGTCTTTACAAGCGATGGACACGCGAACTGGAAAGCTACTATCAAACGTAAATAACGTTGGAACTCTCTTCTAGTAATCTCTGTACTCTCACGAAAAAAAAAAAAAAACCTTAAGGCAAAAAGCGAGAGTCATTGCCCTCCAGTTTATTTTTACCTTCAACTTTTTTTTCTTTTAAAAATGTAAAAAAGAGTTGCTCCGATAAAAAGTCCTAAAAGAAAATAGAATTTAAGAGTTCGTCGTTACACGAAAGCGTTTCAGTCGAGCTTCCCAGAGTCCATCGACCCGGGAACTATTATTCCACGCTGTCTGACCAAACACGCCTCGCACTACTGTCACTCTACTCAATTTGGTTTGGCCATCGCGGAACCTTGACTGCAGCATCTTGAAGAGAAATTGCACTATCGTCCTTCCCAGACCCTGGGACAACTAATAGTTTAGCCTCTTTGTTAATTAGCACAGAGCGTCGAACCACTGACAACAACTCCATCCCTCGTCTGTGAATTTCTGACCTCGGGAAACGTGTCGGCATACGGTTCAATTAATTCCTAACAGTCTCGTGACCCTCGTCAAAGACACAAACTCCGAGCTTTTGTCGTTCTTGTGACTTAATCAGACTCTGTTTCGACTACGCTTTGCATCAGATTTACCTCGAAGCTTTATTTTTCAGAAAATTTACTCTTTTTGCTCCAAAGAGAATCGGTAATATATCATTTATCGTTTCATTCATATTCCTTTGCTACATTAATTTATCTTTCAGAATCTCCTTCCCTATTTGGGGATTTCACTTTGGTCTTCTCTTCTCTCTCGATGATCCCCTTGTGGATTCTATCGAATATCTCGAACGCAGACACCCTCTCTCGCACCAGGGATTCCAGCAGTCGCAACTTCCCTTCTTTATCCGCTTTACCCTCGCGTTATACTCCGTCTACCGTGAGGCAATTAATCTTGGGGCATTCGCTTCGCTCTTGGAGGATTTTCCTATAGAAAATTCAAGGAATGGAAAATAGCGCGAGGGAGAGAGTCATTCGGTGGGTAATCAACTCCCGTAGGAAAATTAATAACTGAAGTGTGGGATATGCGGTGGAAAAATTCTCAAGAGCAAACGACGATGAACAACAAAAATTCGTCTGAAACTATCTTTGTGAAACATCGCTTGAAATCTACGGTTCCGTTATCGCCTTCATCCGTTCCCATTAATTCCCGAGGTACATTAAATCATTCCGATAAACTTAATAAAATCGGGGATGACGAAGCATTAAAAAACTTTTATTGATAATTGAATTCATCGAAGCAATAGCAATTTTCTCAGCTAAACGAAGAATGATAAAAATGTTTGCCTATCCCTTTTCCTTTTATTTCAACGATATTCCAAGCGTTCACGTAGCCACAATAATTTCGATATTAAAATTAAACAAACGACATTCTCTGAGTCATCTCTCGGCATTTGGAAATTTTTCAATAAAAATTGAAGAAAAAATGATCATTCTTACCAATCTCAATCATTTGTAAATTTTCTATTGATTGCAAAATAAGTAATATTTGCGTCGTAAACTCAAAAATTTCATGCGGAGATAGAAAAACGTAAAAACTTTACAAAATAATCGACTCTGTGTTTAAGGGGAAGCGAAACCTCTATACTTATACAGATGTGCTGCTTCTCTTTCACTTACAACATGAGCGTCGTACTGATTCTATCTCTTTCGTACTCATCAAGGTTTCACTTCCCCTCAAAGTGACTATCGTTAAAATGAGTTAAAAATAAAATGATAAAGTGATGGAAAGAAATTGTACTTTTGATCTAAAATATATTTTTATGTGCCGAGACGGAAGGAAATTCTATTATCGATGAATCTACAGCTAAATTTTTGTTCAATCCATTACACCCATCGATAGTCTCTGTACAGTTGGATTTACCACATGCGTTATCAACGCTATCACTAGGTCCATCTAGGCCTGTCGATCAGTGCCTCGACCTAATATGTCGATCAACCGATCTAAGCTGTCCGTTCATCAATTAAATTCTCCTCGTGCGTTCACTCTATAACGACCCACGCGTGTACATCGGAGCTGTGGTTAGCGCGTTTCAACCGTTATCATCTCCTCCCCGTTTCCGCTATTTCCACAAGGAGGCCTTCTCCCTCTGGCATTTACAGGAAGCGATCGAAACTCACCGTACGTAGTCGTAGCGGCACGTTTGGCTTGCTCTATTGGTATCCTTATGACCCACTCGTCGTAAGGAGGCTCGTAGATACGACGATCCCGTTATCACGGATCAGCTTGGCACTCGATGACGGAAGCGTTGCGATCGAATCTCCTTGTGACACAGTAGACATTCCATCGGTTTTCATTACCTCATTACAAGAAATGAATGAAAGTAACTCGCCAAAGTCTTTATAAAAGTGATGACAATCGAAAAATCGATATTTGCTTAATTTCTATTGTTCCGTATAAAAAAATCATTTTTTTTTGTCATATCGATCGTTCGGAGCTTCTAATTTTAATTAAAGTTTACTAGCAAACAGCCTGACGTAAATTAATTGAGAAAAATAATTAACCCTTACATTAATAATCTCTTAAATAACTTATTTTCTATGATTAATAGCAATTGCAAGAATAATCCAACGACGGGTTCTGTAAATCATTTATAAAATGTTAATACAATCACACGGAAAGAAATTTTTGATTGGTATAATCAATTTCTAAGGTTAAATACGCTCCAGGCAATTAATTTGGTTGGACGAACTAAATTAATTGGTAGATCCAACCAACTAATTTATTGGCGCAGCCGATTAATTTGTTGGCCCAACCGAATTAATTGCCTGGAGCGTATTTAACCGTTCAAGTGGTTCGAGCAACGAACTATTTTTCTTCATACACGCAGCCAAGCGATTGTTTAACAAACTCTAAGCGCATACCTCCAAATTCCTTCATAACATTTACAATTTAAAAAATGATTAATGCATTATTATTATCACAGAAAAATCATTGTCGCTTCAATTCAACAAATAGTCACTTCGCTTCTCGTTTATAATAAACTGTCCGACCATATTATAACCTACGATCTTTATTGCCCGAATCTTTCTCTGCTCTGCAAAATCAAATCCAAAGGACATCAAGTGGTTCTATTAGTTGTCGTTTTGTACACGGGGTCTCTGCAACCCATCTGGCGAGATTGAATATTCGCCTTGGTCTCGACGATAACAGTGCAGATGTAAAGGACACGATTTGAAAGGGTCGAGCTCTTGGAAGCTAATAGAAAGGGAGAGCGAGAGCGAGTGAGAGGGCAACGGGGATGATAGACTGCTTTCTGCATCTGGTGAATGAAGATTAATCCCTTCCGATCGGACGAACGTGTATCAACACGACGCTACATGGAATTTCGATTCTGACCTTTTGTCAGTACTCCGTTAGCAAGTGTACTGCGCGATATTCCCTTCCACCCTCCAACGAAACCCGCATTCACGCACTCAAACCTCGCACGCATGTTAAAAATTTGATAAATTCACGTATAAGAATTTATTACAGCGAATGATTCATAGAATATTTATACGAAATGGAAAGAAGTGAATGCGATTGTAATGTAGCCTACGAAGTCTATATCGTAAAGGTTTAGTTTTCCTTGGTTAATATTACAAACGATTCTGTACATTGTGAAAAGATTTTCGTTGGTTCAACTAAACCTGGTGGATTTGCACAATGTGCAAATATCAAATTTGCACACCTTGTTTTTGATTGTTTTTCTCCAAATATTGAGACATTTTTTGAATCATTTAAAATATTTTTAAAGGAAAAAAATCGCACAACAATAAATGTATGCTCTTTATGAACTTTTCCACGCAATAGTTCTTCTATGCAACTTTTTATTTTTAATTAAACAAAAATGTTTATGTTTTTTTTTTACAAAAGAATCACATAAATACATCTACAGAATTTACATAGAATTTACAGAAACGGGTGTCGTATCCACAAAAAATAATCTGCAGTACAACCATCGAAGATTTAAAGAGTCACAAAATTATTTATATACAAAATATATCGCATATTAATCATTTAATCAATTTTTCTTTCACTTTTTAAATATTCAATGCACATCGAATCATGAAGCGGGAAGTCCTTTATTCGAAAAGTGGTGTTTCTTTATAGAAAAATCAGTTCTTTTTGAAATCGCCAACAGTATATGGCACAGATTTTCCACATATTCCTTCTATTCACTTGCGAATTCGATATAGTACAAGAATAAGTAAACTTTGGACGCAAGAAGAGGGGAGTTGGGACTCGTAAACGGTGAAGTACCCCGTATGGTGTAACAAATATAAAAGAAAGATATAAAATAGAACCTTGCACGTTGTTTCCTCTTTATTTTTCATCTTATATGGTGATCGATGTTGGCTTTGGGATAGAGAAATCTTTGACGGAAACGTGGAATACAATGAGCAAGCACCTAAACTAATTACAATATGCTGGTAACTTTATAAATTAAATTTGTCAACATTTGAATAACCAAAAAAAAAAAATATATGTTTCATTCAAAATACTTAAAAATCTCATTGCTTTGTTATATTTCAACATAATTTCAAGCCAATAACGATGACTTGTTGGATAACTCGTGTGACAAATTTAAGATTTATCGCTCAAGTTAAATTTGAATCCTCTCATACTGCAATCTATAGCAATCTGAAATTTTGAAAAAATTCAATGTTCTATAAATGATCGAGGTCTCTATCGTTTTTGATTAAATTTTACATCAAACATTTCTCAACATTATTACATATGTGTAAAATGTTTTAGTTCGATATCTCAATTTTTTTTTTAATTTGCAGCAGTGAACAATATAAAAATTCATAATCTTACAAAAACTCATTGCTTTAATATATTTTAACAAAATTTGTAATAACGATGACGAGTGTTACAAATTTGAGATTCATTGCTCAAACGGTTTTCAAATTTTAGGCCTTTTATGCTGCAAGCTGTAGTAATTTTGAATTTTTTAAAAATTTAATTTTCTATAAATGATCAACGTCTTTATCGCTTTTGATCAAATTTGAAATTAAACGTCCCTCAATATTCTTGCATTGTAAATGGGGCGCGTCTAAGCCGGGATTAGAACCAAGGACCTTACGATTGTCAATTGACAGCTATCATAACTGAGCTACGCCAGGTTCTTTATGCACAGGAACTTAATCCGAATCGTCCCCATATATTCAATATTTCCCCATGTTACAACATGCGGGTACAAAGTTTTAGTTAAATTTCTTCAATTTTTTCAAATTTAATTAACGAAAAGTTAGAAATTTTTCAAAATCTAACAACATTTGAACCCCTGTACCGATTTTGTTGAAACTTAATATCGAGCACCGTTGAACGTTACTTCGTATTTATAAGAAAAATTCAACTAAATCGATCGAGGTTTACGTAATATAAAAATGATGGAAACTTGTTTTTCGAAAATTTAAAATTCCATGAAATTTAAACCTCTTGACAGATTATCATGCGTTCTTGAATATAACTTTAATTGTAAAAAAAAAAAAATATATTTAGCCAGATATCTCAAAATATTCGACAGCCAGAGGGTTTACAGATATTTTTCCAAAATGCCATCATATCTATATCGCTGGATGTATTTTAACAAAAATGACCGTAAATAAAGAGATCGTGAGGCTTCACATGTTTGCGAATGCGCGTGCGCATCCGGCATTTTTTTCTAAACGTATTTTCTGAACGTTTTAAAACATTTTGAACACGGTGACATGAAAATTTCGTAAAAAAATGTTCACCGTCGCCTAGATTCTTCCATGAGGAAACAAAAGATCAATAAATACTCTCGGGAAAGCTTTATTTTCATGGGGTTTACATTGCTTCTGTAAATGAAAAGAAAAATTAAACCGTTCAAGTTCGTCTTTGAGCAAATTTAACTTAAAAAAAAAATATTAGTTCTCATCTCGTGACTAATAAATGCAAAGAGCATTTAGAAATAACGAATGATCGTTTAGGAAGATGATAAGAATCAATTTGATATGAACAGACGATGAAAGTTGAGGTTTGCATCACTGATAACAGACGGTGATGGGTAAAGTTCTCTCGATGAACCAGTGACCGTACCTTTCATTACGATATTGCAACGAGACAGAGTGGGGAAAAGTAGATGACGAAGAAAAAGCGAGAGAAGAAAGGGTACGTGACGAGGGTGAGTTGAGTTTCACGGGAAGCGAGGGGGCTGGCGCATGCTCTTCGTCCTGCGGCGGCATACGTCGTGCCGCCCGTTATCCCGGAGTACAGTCGGCAGCGAGAACGCATTCGTCGGTTTGGTTCGTCGCGGTTCTCACAGGTGAAAGAGCCTGGCGACAAATAACGCGTTGAAAAAAATCCTAACGATACAGTTCAACTCCTAAACAAATAAAAAATCAAACAACTAACCCAAAAATGGAGAATAAAAAAAATTAAAGGACAAATTATCGTATTTTTTTAAAAATATTTTCGCTCGAAAATGCAAAAATCAGAAAATGATTAAAATTGAAGAAATTCGGCTAATGACTTTGATAAATTAATTTCAATTTTGAATTATCAATGTCGAAATGAATTTTTAGATAAATAGTGAGAGCAAAGGTGGCGAGTGGACGAGAAGCAACACGTGGATTCCTGGTTAGTCGATTAACAATATGAGAAATAGATAAACATATAACATTTGGTAGATTAAATAAATTGTATAGTAATACCTCGAAGTACAATACGGCTGTGGATGCGATTGGATTAAAACTGTTAGCTGTTGGGATTACACCTCGCAAATAAAACTCTCCGGGTGCTTCAGCCAATGTTTGCTAAAGACTTTGCGATAAAATCCTTGTATTACTTTGACATTCTAGTTTCGCTGGCAGCATGTACGAGTGGAAACCACGTGGAAAGAAGTTTAGCAGTTACAGGAGACATTGACGAATCAAGAGAGAACGAATAAAAGGTGGTGGACGAGGGTTCGACACGGGACAGAATTTAATCGAGTTACAGTGCGACGGATAACGAGGAAGGGTGTTTAAGGCGCGAAAATAGCTTCGTACCTGTTGCAAGGTGGGAAAAGGTCGCTTTTGAGGAAAGTGTTTACAGTGCGGTAATCCAAGTGGCAGCCTTAAATATTCAGCAACTGTTTAATATTAAAATATAATTTTAATTTAGAAGATTCAATCGTATAAAATTGAGATAATTGGTGGAAAGGTGACGATTAATTGAATCAAAAATGGAGGGTGTTTCGGTAAACGGTAGCTCACCAGTCGAAGGGAACTACATCCTTAATGTACTAAACCACATAAACGATCTCAACGATTCATTATTTCGAGAGGAACTCGAGTGTTTGACATCTAAACATCTCGAAACGAAGAAAAACTACGAGGATGGCTGTGATGTCGACTGGGACTCGTTGCTCTGCTGGCCGAATAGCCCTCCTGGGACTCTCGTTAAATTGTCATGCTTCGAGCAACTCCATGGCATTCACTATGACAATACACGTGAGTGTTAAAACATTATAATTCCCCAATGAAAAGCAATAATTATGATGCGATAAATACCATTTAATAATTTTAATGTGTGGAAATAAATAGTAATGCATTAAATTATAAATAAATTTATTTCAATGACGAGACTTTGACTAAAATTAAATGTCTCAAAAAGTATTGTTAATTTAGGATATCGACGTAGTCAACTAAAACTTTGATTTTCACTTTTAATTTAATTTTTAATTGAGAAGCGCAGGTTCGACAACTTTTTATTTCTCACATTTATGTTAAACTTTTATTACAGTGTAATTGTATTTCTATTTTTTAAATTGTTCACTTTCTTTTACATTCGTCGCCTTCTTTTTTTCTTTATGTTATCTATTGCACTCTTCTGAATTAAAAAATTAAAAACTGTAGCGTTACACAAGGCTCGTATCAGGCACAGTCAGAACCTTGTTAAGAGTCCTTCCGCCCTGACAGGGCCTTATCATTATCCTGCTTTCGTGTATCCAATTAAAGTAAAATAAAATTGATTTAATAGATGCGACTGCTAGAATAGATTTTTTAAAAATAAATTTATTTCATCTTTAGACATAATATCAAGAACATCGGTTAAGAAATATAAACCGGCAGCAGCCCGAGTAGAAAATCCGTAACGTTACATCTAGCGCAATCAGAAACTGCCAAGTGCGAATCTGCTCTGACAGTTTATTTTAGTTTAATCGGATACACGAGAATAAATGACAATTGTTTTACTGACACCCAAAAGTCATTGACATTATTTATGAAACCTTGTAGTTTGAATTTATTTTACGAATTTATTAATCTGACGTATTCAATACGGTTTATTCAGAAAATGTGGATTTTGGTTACATGATCGATCACATTTTTGCTAACGCGACATCTGTCATTTATAACAATTCAATTGAATAATTTTACTTAACAAGTTTAGCAGATTAACGACGAGACAAACCTGACAATTTATTCTCAACGCATCGATATACATCGATTAACCAGTACAATGCACAATAAATAATTGACTCTCTGATTTATATTCTAACGCGTGTCAACCGTTACGGATCGACCTTCCAAATATACCAAATTAGTTTCTGCTTATCGAATCAAACGTTAAATGTCAAAGGTGTTAAGGGTAACATCGATACCTCGTGCTGATACTTTATAGCATATTCTTGGTATTTCATAACAATTATCGCGATCGCAATTAACGTTCCAATTTCTTTTCTCATTGTAATTAATTTTTTTTTCTCATTTTTCTACATTTTATAATAACGCAATATTCGTATCGATCGATGTACAAGTAATAGTTACAGACTGCAACACCACATTTTGTACATTTCAGCTACAAAAAATGCAGTTTGTTGATAGACAATAGGGAGAGAATATATTTTTTTTGTAGATCGATTATACTTCGTGCAACTTAAAAATAACCGGATGCTTCGAAAAATCGTTGCTCGAAGGTTACTATCGCATTTTGTATTCGAGTTACATGAAAATTAAAGGCCTGTGAGATATGGCCATTTGCTTCAATTGAGCGATACCGTTCTTATGTAAATGGAGCCTCCTAAGAAATTATTCCTTCCGATAAGGGTTACTACGTGTTAGTGCATCATACGGATCTTGTTGAATTGATCGTGTAACGTAATGAGAGTCGTCAAAACATTTTTAATAATTTGGTTCACGGTTCACGGTTCTTCAACAGGCAGTGCGTAACCAAAAAAAAAAAAATAGTTCCTTGTCTCTTGATCGTTAAGAGAATATTTCGTAGACATATTTTTATTTTTTAGTTTAATTAAAATCATTAAAATCCTAATAACATTTGCATATTTAAAGTCCCTGAAGTTTATCTTTTTAATCAGAATAGAAAATAAGCGTGCAAATTTGAAATTGACACATTGCTTTCTCCTTATTCTCGCTCACTCACAGATTATCTTCTATGGAAAATGGTTATCTCAATTGTAGATTTTCATTGAGATAGAGGTATTAAAATTTTCAATAAAATACAAAATTTAGTAAAATTTCAAATTAAAAACCCCTCGTTTGATTCTCACCAAATTCAAGGCTAAGTATCGTTGCATCCTAGCCAATTTGTATCCCAAGATTCAGTTTAATAGATGAACATTTACGAAAGTTAGATGAAAAATAGATTTTCTTTTGTAAAATTACAAAAATTCATCGTTCAATAAAATCTAAAAGCCTTGATCGATTCCTGCCAAACTCAATAACGAATAATCTTGTTCCCTGGTTTCCCTGATTCTCACTAAATTCAAGAATAATTATCCTTGCACCCTAGCCAATTTGTATCCCAAGATTCAGTTTAATAGATGAACATTTACGAAAGTTAGATGAAAAATAGATTGTTTTTTTGTAAAAATACAAAAATTCATCGTTCAATAAAATCTGAAAGACTTGATCGATTCTTGCCAAACTCAATAACGAATAATCTTGTTCCCTGGTTTCCCTGATTCTCACTAAATTCAAGACAGATTATCCTTGTACCCTAGCGATTTTGTATCCCAAGATTCAGTTTAATAGATGAACATTTACGAAAGTTAGATGAAAAATAGATTGTTTTTTGTAAAATTACAAAAATTCATGGTTCAATAAAATCTGAAAGCCTCGATGGATTCTTGCCAAACTCAATAACGAATAATGTCGTCCCCTAGTTTATTCTTGTAGAAAGTTTTAACTCGATAGCTAAAAAGGAGAAGATACCTTCCTTTTTTTTTTTCAAAAAATTTAAACCACAATAAAATGAGATACCCGTTAACGATTTGACCGAAAATTGCAACAAACTGACGGGAATTGCGACCAGAACCGTGTGCAAGGTTTTAGGTTGATCGAGTCACCCGTTCTCCATTGCAATTTTACAAACTCATCACACACACACACACACACGGGCGCGCGCACGCGCGTACGAACATTTTTTCTAAATATGATTTCTCGACGTTTTGGGACTTTTTAAGTACTACGACATAAAAATCTCGAGATAAATGTTTTTTCACGAAAACATAGCTTTCTTTATGAGTAGGCAAAGAAGAAAACAAAAACATTTTCTTTCGTTTTATAGAAAAGAATTTATTATACACAAGCGTTCATTGTTCTTCACAACGAAAAACAACTTCACCAGTTCACGGTTCTTCATCACGCAGTTTGTCATAAAACAAAAACAGTTCCTCGTCTCTCAATCATTAAGAAAATATTTCTTCCACATATTTGCATTTTTAGTTTAATCAAAATCATTAAAATCGTAATAACGTTTAAATATTTTAAGTCCTTAATGTTTAGATTTTTAATTGCATCAGAATAGAAAAAAAATATATCAAAGTTGGAAAATGTGCATTTTTCGTGATTTCCAATTGGTTATTAAACTTTCAAAGGTTTAATTATGAGAGTACGAGTACTTACTCGTGAGCACTAATCCTATTCAATTAAGTTCGTTAAGGTGATGTGACACATACGTGTGTGTGTGTGAAAGATATAGCAGCTGTAATTTAATTTACTTAGAGAGACGGATGATGTTTTAGAACAAAGCAATTTCATTTCTACTGTTCAGTAGAAGGGCGAAGTAGCAATCAAATTTCCTTTCATCTAAAATATTAACCGTATCTAAGTAAATTGGATTTGCTCTCTTTCTGTTAACAGACGGGATGCGTTACATCACTTTATGAAGAAGCTCGACACGTACACGCATTAGCTGCTTTTCTCTTATTCCGTCGTAAAATACCATTTAATTCTATTTCTCTAGCACCACAAACGTTTTTCTCTTTTCTCTTAACAAATTATATGTAAACTATGTTTATTAAATACTAATTTGTGTACAAAAATGTATACTCACCATCGATGGATCAAATATTCTTTTAAACAGATTATATGTAAACTATGTTTATCAAGTACTAATTTGTGTACAAAAATATACAGTCACCATCGATCCATCAATTATTCATATGAGTTTCTTCCACCGCGTCATTTTTATGAGAATCCCAACTATGTCCTGGTCAATTGATGCTAACGTATATAGCGGTATTCGTCACTAGCTTGTCAATGTGTATTATGTCATTCTATTTGTAATGATATCTAACGGTATATTATAATCAATTAGAAATGACAAGTACTAATTTGTGTATAAAAATCTACACTCACCATCGATCCATCAATTATTCATATGAGTTTCTTCCACCGCGTAATTTTTATGAGAATCCCAACTATGTCCTGGTCAATTGATGCTAACGTATATAGCGGTATTCGTCACTAGCTTGTCAATGTGTATTATGTCATTCTATTTGTAATGATATCTAACGGTATATTATAGTCAATTTGAAATGAGTGCTCGAAGTAGGTGACACAAAATTAGAATATGAAGAGAATGTATAATAATAGCTCGATGATAAGAGACGAGGAAAGGTAGAGAAATACATCTTTTGAAACACTCAACCCTGCAGAGATAAAAATGTCCAATTATTCGATAATTCGAAATTTAATAAAATAACTTTTTTATTTAACTATTATTCATAAAAGTAATTAAAACGTGATTGAATGAAAATAAAAATAAAATAAATTATCATTTTTCGTTTATTATGTTTTTTTTTTATTTACGATAAAACAGAAATTTAATTGAAGAAAAATTATTGGAAAGCTTGCTTTGCGAAAAAACATATCGAACTTAGGACAATTACGAAATCCTCTGTACTTGAAGACGTATACAAACGACTGAACCCTCGTCTCAATGGATGGTCAATGTGTATCATGTAATTCTATTTGTAATGGTGATTACCGGTATATTACAATCAATTAAAAATGAGTACTCGAAGAACGTGACACAAAATTCGAGAATAAAGCGAATGTAGTTCAAACTAATAAGAGACCAGAAAAAGTAGAGAAATACGTTTTTTAAAATATTCAACTCTTGAACGATTAGATTTATTAATAATTCGATGATTCGAAGTTCGTTAATAAATATTTCGTTATTTGATTCGCCGATAAAATACCTTTGTCGTATCATATTTATTTCTAAGAATGATTACAGAATGATTTACGAAAAATTAATATTTATTTCTCGTTTCTTCGAATTAATTTTTATTTTTCGTTTCCTCAATGATAAAACATAGATTTAAGGAACGAAATAATAATTGAAAAGCCCGTAATGTAAGAAAACACCTCAAACGTTGAAAAATTAGAGAAATAATGTGGAACTACAAATGTTTCTTCCAGTTTGTCGTTACCGTTGACCTATTTTTGCATGAAAATGGACTTACGGCAAAATCTCGTGCAACAAAGGCACAGGTTCCAGTCAATTCTTACTGCGAGCCAAAAAAAAAAAACTAGCTTGTTCAGGAAGAACACATTCTCGAAGAATCCGCGACTGCCAAAAGAATAAAACTACGTTGTAAAGTAAAGAAAAAAAAAAGGTAAATCTGTAACTGTGAATGCAACGAATATTCGTTCTTTAACTTTCTCTCTAAATTCTTGTGCGTGCTACGATGGTCGAGTGTATTCCTAAAAGGTTTTTGCTTACCAAGCGAAGGACTAAATATCTCGAATAATATTGGAAATACGTTGAGGCGACAGAAAGAAGCTAGAGATCTCGTGCGTGACGATATACGGTGAATAAAAACGCGGGGGAATTTACAAAAATAAGGAAAATCATGTTACACGAGAAATCTTTCTTCTACTTTGACGTTAACGTTGACCTATTTTTCCACGAAAATGGACAAAGGCCCCGGGCAATTCTTACTGCGGATAAAAAAAAATCAGCGTGTTCGACAAGAAGAAATTCTCGATGAATCCGCCACTGTCAAAAGAATTAAAACACGTTTTGCAAAGCAGAAAAAAAATTATAGTGAATCCGAAACTTTGCGTACAACGAATAGTTCGTTCTTTAACTTTCTCTATAAATTCACGTGCGTGGTACGATGGTCGAGTGTATTCCAAAAAGGTTATTGCTTTCTAAGCGAAGGACTAAATATCTCGAATAATATTGGAAATACGTTGAGGCGACAGAAAGAAGCTAGAGATCTCGTGCGTGACGATATACGGTGAATAAAAACGCGGGGGAATTTACAAAAATAAGGAAAATCATGTTACACGAGAAATCTTTTTTCTACTTTGACATTACCGTTGACCTATTTTTCCACGAAAATGGACAAAGGCCCCGGGCAATTCTTACTGCGGATAAAAAAAAAATCAGCGTGTTCGACAAGAAGAAATTCTCGATGAATCCGCCACTGTCAAAAGAATTAAAATACGTTTTGCAAAGCAGAAAAAAAATTATAGTGAATCCGAAACTTTGCGTACAACGAATAGTTCGTTCTTTAACTTTCTCTATAAATTCACGTGCGTGGTACGATGGTCGAGTGTATTCCAAAAAGGTTATTGCTTTCTAAGCGAAGGACTAAATATCTCGAATAATATTGGAAATACGTTGAGGCGACAGAAAGAAGCTAGAGATCTCGTGCGTGACGATATACGGTGAATAAAAACGCGGGGGAATTTACAAAAATAAGGAAAATCATGTTACACGAGAAATCTTTTTTCTACTTTGACATTACCGTTGACCTATTTTTCCACGAAAATGGACAAAGGCCCCGGGCAATTCTTACTGCGGATAAAAAAAAAATCAGCGTGTTCGACAAGAAGAAATTCTCGATGAATCCGCCACTGTCAAAAGAATTAAAATACGTTTTGCAAAGCAGAAAAAAAATTATAGTGAATCCGAAACTTTGCGTACAACGAATAGTTCGTTCTTTAACTTTCTCTATAAATTCACGTGCGTGGTACGATGGTCGAGTGTATTCCAAAAAGGTTATTGCTTTCTAAGCGAAGGACTGAATATATCGAACAATATTGGAAATACGTTGAAGAGACTGACAGGAGCTGGATGAGCTCGTGCGTTACAATGTGCGAAAGATAAGAACACGCGGACGAATCAAGAAGTACTTTCGTATGGATGGTATAAATTCCTGACTGAATACAAGGCAGAGTATTCGATGAAGTAGCGAATCGTAACCACTGGGACAAAATTCCTCCGATTTGCCTGTCACTCGGTAGTTTATTCGCAGCAGTTTGCGCTATATAACTCGGTAAATAGTCAACGACAGGTCCTACTGCCGCAGTCTTTCTGGCTGCAGCGAGACAAGGATTCATGACGCGCCTGCTGCGGTCACAATCCCGATAAAAACAAAAACGGAAAATGCAAAACCCATGACTCTCCCACCGAGAAACGGAATACGTGTTTGTGGCTGGTCGCCACGCGTGAAAGTAATTCGGTCGAGCGACTTTCCCGAACGACAGATAGAAAGTTATCCAGCTTCGTTATTGCTCCGAGATAAGGGTAGATCCAATGGTGTAACAACGGTTTTACGGTTCCCTGATATCACAGGCCATTTGCTCTCCCCCCGTCTTCCCTCGCGTTTTCTCTGCCGATGCACTATTCAAGGTTTTTGTAATTTTCCAACGAAATTCAACAATGATTCTTCATCCTTTGTCTTCGTTCTCGTGGCCACGAGCATTCGCTATTTCTACAAAGGCAATAATTTGTTAAATCACGTCTAACGTTATTTTCTGTCAACCCGACAGTGCTTTTTCAATCTATTTTCAATCTATTGAGAAGGTTTTATGGCGTTTGTATAAAGAAGAACAATGGATATTTTGGATATGCAATTTGTTGTCTTCTTTTATTGTCTTATATTTCCTTGACCTAGATGACGCAGTGAGAATCCTCAATCCTCAAAGCGGTGGCCTCAAATCTATGGATTATGGGGTTTGATCAGAGAACGCATAACCAATTAGCTTTAGTGGCATCATTGGACTATCTAGTTTCACCTGGTTCTCACTGTACACATTAATAACATTGTTGATAACTCGCCAAGGGCTAAGTACTGCGTCGTACTGCCTTTATGGCCTTCCAGACTCAGAGGGTCACCATAAGATATTATTAGTTACAATCGTTGATTCACGTGTTTTAGTATTTCTATAGATACTCTGCAAAAACCCTCAACTAGGTTCAGTGATTAAACGAAGTTTAATATCGAAAGATTGAATTTTTTGTAAATTCTTGATAAATAAATTATCCCGGAGTAAAAATTCCAGAAATATATTTTACGTCCAGATTATGACACGCGTTAGGTTAAAGTCATCCAAATTTCACTGTATATGTAGTACAACTCCTTAAGTATATATGACGAAAAAAATATGTGCGCTACGTAAAGAGCGTATACACGTGTACACGTTATCTGTCTCTCTCCAATCGCAATACGTGCGAGAGAAACAATCACGTAAATACGTCTTAGCCGTGTGTAATAAAAAATGACAGAAAAGTTTGATAAAAAATGTGATGATAGAGAATTTGGGGAAGTACGTGGGGAATGGTAGTGACGTTGGCCTGCCGAAGTATGGAAGAGAGATAATTTATGGGGATCGTCGGGGATCGAACCCGGGTTATTCTTATACTGACTAAGAGCGCTAACCACTTCGCTGATGTCACTTATATATTACTCTCATTCGAATCGTCTACTTATATGCAAAGCAGACATTGTTACACATCTCCACTCAATGAACTCAACGTCTTCGTCGACTGTGTAGATAACATGGGTATCTTGTTACGCGATTGTAACGGAGCGATGCGTTTGTACCTCGTTGCGGTTCCTATGCTTCAACTTTACAATTTGTGCATAAGAGGACGTGTTTTTGTATGCCCGAACACTCCTGACACCATGTGATGACCGAGTGGAGAATTTTGGGAAAGTGGAATGGTAGTGACGATAGCTTGCCGAAGTATCGAAGAGAGAAAATTTATGGGGATCGTCGGGGATCGAACCCGGGTTATTCTTATACTGACTAAGAGCGCTAACCACTTCACTGATGTCACCTATAAATTACTCTTATTCGAATTGTCTACTTATATGCAAAGCAGACATTGTTACACACTTCCAATCATTGAACCTGACGTCTTCGTCGGCTGTGAAGATGACATGGGTATCGTGTTACGCGATTGTAACGGAGCGATGCATGTGTACCTCGTTGGGTTTTCTTAAGTATGCCTCGTTGGGCTTCCTATGCTGCCAGCTTTATAATTTGTGTATATAAGCTCGTGTTTTTGTAGGCCCGAACACTTCTGACACTATCTGATGACCGGATGGAGAATTTTGGGGAGGTGAAATGGTAGTGACGATGACTTACCAAACTATCGAAAAGAGAAAACTTATGGGTATCATCGGGGATCGAAACCGGGTTATTCTTATACTGACTAAGAGCGCTAACCACTTCGCTGATGTCACCTATATATTACTCTCATTCGTTTATAAAAATGTTTAGAAAAAAACTTAGCCATATTCGCGACACTTGAATCAAAGAGTTTCCGACAATTTGAATGTTAAATTTTCTTATTTTTCATTAAACGAGAAAAATAAATTATTTCAAAGAAACCAATTTGATATTGTTCGAAGGTTTAATTCGTTTTTTTTTCTTTTCAACTAACGACTAAACGTCAGAGATTATATTAACATTATCTCTTGTGCGTGATGATTATATTACTGTACCTGGCCCTCAATTTTTTTTTCACAAACTAAAACGCGTAAAACGCCTGCGGTAAATCAGACAGCAGTCACAATGATTCAATTTGAATTCCCTAGCGGAAAGTTAAAAGATAAAATTAATTAAAATTCACTTTGGCTTCGTGCTATCGGTAAAAAACAAAAAAATAAATAAAATAAGAATAAAAATAAAGAGAAATGCAAGTGAAATAAAAAGCAAAAGTTTCTTTTTTATTAAACACATCGCGGAGTTTTAAAAAAAAAATATATTTATAGCGCAAGGGACAATAAATTATATTTAAATTCCAATAAAATCATAATTCAATTAGCTCTGTAAATTACTATAGTTTGTAGTGTACACGGCCGTCGATAAAGAACATTAATGGTGTTGGTATAAGCGGCTACACGTCGTAAATTACATTTATACGTTACACGTTTTTAACCCTTTACGTACGAGAGCTTTATCGTAAAAGAAAGGGCTCTCCTCTTTAAACGGATGCGATCGATGCAGCGTATAAAACTATGCTATGTCACTAATCACCGACTGCAAAGGGACAATGTCAAAGTTCGCGACTGACATAAATTCACGACTGGTGATGTTATTCTTGATACTCGAGTTTTTTGTATATTCGTTCCGTTTGTGCAATTCAACTTTACACCAATCGAGAATTTAACTCAGACGAGGCTCAAACAATGTTCCATCGCTGAGACAATTCGCTGGGCGAGGTCTTCATACGCGATTTTAATGTTGCAATAGAACCTAAATAATTGTTAAATTTACATTTAAGTACGAAGGATTATTTTTACAGCTGTCGTACACTATTTTTAGTTTTTTGAATAAGCGGACGTTTTTATTATCTATAAACTCACATGTGTTATAATCGAAATTAAAATTTTCTATAGTTAATTCCATAGTTACGGTTACCGGAACACTTGCGAGAAACATCAGAGAAAAATACAGAAGAAATGTTGCAGTAGCAATCGTTACTTTCTATTGCTTATTAACTGAATTTTTATTTACCAGAAGAAAGTGAATATATATAAAAAATTATTGTCACGAGATATTGTAAATAAATAATAAATAAAATCCAAATTTCTCTTGCAACGATCAGCTAGGAGTTTCCTATTTATTACTAAATTAAAAAAATTATTCAATTATATAAAAGTAACTGTTTACAGATTCTTTAAAACTTAAACTTTGTTTCTTTTTCAATTAACGTCACATTTTATATTATTCTTATCTCTTGTCCGTGATGATTGAATTACAAATCCCGTATTTGCACTTTTTTCAAGTAAAAGGTTTAAATCCTCCGAGGGAGAGCCAAACAGCAGTCACGATTGCAGAAGCAATCGTTACTTTCTATTGTTTATTAACTGAATTTTTATTTACCAGAAGAAAGTGAATATATATAAAAAATTATTGTCACGAGATATTGTAAATAAATAATAAATAAAATTCAAATTTCTCTTGCAACGATCAGCTAGGAGTTTTCTATTTATTATTAAATTTTTTTGAATATTCAATTATGTAAAAGGAACTGTTTATAGATTCTTTAAAACTTAAACTTTGTTTCTTTTTCAATTAACGTCACATTTTATATTATTCTTATCTCTTGTCCGTGATGATTGAATTACAAATCCCGTATTTGCACTTTTTTCAAGTAAAAGGTTTTAATCTTCCGAGGGAGAGCCAGACAGCAGTCACAATCATTGAAATGCAGCTACTCGTGATTCGGAACACGGAGATACAGTAAAAGGGATAGGAGAGAGAGAACAAGAAAGTTTCGACGCAGATTGCGATTCCTCAAACACTATGCGAGACAAAGCGAAAGTTTACCGCCCTAGGGATGGGTGCAACCCACACATGTCATGTTGCGGTAACAATAAGCCACGTTATTTTCAAAAACTCCGGAATATTACCTCGTGAACTATTTTAACAATTGTCGAACCGTCGTAAATAATAAACCCTTGCTCTGTCTACATTCCACATTGTTTCTACGATAATTCATGATTTAACTTGATGAAGAGCATCAAAAAATGGGAAACCAACCCTCAAGCACATTCCAAATTTTATTCGATGTACGAATAAACCTCGAAGGTTTACTTTCGTCTCTTTCATGGTCCTTTTCAATTGGCAAGTTCTGGGTAACTAAACGATTTTGCAGGCTGAATGAGCGAATGAGCAAATAGAGAAACGCTATGAGAATATGGAACGTTCATAGTTGAAGGGAAGAGGAATAGAAGGCGATGGTGAGAGCGAGCGGAAGAGCACTCGGCCCGCGAGTCGAGGATCGTAATTGGATTCGCTCGAATCGAGTAGCGGTGCCAGTAAGAGTTTGTCTCTCCACTCCGCAGTGTCGGAGGATACCTTCGACGGTGATGACGTCGAGTGTCATGTTAGGACATCTCGAGGATCCTCTCGACGCGTTGCATCGCGATGTCTCATGCCACGAGGACTTCTCCCCTCTCCCTTTCCGCAGAAAATGAGTGAAGCGCAATTGATCGAACGAGACTTTGCACAATTTCATTCCTGCAGCCTCTCTCTCTCTCTCTCTCTCTCTCTCTCTCTCTCTCTCTCTCTCTCTCTGCTCCTCCCTCTCATACATCCAACCACTCCATTCTCGTTTCCTACTCTAGAAATGAAGAAATAAAGTGGCTGCTACTCAAGAATGAACTTTCGGATTGGATCAATTTCTAAACTCGCACGTATCTTCCCAACTTATTTATTTTTTTTCTTTTAACTTTATGTCATCACCCCCGACGTCCCTCGATATAACAGCCTCGCTTATTTTTCTCCTCGAGACTTTTCGACCAGAACCAAGTTTCCGAGCACTTGTAGCACTTGGGAAGAAACTAAAGGTAGAGTTTTATCTTGTACGGTAGCTAGATTTCACCTCACTTTGGTCAAAACGAGTTTTCCGTGGATTAACTTTAAAAACTTGTAACGTTACGAGAGCTCAGAAATAGAAGAAGGGATGGCATGTCTTTCACTATAGAAGAAGCAGTGACAAATTTGAATTAGAAAACATTTTTCGAGCTTGATTTCTCTTAATTCACCAATTGTACATTATTAGCGACGTTGGAAGATAAATAAAATAAGTTTCAAATCGTCAGGGACATTTTGGTAGATAAATTCAAACAAAAAATTATAATCTATTCTTCAATTACTTCTAAAGGAGTGACGAAGATAGTAATTCCGGAAGTAACAGCCTTGATGTAAATATTTTAGCACAATATTCGTAGTGCGGATATAACGACTCGATGACGACGTATCGGTATATGCGTTAATCCATAAATTCGCTACTTTTCTATTGGATACCCGTTACGAAGCGAGTTACAGCGTAAAGTGATGCACGCAAGAGAGAATATGATGATGGAACATCAGCCTTGTAGCTTCGAGGGTATGGAAGCCAAATAGTAATTAATGCAAACTGTTCCGAAAGCCTGCACCTACCTTAAGCGTGTAACTTGCTTTCCCGTTAGCTATTAGCAAGGCAACTAATACGAATTAGCTTTTGAATGAAACGTGTAACATCCACTGGAATACGGTTTTATAATCTCATAAATACAACCAGTATGTTATCTTGTTACAACTCCTGTTTGAAAAGGTTTTATCAACTTGAAAAATTTTTCTTAAGATTACTTCCCTCTAAATAACTATTTTTTAATTATTTACAATTACGTCATTTTGTTCTAAGCTTTAATGCTATTTGGTTCTTCATAGAGAACGCATTGTTTACGTGAGAAAAAAAAATATCGAGATATTTATATCAGAATAATAGAATCGTCGTTTAGAAAAAAATTTCAGGATGTTTGTTTGTCTGTATGTTTGGTTTTCGTTGTTAAGACTCTAAGTCTTGTAATTTTTAATATATCAGGGTGAAGTTTGGTTTACAAGTGGATGGTGGAGGATTGAATTTGACTTGAATCGATAAAGAGATTTTAATATATTCGCGCTTATATATCAGCCAGCATGCCATTCCGCTTCATATTGAGTCGAAAATGCTTTCCATTCCTTATATTGAATGAGTAAAACTAAATTGCTGTAGTCGTTGTCATATAATTAACAAAATTTGCCTTGGAATGTTGTGGCACCGTATTTGTTTTTCTACTTTTCTGTTTTTTTCAATCAATTTTGTCTCTTCCAATTTTCGTTTTGTGATCTAAGGAATGTGAGTGTGTTATTAAAAACAAAGTACAATCGTGTGGCCGAAACAGCTGTCGTGCAAGGTAAACGCACTTTGGTGAAAATGAAGGAAAATGCTGGTAGGAGTTCAGAGACGAGGACTATTATGACGACAGGAGACAGCAACCGGTCTGTTGCTGTGTGTGTTTTAATGAACTTTCGTTGCGTTGTGAATTTTTTTCTTTTATCTCTGTTGGAAATTGTTTTTTGAGGCCTCACCACAATGTCGCCACTCAGCGTATTTTGAGTTGAGATATTTTATCGCGAGAAACGTTTTACTTTGCAATTATCTTTATTTTCTATATAAATCGGCTGCGCTTAATAAATCCAAATTTGTGGGAGAAGTTAAAAATAATGCGGAAGCAGTGAGCAACGTTCTACTTCGAATCCTTTTTTTTTTTAACATCACAAGAAATTCGAAAGATTTTTCATTTTTAAATATATCCCAACACAAAATCCTCTCTCCCCTCTTCCTCAATGAACGTAGCTGATGTGTACAGTAAATAAATATTCCTGCAAAGTAGAATCTTGCTGATTCCTTCATTATTTTGCATCGTTCTCAAAGTTTCCTCTATGAGGATGTCAAAATCATTCACAGAGTTTTCTCTATGCGGATGTAAAAATCGATTAAAATACTTCTTTTAACAGAGGTTGCTTTGTCAATGGTAAAAAATAATGAGAAAGCAATATGCATTTTTCTACTTTACAGGGATTTTTTAAATATGCAAAACCTATATAAATTCAAGAGAAAAAAAACAAGCTGAAAACGATTCAAGGATCGATTTAAAAAAATATATAACCATTCAACACTCTTTGTTAAAAATATTATTAAATTTGTATTCATTCATAACACGCATACTTGTACGATGGGATGTTAGTTTATATTTCCATTAACCTCATTCTCTTTTTTATTATATTTTATACATTTCCGTTGCATTTCCATTAAAATTTTTTAACAAAAGTGGCTTGACAGATGGTCGCAACAACATCGCGTTTTCACGGAAAAGTGCACTTTCGTCGAGAACCGTCGAGTGCAGTAAATACGAACATGAACGTTATAAACGCATAACTCGAGGACGATACTCGAATCCAAAGTACACTCGTCTATATATATTTCTTCAATTGTCATGTCCCTCGAGAATTTATCGAGCACCGTACACTCGAGAGCATCGACAACTTTTCCAATCTTTAAAGCCAACGAAATTGTACTAAAGTTTGTCTGTTCGTACAGTGGTGCAACCGTTGGTTCTCTACTTTTTAAAATTATTTCTTTGCAAACATAAAACCAGAAATAACATATTTTTAAAAGATCTTACCGGGAATGATAGATGGAATTTTAACGATTCCGACGGTTGGCGAGTTTTTATTAAAGTCGACGATAGCCGAACTCGACGATCGAAATGAAATACCTTTGACATCCTTCAAGAAGATGACAACGCTATTCAGGAATTACGCTCCGGGTTCTTCTCTCCTGAGTCTTTCTTATTTAATACCGAGAGTGTAATCACCGTAGAAACGTGTACTGTATACACCGCTTGATGCGGAAACGAGACGGTATCACCGTCAATGAAACGAAGCCACCAGAAACTCGAGCAAATTTTATTTGTCTAAGGAGATTGAGGCTACGGGATTTGCCAAAATCTCTTTACCGAAACCAAGAACGTTTCATTCAGCGCACGGCGCTCGTCTGTATGCTTATAATACGCTCTCTCGGAATATATAATTCCTTTTGGTATCTTCAACGTTGCAATATATCAATTCGTTATAATACACAAATAACGTTAATATTATAATATTTTATCGAAAGTGAAAAATATCCGTCAATTAAAAATTAACAATCCAATGCTTCGTACAATTTTTGTTGCCAAAAACCTCTTGAAAATACTTAAAAATTTTATGATATTGTTCTATCTTCTCGTAACTAATGAATCAGTTGTTTCCCTTTAACTGACAGTTATCTTAAGGAAATAAATTATATGAAAGATTTATAAAAGATATATTTCGTCGATAAATTCTGTTTATTTCACGATATAAACGATATACGAGCGAAGAAAATATATTTCTGATATAAAAACCGACGAAAAGTTCTATATATCGTTATATTTCTTTTCAATGGATGTGGTAAGTGTACAATTAGGCTTATGGCTCTGCCGATCCTCCAATTTAAGCAGCTATTACACGGATGGGTGACCGGTTAACCATGCGCTGGCTGCGGTGGATCGAATGATGCGAAAAGTAATTTTTCAGGAGAGTGTCCACGTAAAAATGCGCTACAATGAGGAACGAGGGGGAAGGGGGCTAACATGTTTCGATTTTGACTAAATGCTGCAGTAAATTCGATAACGTTGAGCTGTTGAGAGAGAGAGAGAGGGAGAGAGAGGGGGGTCGTCTCGGTAGTGGAAATGAAAAGGTAAGAAGTGTATCGCCTGACTTAATGCGACTGCATTCACTGGAAATATCTGAGAAGTTTGTAGAACAACACAGCGTTGTTTGTGCAAGACGAGATTAGATAAAGTCGAAAGTTTGCACTGCCTCGTATCTCTCGTTCTTGGTAAAGCGAAACGCAAGCACTTGCAAGCGACAGGGAGACGAAAACTGCATGAGAACTAAAGAAAAATGCATCTCACCGCATCTATAGAGCGCCCACTCCACCCTCATTATTCGATTAACTCCGTGAAACTTCTTAATTGAAGACTGAATTAAAGACTTACTTTGGCTACTTTGGTTGATTGACCAATGGGAATAAGACGTCTTTTTATACAGAAGCGAAAAGTTCTCCATAACAATAACATTCCACTCTAATATATTTTTTTGTTAACTAAGCTAAGTGTACGCAGTAATAAAATAAATGAAAAAGCGGAAGGCTTCGATTAAAGTGCGAGGAATTCTATACATTGATGGAAAAGAATTTTTCTACGAATCGATTATTCCACGTGGCTCTCCTCAGTTCATTCTTATTCGATCGCGATATAAGTCCGCTAACTTCTGTCTGGATTTCACTGTTCGAAGCAATAAAGAATAAACCCAGAACGAGCCTCGGAACCATGGTACCTCTCGTATTTTTCTCATAAAGAAAGCTTTGTTTTCATCATAAACATTTCCTTCGAGATTTTTATTTCAGGATACATAAAATTGTGTGAAACGTCTGGAAGTGGTTTTAGCAAAATGTTCGGTTGCACGTGCACGCGATAGACATTTAAAAATTCATACGTTACGTATCTCAAAATTTACTCAACCGATTGAGCTGATATTTGATATTCCGGTAAAACAGAAACATCCTTTTCTTCGATATAATTATCGTCATTATGAAATTTAGGTAAAAATCGACAAAGACGTTCGAAGTCTGTAAAACATTGAATTGTTATATTCCCCATAGCCAAGATTCGTAAAAATGAAAAAGGCCTGCTACTCGTAAGTGATTTGAGCAATTTACCTAAACTTTGTTACATTAAAAAAAAAAAAAAGAATTTAGTGACAATCGGTAGCGATATCTTAATTTTGCGATGATTAAATATTTTTTTTTTTAATGTCCGTTTGCTCTCTAATTCGCAAAAATTTTTAACTATCGGGCTATCACTATTTCTACGAAAATTAACAACATCAAACCTCAAATTTGTATTAGTACAATTGAATGGCTAGAATTTCTATAAAGTTTTTCAATATCATTAAGACAAACATTTTAAAGGAATGAAAATTTTAGATAAAACCAATGATTACAGGATATTGTTTTACAAACTTAGATATTATAAATAGTAACCAAGAGTAACGAACGTTCAGGCAATATTTTGAAAGAAGGATGCAAAGTAGAACGTTTCAAATAGCTTTTTCTCATTATTTATCATCTTTTACAAATCTTTCTTAATGAGAAAGCCAAAATTGTTGAACATTGTTTATAAAGTAGTCTGACAAAGATGGCTTTGTAAAATATGATAAATAATTGTAAAAGTAATTCGCATCGTTTTACTTTGCATCTTTACTTTTTCTATTGTTTCTCTTTTTTTTATTATTTATCTCTTCCTTTAACTCCAAAAAAAAGAAGACACTCGATGATCGAGTGAGAAGAGAGAGAATTCATTTGTGGAATATGCTCCAACATATCCGGCTAAGATCACGTCCACCGTGGGTTAGGTTGCTGACACGGAAAAAGAAAAAAAAATGAAGAACCGTTTTACTTTGCATCTTTACTTTTTCTATTGTTTCTCTTTTTTTTATTTATTTATCTCTTCCTTCAACTCCAAAAAAAAGAAGGCACTCGATGATCGAGTGAGAAGAGAGAGAATTCATTTGTGGAATATGCTCCAATATATCCGGCTAAGATCACGTCCACCGTGGGTTAGGTTGCTGACACGGAAAAAAAAAAAAAAAATGAAGAACCGAAGCAAAAGAAGGGTTCGAAGGAACACATATAAGGGGACGAAGTTTATGATCCAAGTATAAAACAAGACGTTCGCGAAGACCAAAAAAGAGATAATAAACTGCACATGCGTACATTCAAGAGAAAAGAGAACATGGAAAGATGAAAGGTTGAATAATAGAGAACCCGACCGAGAGTATACCGAGGAAACGCTACAAAACCGAGAAAAACGTTGAGGATGGCATTGTGCGTTGAAGAGCTTGAATAAATATATCCTTCTCCTCATTGGTGTGTCGTACAGAGATGTACGATCTCTGTTATAAAAGCATTCCCTCTTTTTTCCATAGCTTCAACAACGCGAGAATAATTTACGATATGTTCCCCGACTTTTCCGTTATTATGTACGATTTCTCCGAATTACAAAAATGCTCCGATCAGATTTTTTATGAATAGTCAAAGTAGCAGCTGACGGAAAACGATGCGAGGGTGAAGCACCCTTTCAAGACTCGTTCAAAGAATTCACGGAGTCACTCAGGGGCAGATGGAAATCGAAAGAAGGGCAGGAAATCTTCTGGTTCTTCGGCCCTTGGCAGTTCTCTAGCATGATTACTTTTAGGGATGATAATAAAAAGAATAAAAAGAGCCAAAGAGATATAAAAAGTTTGAATAAAATATAAACGAAAATTTAGTAGTGACGATAGTGAAATAACACTCGAACGAAAACTTGGAAACCTTCCCAAAGTATCTCGGGAAGTGATTTTTGATGTTCGAACGTTTTTGGTGTTATCGATTGAGCACTCTACACGCATCAAAAACGAATAAATTTACGACGCTCGAGAGTACATCGTTTGGCACAGACACGAAATTTTCTGCAGTCTCTGCTTTGACGCACCCTCGTTCAATATAGACGAATCTTGCAATGGATTGTAATCTGAAAAGTTGGTGTCGCAAAAGGGAATTGCGGTTTGTCGCAGCGTTTCTTGTCTACCAGTAGCAGCAGCAGTTATATAACTGAGTAGGGTGACAACGTCAATGATAACGAAAGTAGGAAAGCAATCGATCAATCCTCAGTGTTCAGCTTCGTCAAGGATCCTCAGAGATATTGCCGTGTATTCGCCCATATATATATATATATATATATACTTGCACTTGGTTCAACGTGTCCCATAACCGCTGGTCTCACCACCGTGCATCCTCGAAACTTTAGACGCATGGAAAATAGCGATAGTGCGAAAGGGCCGAGAACGAGAGAATTGAAGATTGAATAGAGTTAGACGGGAGTCTGGGAAGAAAGGAATCGTCGTCTTGTTGCAACTGTATCGTCTCTTCGAACTAAAAATTTCAATCAAGGTTTATTTATTTATCAATTGAATTGGAGATTCAATCAATACGATCCTGTCAAATGCGTACTCTATAGTTTGGAAAATGATTGACACGTTTCAAAGAGTATTTGATATTAATAAAAGCATGAATATTACTTTGGAGTCAAACATGTGTTTGAAATCAATGTAATTGCGGATATTTCGTATTAATATATCTTTTTTTTTAATTGCAAATGTCTACTTTGCCTCAAAAACTTATATTTTATCGAAAATAAATTAATTTTAACCAGGATTATTAAACTTTAAACGACTCCGAAGTCATTGTAAGACACTTGGAGTCCAATACTGTATTTAATTGACAATATTGACTTTAAATTAATATACAAAAACCGTAAGGACAATTAGGAATAAAATTGTTTCACATAAGGCAATGAACAAAATTGTTATTTAAGATTATAAATATATAGTTAGAGACTTAATTAAGACATTGTGGCATATAATTATTGAACACATGAGTCGTTGACCCTTACCTCGGTATCTTACGTCACGATTTGTCATATTAATCGTAAAAATAAACTTTGTACTCGTTTAGCGTTCCATGATTACAGTTAAATGTAAATTTCATATCGATTGCATGTTCTATTATGACACATCTGCCAAATGTGAGTTATGTTAAGTTTAAAGTTGGCTGTAAATGTATGAAAAGTAGGTAAACATTGTCGTAACGAGTGTCTTCACATACGAAATGCGTTATTCTCTTTTTCGCAATGGTCTCAAGCGTATTACAAAAAAAACCACACGATCAATATTTAACAAATTTTGAAAATCGTTGCATCAAGTTCTTTGTATAATAATTAAATACTAGATTTTAAAGTTGAATTTGAGCTGATGGTCGTATCTTCTTAATTCCGTGGGCAGCAATGACATACCATGTGGCGCGTGAAACGCTATAAGATTAAGCGTAACCGTACAGTTGAAGGGATTAAGGGAATTGTCTTAGATATCCTTAATAATAATTCCACAAAACTTACTTTCGCTTAATTTTGAAGAATCCTGAGATGATATGAAATTGATGAACATTTTTTGAGTGACAGCTCATCCAGTCCATCGAGTTCCCAGGCAATATCGTTGCCTGGAAAGTTATTTAATTTTCTTTAACTTAACGACTTCTAATATTTAGTGCACTTAACACAGCAGCGACTCTATACTAGTCATCCGTAAGCTGTACATTCCAAATTGTATCAGATATCCAGTTGATGCGTGTAGAGTCGCTGCTGTGTTGAGTTGAAACCTGTAGAAATGACTTATCGCCGATTATTGAGGATATTCTTAAGGGAATAAGATGCTACATTTCCACAAAACTTACTGTCGCTTAATTTTGAGGAATCCTGAGATGAAATGAAATTGATGAACATTTTTTGAGTGATAGCTCATCCAGTCCATCGAGTTCCCAGGCAATATCGTTGCCTGGAAAGTTAATTAACTTTCTTTAACTTAACGACTTCTAATATTTAGTGCACTTAACACAGCAGCGACTCTACACTAGTCATCCTTAAGCTGTACATTCCAAATTGTATCAGATATCCAGTTGATGCGTGTAGAGTCGCTGCTGTGTTGAGTTGAAACCTGTAGAAATGACTTATCGCCGATTATTGAGGATATTCTTAAGGGAATAAGATGCTACATTTCCACAAAACTTACTGTCGCTTAATTTTGAGGAATCCTGAGATGAAATGAAATTGATGAACATTTTTTGAGTGATAGCTCATCCAGTCCATCGAGTTCCCAGGCAATATCGTTGCCTGGAAAGTTAATTAACTTTCTTTAACTTAACGACTTCTAATATTTAGTGCACTTAACACAGCAGCGACTCTACACTAGTCATCCTTAAGCTGTACATTCCAAATTGTATCAGATATCCAGTTGATGCGTGTAGAGTCGCTGCTGTGTTGAGTTGAAACCTGTAGAAATGACTTATCGCCGATTATTGAGGATATTCTTAAGGGAATAAGATGCTACATTTCCACAAAACTTACTGTCGCTTAATTTTGAGGAATCCTGAGATGAAATGAAATTGATGAACATTTTTTGAGTGATAGCTCATCCAGTCCATCGAGTTCCCAGGCAATATCGTTGCCTGGAAAGTTAATTAACTTTCTTTAACTTAACGACTTCTAATATTTAGTGCACTTAACACAGCAGCGACTCTACACTAGTCATCCTTAAGCTGTACATTCCAAATTGTATCAGATATCCAGTTGATGCGTGTAGAGTCGCTGCTGTGTTGAATTGAAACCTGTAGAAATGACTTATCGCCGATTATTGAGGATATTCTTAAGGGAATAAGATGCTACAATTGGATATCTATGGGTAACGACTCCGATGTAACCATTTTTGGTATGAGCTTATGAAAAGAAAAAAAAGATCTTCGGTACTCTCAGGACTTCTAGATTTACACACTTCAAGAAGTAAAATTGTATCTGTGAGCCCTAAGGGATTTCGATGGAATCGTAAAGTCGCTAGAAATGTTTCGAGCCGCGCAGACGATGCTCCTCTTCGTAGTTACCCTGAAAAAAATGTCGCTAAGGCGAATTTCGTTAACTTTAAGATCGGACTTTGCTATACACTCCTGCCTACTTCTTTTTCCGGCTGTGCGTGTCGCGAATCGTTTACCCGCTCCATAATCCTACCCACGAAATAGGTAAATTTGCGTTATCGCGTATACTATCCTCAGGACTTCTTTTGGGTTCTTTCCGGAAAGCCTCAGGGCCTAAGCAGGTATCCATCCATGAGAACGATTCCGTTCTCATCTCCGTTCTATACTTTTTTCCCTCGTCACCTATGGTTTTACCCTGTGAATACATACATTTTTCAAAGCCTAAAACGAGATCTCTCAAGAGAGGAATTTTCACGTATCCCGCGCCTACCCAGTTTCTTCGCGTTTCTACTTTTTTTTTCACTTATTTACGTAGAAATATAGCTTTTCCATCGTAAAATTTTCTAAGTTTTCTCACTCTTCGCACACTATAGAGAAACTTCTATTGAACTTGGTAATAAGAAATATTTCTTTCTAATAACAATTTCAATTGTCTGAGAGAGATTTTTGTATTTTTTTTTCTCCACAAGTTGACACGAAGCTAATAAAACTTAACGTACGTACACGTTGATCGAATTTAACAGATAATCTTGATCTAAATAATTAATAATTGTCACGAGCCCTGAAAAGGCTTCGTTGATTCATCGATTATCGTTCATTTATCGTTTACTTCACCTTATAACGTAAGTTTTTTTATCAGGAGGACAGAGCAAAGCTTTCATCGACAAAAGTCATATTTCTTACGTTAACAGAAAAAAAAAAATCTGCCCACTTATTTGTTCCAAGATTTCCCTCCTGTCTTCATTTTATTCGCAGACATTTCCTTCGATTTCGCGGGATATGACCAGGCGTGAGAAAAATTCGATAAAAGAATCGCGGGAGGACTATCGAGTAATAGACACGCGCTAGTAGAACCCGACAGATTTCATCCCCCGGTATCACGTGCCTCTGAAGTAGAGCTTCTACCGCTTCTACTTTTCACGATATCCTATATCTATAACCCTGGTCTGCCGTCTTTACTCGCCCTATAGTTCACCTTACTTTCTCTGAGAGGTAATGCGAGAGCGTGACGAGGGCGCGAAAGCGAGCTGCGACTTTGCGTTGGAAGGGGCGGTCATGATGAGCTTCTTACTCTCTCGCTCACTCTGCATTTTCAACGCCTCTTCTGTCTGGCCCTTATGTCCTCGTGGATTCTCTTCATCTTCTCCTCGACATCTCAGATTCCATCGTCCTCGATGAACAATCTCAAAGAGTAATCCGCTGGCACTTCTTTCCATCCAATTCTCTCATCGTCGCGCACCTTTATCGCATTCTTCTATCCTTTGCAATTTGTGGCTCCATGGCGTCTCTTGTTCCAACAGTTTACAAAATTAATGGCCTGCGGTTGAGTAAAAGACCGGAAAAGCTGCAATTAAATACGAAACGAACGACTTCGAGGTATCCCTGGTATTCACTTTAAAACCAACGCTTTAAAACTCAGTCTCGTCGCGTCGTCAAAGTTTCACGATGATTTCTATAATTCACTCAGATATGTCTACTTGGGTTGAAAATTTGTGGAAAAAAAAACTAACAATTAATAGCAAAAGAATCTTTTAATATAGTTCAAGAGTAAACATTGCGACTTGATGCTATTTCAGATACAAAGATGCTAGTTACAGTGGTTTTTTTTTTGTTTTTTTACAAAAACATCAGCACTAAAGGGAAACACGATTAGCATCTTACGAGTTTTCGTTAATGGAAGTGACCTTTAAGGAGATTCAGATGATAGCGGCTGCTAAAATGAGTAATAAAATCTGAAATATAACAAACTATCAAGAATTACTAAATTTTAATGAAATTACAAAATTTTATTATTCCGATGTCAATTAACTGTGTCACACGATTGAAAAATTAATTGATTTCGTATTTTTTCTTATTGTCTTTTGAATCATTTGCAGATTACGTTTGTACGACCACATAAATTAATGCTTAATTATATTGTATAAAATACATAATCTTCTGTGTAATATAAAAAAATTGTAATCCAGAAAATTGGTGAATTAAGACAATTCAGAAAAAAAAGTGCGGAACGTCGGAGCCGGGATTCGAACCCAGGCCCTTCCGATTGGCAGCGGTCGACCGATCTAACCACTGAGGACTACGCCGGATCGTTTACCAGCACCCTTAATCCGATCATCCTCATATATCGAACATTCCACCGCGTTACAAACTCCCCTGCGAGAATCGACTCTGGCTCACGGAGTAGCTCTTGGAATCCTCCAAATACAGTAACATGAGGGGGGGGGGGTAGTACGGGTATACGATCAATGAGTAAGAGAGAGAGGGGGGGGGTCACGACTGCCTAACAGTCGCTAAGGGACGGGGCAACTATACAGGCGACTCTGCTTAAAGGAATGAGGACCAGTTCAAGAGAGGATTATCAGGAAGAATGCATGTGACCACTCGATAACTTTTAGCTCTTATCTTTGTTAATTAACAAAAATGAGTTTCTTGATTTGATGGTAGTGTCATGGTAACGGGATAATTAAAATTCATAAGGTCAGTAAATGAGGAAGAATCCGGATAGATATGAGCGGCGTTTGGGTCGGGTTTTCAAAACCAGGATCTTCCGGTTGCCGATCAATTGCTTTGACCACTGCGCTATGATAATCCACTTACTAGGTAGCACCTTAAGAAATTCGTTTGTTTAAAAACCTTTTACCGGTTTATTCAATCTAAAGATCTGTTAATTGGAAAGAAAATAATTTTTAAGACATTGAAATCAGCACTTTTCGCATGTAACGTTTTGTGGTAAAGCTTTTGACATTGTCGTACTTTTTTACGCCACCGTCCAAACAACATTTAAGATATTAACGAAAAATCACAAAACTGTGGAGCGTCACTCCCAGGATATTGTATAAAAGTTTTGGAATTATTTACTATTTATTTTATTCGAATATTGTGAATAAAAGAGAAATGCGCTAACGTTTGACCACCGCACTTGATATATCTCTCGTATCACAATCCTCCTGCGCATTGCGCCGTACCTCATTGATCCTCACTGTTACGTTGCGAACGTCCCTAATCCTAATTGTCCTCATGAGGAAGAATCCGGATAGATATGGGCGGCGTTTGGGTCAGGTTTTCAAAACCAGGATCTTCCGGTTGCCGATCAATTGCTTTGACCACTGCGCTATGATAATCCACTTACTAGGTAGCACCTTAAGAAATTCGTTTGTTTAAAAACCTTTTACCGGTTTATTCAATCTAAAGATCTGTTAATTGGAAAGAAAATAATTTTTAAGACATTGAAATCAGCACTTTTTGCATGTAACGTTTTGTGGTAAAGCTTTTGACATTGTCGTACTTTTTTACGCCACCGTCCAAACGACATTTAAGATATTAACGAAAAATCACAAAACTGGGGAGCGTCATTCCCAGGATATTGTATAAAAGTTTTAGAATTATTCACTATTTATTTTATTCGAATATTGTGAATAAAAGAGAAATGCGCTAACGTTTGACCACCGCACTTGATATATCTCTCGTATCACAATCCCCCTGCGCATTGCGCCGTACGTCATTGATCCTTACTGTTGCATTGCGAACGTCCCTAATCCTAATTGTCCTCATACATAAAAATACTTCACCATGTTACGATATATACAACTGTAAAGTGCAACTGTAAGGGGGCAGAATCACCTTAAAAATCATTAAAATGAAATTGGTTTACACGAAAAGAAACAAATAGTATCAGGAACGAGAATTGTAGCAACTTAAACCGCAACCAATGGAGAATATATAGAAAGTGAGTGTCTGCGGTTAAGAATACAACGTAATTGTAGTAAAATCATTATTGTAACTATAAGTAGCGTCAGAAATAAAATAAGCACCATGCCATTGTTACGTATAACGTTCGAAACTTAGTTATCGCTATCCTACACTGTCCTACACTGGTAATTTTTACCATAATTCGTATCACATTTTAATAAAGGAATGGATATTTGTTGTGCGTGCGGCATAATAAAATGACGATAAAATATATTGTTAACCATTAAAAGTAAACAAAAAACATATTTCTCCAACTCGGGAATTACATTTTTTTTTCGATATATCTAGCTAACTAGCTAACTAACTAACACGCTGATGCTATCGACCACGCCATTCGATTACCGTTCAATTGATTACATCTAAATGGCATTATAGTTGCATGAGGTAATCTCATTTAATATAAATCGAGTGGAATATTGATATTACATTTCATTTAATCAATAATTTGATTAAACACACATGAGAAGGAGAGAGAGAGAGAGAGAGAGATACGGCCCCGTGATTCGCAATGCGTGTAATCACAAGCATCAGAAACGCACATTTATTACACTCGATTGCAAATTCAATTTCGTCCAAAAGGTACATTTTACTACTGAGTACAATAGATATTTCTTGTGCCATATTAGCAATATACGTTACTGGTTACTGTTATAAAAACAAGTTAACGAGTTACCGTTACTTCTCAGCCTGTACTCGTTAGGTAAATAGTAAGATTTACTTCAAGCTTATTCGTAAGTACTGCATTAGCTTGTAAGTTTTAATATAAATATTTTACTACAGCGTCAACGTTATATTTTACAACAGCGAGAGTTATTTCGGATATTGCAGTTATAACGACCACATTTCATATAAAAATTACTACAAATAAATTAGAATTTATGTAGACTTGTTTAGTCTTGATATTACATTGACAACCTCATTTCTTTCCGTGTTGAACTTCACGTATGAAATGTTGAAAACATTTTTTTAAACTACTTGTAAAGCACAAACAAATTAAATATTTTTATTACGTCCTTGATTTTAATAATTTCGGAAAAGGGAAACGCAACGAAAAATAATATATTATTTTCTCTATTTTAAAGTAAAATACGTCGCTCAGAGATTGGAGTTGGTCGGTTTATTGGGAGTTTAATCAAATAAATTTTGGAGCACATATTATAACACAAAACGAACATCGCAATATATTAAAACAGTGATAAAACATTGAAATTACAATAAACTGTTAATGATTTTAATTAAAGTTCGATGTAACACAGTCAAATATTAAAGATTGATATTTAAATGTCTGAATTCACTGCGTCGTTGATTTAAAACACCTACAAATAAACCTTGAATTCGAAAATTATATTTATAAGTGGTCGATAATTCTGGTCGACGTACGTGGTAGAAGTTTAAACGTTGCTTTTACGGGGGTCGACCATCGTTGTCAGCGCCCGGAGATGAACTAATTAAATAATTAATGATACAGTGCTGAATGCACAACGCAAGTAACGAATATCGTGTAACGAAAAGATAGCGAGTGATTAGCAGAGCACAACGCGTCTCGAAGATCTTCTGCGTCCCGCTGGTCAGCGTGGGACTGCTGACCTAAGCAAAAGGTACATATCCAGTAGTGATAAGCATTACCGAGTCCCGTAAGAACAAATCCGCATAAGCAAAAATTTTATGATTAATTTTCGACAATTTGAAAGCACAAAAAAATAATTCATAATGGATACGAACGTAACCATTTTCATCAGTGAATTTCACTTTGTAGCCCAGTTCATGGAGGTTATGGTATATTGTGCGGCCAGGAGTAAAACAAAAATGATTTGTCTGAAATCGAAAGTCTGAAAGCGTGTTCCATCCCGTGTTACACACTATATTTTTCATATTACTTGAATTGAAACAGGAAGTTTGAATGTCTGTAGCCAGGCGAAACGAAATAATTGCAGAACAATATTTAGAGACTTAAGATAAACAAATACGATTTTAACAGAGATAAAATTAAGTTAGAAACTAATGTAGAGGGCAGAAAACGTCTACTTTCTGCCCGGTGAATCGCATTTTCAATGCAGGTGATGTGAAAAAGTTTTATTTTATTTTGACTTGTCATTTTTTAGGTTATGTTTATGTACCAAATTGGCTTTGCAAAGTGTAATTTAATTTTTAAAAAGTCTCTGTTCGGTTAGAGTAAAAATTTAGTTAATAAATTACTGCGTTAACAAAAATTTACTACAAAAGTGAGTGCATCTTCTGCGCAAGCGCTTCAAATGGATAAAAGTTTTAAGCTCGAACCGTACAGAGCTTTCATACAATGAGAACGAGCCCTTCCAAAGTTAGTTTAGCTCATCGGTGCAACCTGAACATTACGACAAGTTGAAGATGGAACAAACAAAGATATTTGTAACGATGAACTAGGCTACAAACAAATATTTAACTCCTGTAAATATTCCATGTTTTAAGGTTTTTTCAATTAGTATTTTTTGTCAGATTGTATTATTTCTTATTGTCACACAATATCATTTTTATGATTTTCAGGTGACCAGCCTCATTAAGTAATGAGCCAACACCATCTATCTCCCACTCGCGCGATCCTTATGGTGCTGTCGCTCTCTCGTATTCATGCGGTTTCCGTCGATATTGAACACAATATCATTTTTATGATTTTCAGGTGACCAGCCCCATTAAGTAATGAGCCAACACCATCTATCTCCCACTCACGCGATCCTTATGGTGTTGTCTCTCTCTCTCTCGTATTCATGCGGTTTCCGTCGATATTGAACACAATATCATTTTTATGATTTTCAGGTGACCAGCCTCATTATGTAAGTAAGTAATGAGCCAACACCATCTATCTCCCACTCGCGCGATCCTTATGGTGCTGTCTCTCTCTCGTATTCATGCGGTTTCCGTCGATATTGAGCCTCACCCAATGATAACTTTTATTTATTTATTTATTTATTTATTAGAGCATTGGATAAGAAAACAAAGGGAATGTCAAAAGCTTTTATGCAATGCCTGCTTGGAAAGTTCACTTATCGAACGCTGTGTGTCGTGGTCGAAACTTTCGATTAACGCACTCCCACTATCCGCATTACTTTTCCGCGCTAGTGCGTTAAAGTGCAACATAATTTCGTTGTTTTAACTTAACCTAGCAGCAAGATGTCACGACGAGTGATTTTATGCGTATACTCGAGGCGACAGAAACGTCACTACGCATCACAAATAAATCTCATCATGGATAACCTAATTTTTTTTCTCATTTACATTTCTCTCGAATTGAACTTTCCAAACAGGCTTTGCATATCGTATGCCACAGATGCGCGAATTGGCAAATCTGACTATCGTGACTTTGCAACATTCGTTTTAAGATTTATGTCAATGTGACATAAGCCTTAAGGTCATGTTGCAACTTCACGGTAGTCAAAAAATGCGCCACGTTGCGGACTTGTAGCATAAACTACTCTAAACTGTCAAACAGTTGCACTGGTAAGTGAGGAATAAGATAAATGAAACGAATAAGTCATTGACAGAGCCAGAATCACAGAGTTAAGTACTGGTAAAGACTTTAAAACATATTAAAATATTAAGTAATTAATTTGAACGACAGTGGTTGATGCGCGGTTATCATGCGACTTTGGTAATTAGACGAGTTGAGCAGCATTTCCCACTGTAATTACGCGAATGGGTGACCGCTTAGCTGTGTGCTGCAGACATTGTTGCCGCATCGAATCATAGAGCGGGAGTTTAATTTTCCAGAGGTACTGGTGTTCCTACAGGAAATCACTGGTACAGACGGCCTGTATGACTGTATGCGGTACAAGTTGTTCATAGTTTCCTTGTGCGCACGTGCGAATGCGATACAGTTGGTGCCTTAGTCGGCTGTGGGATGCAATAAGAGGTGACGGTGGTGCTCGTAAAACGAGGAAAGTTCTCCGTACGATGGAACAAATATAAAAGCTAAAAAACAAGTGGAAGTGAATATATGTGAATCGAAAGGGTTTGAAAATAAAATTAATTGAATTATCTCATTCGTCATTGAAAGAAATTTTTCTCATAGAAGAGTAAGGTGAGCGTAAGGTGAGCATAAGGAGAGGTCTCAATTTTTTTTTGTAATAATTCTGAATCTCACTGAATAAAATCAATGATATCTCAACATAATTTTCCCAACGAATGTCCCTCTTGCAGTCTAATAAAAATTCAAGTACCAAATGAAACTCTAAATCTCCTGATAATCTGAATAAATGGGATAAATGGAACGACTCAAGGGTGCCCTTTTACAACGGTTATGACTGAAATTCTCACAGTTAGGGTGTCAAACGAAAATGAAAATGGAAATTTATCGTTTAGCTTGCTGAGCGAAGTCGACTCGAAGAAATCTTGAAGAAATGCTATACTCCGGACAAGATTGTGAACGAGGAAAGGAGATCAAGACAATGATAAAAAAGAAGAAAAAAGAAACGACAGCCCATCAAAGTACTATACCGTATCAATGTACCCAGTGGTGTTCTAAATATAAACCTGGATGGTACGTCCGGGAACAGCGGCTATTCTTCGAGGCGTGGGTGCCATAAAAAAAATGTAATGGTACGTGGGGAATGCACACGGTGGGTCAAGTAAACGTGTCGCAAACGTACATAGTGTACCTTGTCACGGAGGTGCACGTATAGACTTTCACGCAGTGTCTGCGAATACACGTAAAACGGGAAAATTACAAGACGAGGGTGATAATCAGGCCGTCGATAAAAACAGGGTCACACCGTGTCTTGTTTTTTCACTCCCTTGTCATCGTTGTCGCGTCACTGTAGAACTGAAGTTTCTCATCAGGGATGAACGGATTTTTCATCGTCCAATTTACCGGACTAACATAGTATACGGTGAGCCGTTAAAACGTCGCGCACAATTTTTTCTCACCCTTCTTATATTTTTTTATCACAATAGAAAGTTGCTATGATCTCTCCTCGGCCGGAGAAAAATTCCGCTCTATTTTATATTCACTTATTAACGTTGTACAGAGCGTCTCGTGTAAATAGACTACCGAGCTTGGAAAATCCACGACGCCCTCTCGAGACTCGAATGAAATATTTAAATTAAATTTTCATCCTGTAAGAAATCGGTGACAATACCTCGGTTATTTTCCACGTTTATTTTTCTTTTATCTTTTATGTATTTACAATTAATCGACAGCTCAGTGATGCTGCTTCGACGCGACGACAGGTCGGCACATACTTTTCAATATGAAGATAAGAAAATTAAAATACGAGATCAGTGGAGAGGAAAAGTGAAGAAGAAGAGATTGAATGTTTGAGCGACAGTTGAAATGATTGAATTTCACTCGGTAGACGCTGAGAATCGGAGATATACTCGGATGTTCGACTATACTGTCAGGTTTCGTCTTTTTTTTTTAAGTTAAAAGCAAGATGAAGGAATACCCAGGATAGAGAGATGAGTAGGAATCGTATACAATTGTTATTGATCAAGTCAGTCGGAAAAGCTGACAATTTTGTGCAAAAAAAAACATTTTAATTAATCTATAGACCGAAGGTTTCATGCTTAAACTTTTATTTAACAAATTCTACAAATACAAATTCTCTCAGAATGATAAAAATAAGTAATTAACTTTTCAATTGACTTTAACTTAAATATTTTCTTTAAAATTTAAGTTTATAAAAACATTTCACCGCATTTTCAATTATTTATTTTTATTTGATAATATAAGCCATTCGTACGGAAAACTATGTGTTTGTTTACTTACATGTTCCACTGTAGCCCACAAATTGTTGTCCTACTGTACTGCTCCCCCTCCTCCCCATTAGCTTTTATCATAATGTTTAGATGATTATCATAATATTTAATATAATTAGTGCGTGGCGCACATTAAAATCATTGCATTATACTACAACAGTTGACTTGACATCGGAAATTCAATGCTTCAGGTAATACTTTTTTTTAATCAGTAATATTGCAATTTAGACTATTTTATTGAATTCCCGTGTCATATTATTATTATTATACATTATTAGTACTTGTGTGGATAATTTTTAGGTAGAACAAATCGGTTACGAATGTTCTAAATGTGACTTTTCTTTTGGATGATTTTTTCCGACAGCTTTCGAGATAAATTGACTGACCCATACCCCATTGCACCCTCCACCCTGCCTCTGCTAAGTTCGCCAGACAGTAACTTCCTGAACTTTAAAATGATTCTTAATTAAAGTTTATCTCCAATTTCATAGCCGCTAAATAATTCAATTTGAAAACTCGAGATATCGGAACTTTTTAACCTCGACTAGTGCTGCTGAATATTTTATTGAATCTCCGTATTATATTAATTTCACTCATTGTTCATATTTGTGTGAATAACTTTTAGATGGAACAAAGCGATTATAAATGTTCTAAATGTAACTATTCTTTTGGGTGGTTTTTTCCGACAACTCTCGAGATAAATTGACTGACCCGTACCCCATTGCACCCCCCACCCTGCCTCTGCTAAGTTCGCCAGACAGTAACTTCCTGAACTTTAAAATGATTTTTAATTAAAGTTTATCTCCAATTTCATAGCCGCTAAATAATTCAATTTGAAAACTCGAGATATCGGAACTTTTTAACCTTGACTAGTGCTGCTTAATGCAACATTTTTAATCCCAGACGATATTACCAATAAGAAAGCGGCGGTAAATGCACGTGGATTATGGAAACGAGTACTCTCTGTGTACGTAGAAATAAATCCTGGAGGATGCTCAGCCTTGCTCACATTTCCACTTTTAAGTGGGCAATGTTGTATTTTAAACTGTACAACATATCGAAATCGTTAATACACTAGTTGGCATAGAAATGCAATAGCGGTAACCGATGCTCCGTCGAAAACACGGTCTCGGGACCCCCGCGAAATCGGATTCATTCTGCGTCCTCTCTGTATCTCCGGTAACTGTGGAGAAGAGCAACCAGTGTGCAAGCAAATTGCAATAGTAATATACATAAATTGGCTCACGCGGTCACGATAAGCCAATGGTGAATTGGCTTCACAACCCCTTGTACAATTCCGTTTCTCCACCCTCTACAACTCGCACTCTCGTTGCACGATGCGTGTAACGAACACACATAAACCACATGGCGCAATCAAAGCGACTCGAATCAACTATACAGTTTCGCTTACGCTTATATGTTGGTTCCTGTATGTAATCGGTTTCGGTTGATCATGAGAATACGTGGCAGCTATCGATTTGGCTTCAATCGTGATATTTTTCTGTAAAAATATTCCAAACTCGATTAGTATAATTCACGTTGAGACATTTTAAAAATGATTTATCACGAATTTTCTAAACCAAAAGATAATATTTATGGAATGAAAACGTTAACGGTACTTTTTCGTTATCTCAACTGGCTTGTTTATTGAAACTTTTTTTCTGATAAAATCTAATACAATTGCAATACTTTTTACAGTTAAACAATTCAAATGAAAGAACTAAATAAATTCCAAAGAAAAACGAAAACAGAGAGCTTTAAAAAGTATCAAGTGACGTACAAACCGTCAATCTCATCACGGAGATAAGTTAATCCCAACCATCAATCACGAATCTCGACCTTAACGTTAAATCCTTTTCTAGTCGAATAAGAACAGATTGGAATAAAAAGTAGAACAAACGTAACCCAAAAAAGTGCAATATAGACATTAAGGAGACGAGGAAAATATCCAACTAAAAAAGCGTTTCATCCGGTTCGAATTAGACCCTGACATGGAAGACCAAGGGTACCAAGGGCCTTCGACAGTATCTGATTCGCGACGGATGTAAAGCTACAGATTTTTTAATCATGTAGTGGCAATACGTACACAAAGAGTACACAAGTGCAGAAAATACAGGTCGAGAATAAAAATAACAATTGAGATAATCAGTGGCTGGGAAAATTGAGATTGTGATAGAGAATAAGGGGAATCCCAGAGGGAGCAGCCGCACAGTGAGAACAGTTTTCGTGAGAGAATATGTGAATGAATATAATGCGATGGGTCTCAGCGAAGACTGAAAAACAAAAAAATACAAAAAAGAAGAAGAAGAAGAAGAAGAAGAAGAAGAAGAAAGAATAAAGAGCTGCCCGCTTTTGCCGCAAAGTTCATTATCCGCTCGACTATGTTCTACTCGGGCTTTCCTTCTTGTCCTTCTAATCAACTGGCACTCCTTTTTCTCTCCTTCTCTAGACGCGCCGCGTAATCTTTCATCCTCACAACGGCTCTCACGCTCCCGAGTCCCGCTCGCAAAATTCATTATTCTCTCCGTGACCCACAGAGAATTAGTGCGTTCTTCGAATACTAGACGAGCTTTGTGCTTCCCTTGAGAAGCACTTGGTCTTTCAACTCTTACCAAAAGGACAGCTGGTGGAAGATAAAGACATCAAAGAATATGTCCGCAGTGATAGTGCGGTGAACTTAGTATAGACATCATGATCATGAGGGACTCTTTGACATTCAGATATAATGGAAAAATCTCTTTTAAGGTTGTCCTTTCGCAGCACCTATCAAGTGCTGTTATTTAACTATAATTAAATAACGATCGATCATGAAATAATCGAGAATAAAGATATTGCAAAATACCAATTATTATAACAATATGAAATATAATTTTACACGTATCAGTTAATAATATTTAACTATTTACTAATTTGATAAATATTATGAGATCAGTGTGGTCGATGGACTCTAATTTTTTTTCGTAAAATTAGCCATTTCGAATGAAATTACCAGGTTTCAATATTCTGACTTTAAACGAATCACGAGAATACAATTTAAAAAAGCGAATCATATACGTTCCCTCAGTGTCGATCACTTTAAATATTGTTTATCTATATCATTAGCCAAAAACAGTTGTAAACAAAATTTTAAACCATAATTGAAACGATATCTTTGAAAATTCATGGCAGTCAACTCTTAAAGATGTTAAAACATCGAAATTTCTTATCTAGCGTATCCTGATTAGGATGATCAAAGTTTCTAACAACTTTTAAACGTGAATAGTCTGCCAGCACTTTTCTGACGTTTTGCCCTAATCGATCCAGCCCGAAAGGGGACAACATTAAACACATGTGTACAAAATCGTCACGCGAATACCATTGAACATACAACCCTCCGGGGATTAAGAACCTCCGTAGCGCTGGGTAATAATTGAGGGGGATCGTGAGTGGCGAGACGCATTTTTTGTTGAAGTGAGATAAAAATAAAAGTCGTTGAAAATGTCTGTTTTGTATTTTATTTTACTGACAGTCTTATTATGATAAAAAGCTTTTATTTCATTGGAAAAATATGTAAAAATAGCATTTTTGTGAGGGTTACAAAATGTTCAAGACGAAAATGTTTCTAGAACAACGATAATTTTAGAATAAAAAATTTCTTTGGATTTTGAAACATATAGAAAAGGATATACAAGAACTGTTGGAGTAAATTTGACAGGAAAACAACAAAAAATTCAAATTTAGACGCAAAAAACACAAAAAAATGTCACTTTAAAAAGTGATATTCTCATTTATACGAGGGCTATTTCAAAAGTTTCCGGCCTTTTTAAGAAAACCACATATTTCGAAGCAAAACAAAATTTATTTCTTGACGTAGTCTCCCTGGAACTCGATGCATTTGGTCCAAGGTTTCTCCCATCCTTTTAAACCGTCAGAACTCAATTGTTTGTCTAAACATGAAAAATACTGGTTTACAGCGTTTTCCACCTCAGCATTTGACTTATATTTTTTCCCCCGAGAAATTTTTCAAATTAAGAAACAGGAAAAAGTCGTTGAGAGCTAGATCTGACCAATAGGGTGGGTGCGGAAGCAATTTAAACTTCAATTTGTTCAATTTTGATATTGCAACCATGCACGTGCTAACCCGAGCGTTATCCTGGTGAAATCGGATTTTTTTCTTGGCCAAATGCGGACGTTTTTTCTTAATTGTGGCCTTCAATTTATTCAGCAATGCAGCGTAGTACTGTCCATTGATTGTTTCACCCTTTGCAAGGTAATCGATAAGAATTATTCCATGGCTATCCCAAAAAACTGTCGCTATCACTTTTCCTGCAGAGAGAATGACCTTTGCCTTCTTCGGAGTTGATTCCTCCGCCGCAATCCACTGCATTGACTGTTGTTTCGTCTCAGGCGTATGGTGGTGTACCCAGGTTTCATCGACGGTTATCATTCGCCGCAAAAATTCCACTGAATTTTTTTGATACAAGCTAAGACACTCGCGCGACATGTCCGTCCGTATGCGTTTTTGGTCGATCGTCAACAAGCGTGGCACCCAGCGCGCGGATAATTTTCTCATATCCAATTCTTGATGTAAAATCTTGTGCACCCGTTTGGATGATATCCCACAAGCCTCAGCAATACCCTTAACGGTCAATCGGCGATCTTCCATCACAGTTTGATGTACTGAATCCACCATTTCGTCAGTTGTAGCGTTTTGCAGGCGCCCGCAACATTCCTCGTCTAAAATGCTTCCACGACCACGTTTGTACTCGGCCACTCAATGTTTGACCGTTGTAAATGAAGGGGAGGCTTCACCATATACAGATTCTGACTCATCTTTTATTTCCTGAGTCTTTTTCCCTTTCGAATGAAGGAATTTTATCACTGCGCGACACTCAATTTTCTCCATTGTTGACAGACAATGGCAGCTGACAACTTTGGAAGAGTTCCATAGACAAAGTAATGATCGGAATGACTTGAAATTTTTACGGTTTACATATGTCAAGGCCATCTATCGGGCGGTGAAAGAATTTTTTTTCTACAGTTACTTTATGTCGATGAAGCCGGAAACTTTTCAAATGGCCCTCGTAGTTAAAAAAAAAAAGCGTTAATTTTTAATTGACGCGTTGCTTCCTCGTGGCACTGGCGAACCCACAGTCTCTCCGCTACGAGTAATGGTTTTTTCAATTCTGGCTTCCTCATAGAGGAAGTAGTTATCAAAAATTTAATAAAGTTTAACCCCTCGATCGATTTTCACCGAATTTAAGATCAAGTATCCTTATCTCCTAACCAATTTGTATACCAACTTTCAGTTTGATAGATGAAAATTTGTGAAAACTGGAGCAAATTTTTTTTTTTTTTTTTTTCGAAAAATTACAAAAACGTATGATGAAACTCGATATTTCATTTCTTTTATAACTCATCTTCCCTCATGAATGAAATATTCGCGACTAACCGAGCGTGTTGTCAAGATGGAGGAGCCCCTTGAGGCTATCCAAACGAGAACGCGATATCTTGCAGATAATATATAGATCGTACAATGAAGCGAATATGATTGAGAACGTAGCACGTACCATCCTTAATGCGAGTGAAATCGCGATTGATGATGAAGAAGAAAGAAAAGAGCCTTCTGATGCTGTTTCTTTAAATCTAACAACAAATCATTCGACTAACTTCGATGAGGATGATCCATTAGAGTTTATTACCTCTGTGTAAAAAAAAAATAATACAACAAAAAAAAACTGAATCTCTGGAGTTAAGAAAGGGCTGAACGTGTATAATTCTCGGTGAATAGGGCAGACAAAGCGAATACCACGAGGACGAAGTTCCTCAGCAGCGGTTTATTGAATCTCCACTCCTTCACTCGATTGCTGATGTGTACGCTCGTATAACGTACCAACATTGCGGAGAGTACACGTACGCAGCGGCACACTTTTCGCTTCTATTCACTTCCCAACGTAATAATCCATTTACTGTTGAGCGCTCGGTACTATGTACGCTTAATTTACTTAGTTAATGATTCATCGCAGCAACCACACCGTCTCTGGACCCATATTCTCTATAGCGTTTACTGCCTGCAACCAGTAAGCATTCATGCTTTCCTACTTCGGTAATCACGAGACTCGAATACGAGATTATGGATTTACACCTTGTCTTTTCTCACAATGAATATATCCCTTAAGAATCTACAATATGAAACCTTGCACATTGCACCTTTCTCATTATTTTCAACCTTTCACAAAGTCAACTCCACGAGAAAGTGTGATAATCGATTTTGGCTTTCTCAAAGAACAAAAATTAATGAAAAGTATTACACAAGGTTGTACTTTACAAACTTCTTTGAATACTGTATACACCGGTTTATCTGTTCGGAAATAGTAATTTAGTAGATTCAGGACTTTTGCGGTAATTTTGAATCGAATAACATTTGTATTTCTGCACCGTTTCGCGATATATTCAATTCCAGTAGCTCTTTCATCCTTTTTAACATTTGTACGAGCTTTACATTAATCACTCTTCTAAGGGATAATGAGCTTTCACTGTAGCAAGTTTAAAAGCTTAATGTTGTGTATATAGATCAAGATTTAAACGTGGATCGAACAATCGGTTCAATAATTTTTCTCCCTTGGTCACATTTCGTGACATATGTGAGCCACTTATTTTTTTTTAGATGGATCTTGCGTGCTGTTTTATTATTTTCCGTTTCCTATTTTCATTTTCCTTTTTCCTCACATAGATGGCTTCGTGAATATTATGAAATAATGAAAAATCAATGAGCAAGACTTTAATTAGCAGAATTTTTTCTCTTAGAAATTGTTAAGTGACATTATTCTATAGTCTGACCCCTTGTGCTCTTTCATGTCCTACATTTTCACTCAACAATGAACAAGATTTAAGAAGAGTCGGAGCAACACAATTCTCTTAACTTTAATTCCTCGTTATTCGTATTGAAGGCTCATCATTAATGCTGTTTGTATTCCAGCTTCAAGCATCTTGAACTATCCTGGTGCGTTATTTCGAGGGCTCTGATAGAAATGTAAAAGCCAACGATTTCTGGTCTCTGCAAATTCGTCTCGCTAATTATTTATCACGAGGAAATACATACTCGGGCATTCTCGTCAAGGATGCAATGTTACGATAACAAAGTTTTGAGAAAGTAAACCAAATGCGGGACTAGCCTGAAGTAGCAGGAGTACACGATGTATACATATATAGCGAAATCCAGACTGTAATGTCGCTCTACACATGCGCTGCTCTCCCGGTATCTCGTGTTCTGCCGCTCCGGTTGTTCCATCAGCTTTTTCCTTCCTTTGCTATCTCTTGTCAAGACTCATACCAACGCATGAGGCAAGTACGACGTGCATATCGCACAGAGCACCATGACTACAAGCAGCAAGCAGCAAAAGCAGCAGCAGCTGCTGCTAATTATTCCTCGTATTCCTTCCTGCTAATTATTCGTCAGCTACCTCGTTACGCAAGCACAAACGAAGTGAGTTCCCGTGCACGTGCATATCACCAAGACGAATTAACTTATGATCGTGGTGTATCGCTCGAGGGACCCTCCAAAGAGTTTCCTTTCTCTTGACTGCTCCGCAACAAGATTGTCCGTTCCTTTTATATATAAATAAGAAGACGTATCACTTATTACACTTGCTACTCTGTTGATGTGTCACTTTGCGTAATGAAAATAAGAAATTAGGCACTTGTGATACTTAAAAATGAAAACTTGTTTAATTTTTTATGGAAATTTAGCGGAAGTTGGATTAATCTTGACTCTCTTTGAGATGTACAATTAAAAAGTAAATCAAATAATTATCAATTTAATTGTATAATCATCAACTCAATATACAATACAGAAAATTTAAAAAAGCATGTACCTGTATGTGTGTATGTCACTGTGTATAGCTGTAATCCTTGTGAAGGGTCTCTGCGAGATACGACGTCGTTTCGATACCGCGATGAAAACCCAAGAGCAACTGTATTGGTCCAAGATTTACCGCAGTTTTCACTGAACCCTCGGCAAATTCTATAGAATTGGCTCATGGCGGATAAAGCCCCATCGGAGAAACTACCTATTGACCTGGGCCGAACCTGTAATAGGCGCAATACTTAAAAGCAGATAGAATCGCGGAGTAAAAAAAAAGAAAAAAAAAATTCATTTTCAAAGTACAGAGAGGTACTCATCCCTGGTTGAAATTTATAAAAGTTAATTACAAGAATCGAGCTATTTGTAAAAGCTTATGTATCATTTACTTGATTCATTAAACTTTTATCAATCGTTGAAAAAAGATAGAGAAATAACTTTTTAAAAGATTTTAAAGTATTATTAAAATGACGTTGCGGAATCCCTCGAGAGCTTTTGGCCATCGTTTCATCCGGTAACCGCAGATCGCTGTTGCATCTGATAACTTCCCTACACGGTCTTGCAGATAACAGAAGGATTCAGAAGGAGATAGATTGATTGACGTTGAGTATAAGTTATCTCGACCAGTATTCATGCTGTGCGCCGGTATCTCATCGCTTCCGTCAAAGCCTGGAAGATTGATGGCTCCCCTATTTCCGATCTTTCTCCTTGTCATCTCTTCGGCAAAGCCTTTGTGGCTTACTCTTCACCCAACGTTATATTCCACTGATGCTTTTGTATATATACAATACACGGCGTTAGTTGCTAAAGCTTAGGCAGTGCAGGTAATCTCCGAAAGACGTTGGAAACATGACGATTAGCCTTCAAAAGCTTCGTACATGTGCTGTCAATCTTATTATTATCTTATTCTCTTATTATCCGTAATAAATATCCTTCGGTTCTTGTTTTCAATTATTTTTATTCCTACATTTTTTTACATTTTTAGTTGAATTAATAAAATCATCTTTCGTTGAGTAGAAATTAGTAAATCCAGAGTGAACATTTTCTAATAACACATTGCGGATACTACACAGTTTACGAAAATGCAACGAATAATGAAATTTATATTTTAAAAAACGTTCTACATTTTTTACTTTCTGCCCGCGAGAGAATCTCATCCCCTTTTATCATCCTATGGTGAAAAAAATGGTTGAATCGACGTTGCATGATATATTCAAATTAGACGGTTCTCTTCAACCGCATTTTTAGTATCCGGAATAAAATAATGGCGATATTTGATATGTAAATATAATTATAAACGATTTGTTGAATTTGGCATACGAACCGTGAGCATTCACGAACCGTGAAGGTTCACCTCTCATCGCAAATGCAGTACTTGATTCTCTCTGCGATCCCACGACTAATGTCGTGATTAATTACGCACACGGTCGAATAACAAATTCACAAGCGTAAACCGAAGGAGAGTTACGAATGTAACACGCGAAGCTTTATCTATGCTACTGGTTCACCCGTTAATACGCTGGATACGTGATCCCGCATGCAATTTCCGCATCGAACCTTCCATATCTGGAACGTTCTGCGTTGCGAATTCAACAGAAACAACGGTACGTGAAGCAGCGGCAATGGCAGAATCAGCATCAGCATCAGCATCAGCATCAGTAGCAACAACACACCAGTCCGATATAACTTTAACACGAGCCGTGATCATAACGCACGGTTGGTCGCGCTTGTGCGACACACGTCGACGGATTTCACGCGATGTACACCATTTTCTGCCATCGAAAGCATGTACGACACAGGATAATTGGAGCCGCATCTCTATTACTGACAACCCGTAAACCTGTAAACAGAATTTTCAGTAGTCGTTGCATGTTCAATATTTCACCGTTCGATATACAAATTCATTTTTTTTCTTTAACGAATGACATCTTCTTCCGCGTTAGAAAACATTTATAACGTCTACAATTTTTCTTTTAAATGAGAGTCTAGACGTCAATATGTTTCTAAATATGCAAAAGATGGTTGCAATATTCAGGAGATGTATCCCGACTGTCGTGACAGCGGTAAATGAATTATTGTAATTTAACCCTTGGCTTACGATTGAAGATGCAACAGAGCGGTTCCAAAACGTAAGCTAGTTCAATGTGTATTTCTTCAGCATTTTTATAATTGCTATATATTTTCAAACTAAAACATCTAAATGATTTTTAATAACTCTGCTTTATTTAACAGTTTAATCATTTTGCACTCTTGTCTTTAGAATAAAAGCAACAAAGATAGATAGAAAATTATTAAGTGGTCATCATTTTTAATAATTTATCTTTATCACTCAATAATTTGCATTGCGTTTATATTAATTTTTAGTTGTTAACAAAAGCTTTGATGGACAACAAACTTATTAAAATTGACATTCTGTTGAATAAAATATATATATAGAAATATCACCGTCACTCCACACCGATTAGAAATATTCACTCCACCCTGAGCGCTCTGAAGTTAGGTACAGATGAACGATTGTAATAGGAACGACGGCCATCTTGTGACATTTCGATTTATACAACCGTGCTTCTCATACTTTTTTGTAAACACTTTTATCGTTTTGTAATCTCACCGAATATATACAATTTGAGACAAAAATGGAAGTTACGATGCAAAGAATCTGTGTATCCTATTCTGTTAAGACATCTTTAGCCAATTCGGAGAATATGGAAGACATAGAAAATTGCATATTCGTGCCATGCCAGTGAAACGCATACTCCCTTCTTTTTGACCTACGGACAGTCTCGATTAAAGAGGTCCTGTTTAATATACAAGTGCAGTCCATTCCCTGTAACCTAACGCAGTCGGGACCGGATTTCCGTCCTACTAGAAAGAGTCACCCAATTGCGCTGTTTGAGGCACTGGGAACAGTTAGGTTAGACGAAGTCCGGCAGGATACACGAGTGAGCACGCGACTTGTAAATAGAAGCGAGTGGGGGTAACAACCACCCCGTTTGCGCTTTTCTAACAGAGAGAATTGAGGGGAAATGTCCTACTAGAGAGCGATGAGTTAGAGGGAGTGTACTGTATGTGCTTTAATATTGCTTTATAGTTGTATATCAAATTTAATATAATGGCTTATGCATAGATATTTCTTATACAAATATTTAAATTTTTTATTTTATAACAAAATATTTTTGAAGGTAGGAAAGATGAAAGATTGACTTATTTCATTTTAAAGCAAAGTTCAATACATATCGACGTAAATTGCATAACTGCGGGAGAGAGAGAGAGAGAGAGAGAGAGAGAGAGAGAGAGAGAGAGAGAGAGAGAGAGAGAGAGAGAGAGAGAGAGAGAGAGTTTAGCTTCCCCTTACGGCAACTCCCTCAGTTTGCATTACCAAGTGCAGTTTATAAAAGGATAATCGATGGTGAAACGAAGGATAATCAATGGTCAATCGCGAAATTCAAAATCATCAGTAAACCGCTAAGAGAGGCAGAATAAGTTACGGTCTATAGCGTAGAATGAATAACACATGGCTATAGGTTCCTCGATGAATGAACATCGAGGTGGTGTACATGCACTCAGCGTACCAGAAGCTGAACTATGGATCACGTATATGTCAGGTTACCTAGAGTATTGACGAGCAACAAGGGAGAAAACATGTACACCCTCATGAATCCGTAATCCAACGACGCGCATAATTAAATGTAAATTAATCAAACGAGATGTGTACACGGATGGTGAGAATTCACGGAGACTGGTTGCCACCTCCTCTGCCGATAAAATCATTAGATCAAGAATAATTTTTCCTCCTCTGACATCGATGAAATATTTATTTATATATTTATTTATTTATTTATTGATAGCTCGCGTAGAAAAGAAAATTTATTTAATAATATATCCAGCACTCACAATCAGTGACTTTTTATCTATGGTTCATTCAGCATTCGAACTTATGGTTCATTCAGCATCACGCAAGTAGACTTGTCGTGGACTTGTTGTAGCCTTCCCATCAATCTACCCGTGTCGAGAAGATTGATCGAAAGTCTGCAGCAATTTCACGACAAATCTACCTGTGCTCTGAGGTATGAACCATAAGTATAACATAAATTTAGAATTGTTTGATGATAGAGTCGAGGGGGGGGGGCTATCAATAATAAATTAAGGCGAAGCGAAACCTTCATACTAACCTATCGCTTTCGCTCTTATGGGTGGAGTAACGAGGTTTCGTCTCCCCTTAAGAGAACGCGTAGCGCCCGAGCTGTACGAAACCATAGTATCTACTTACTTTTTTCCATTGGTTATTAGAAGAGCAGTCGTTCAGTGGATAAGGACCTGATTCGCACGAACCAAGGTTCAATTCCCAACCGACGCCAATAGAATTTTTTTCTAAATGTTTTTCTGTAATCCCGGTCGTTCGGAATCCACCTTTAATTAATCAATCCCCAACACCTCTCACTGATGAGTGGGTGGTTGGCGTTCAGCTCGCGAGAATCTTCCGAGCTTATCTCTTATCGCGCGGATAATGACCTCATGACCGAGCAGTGTCTGGCGCGCTCAAACACCCGGAATAGGTTCTGCCCTAAGCGCCTCTGATGGTCGAGCTGGAGTTTACTCGTATGACACCAGGGAATTAAGTAGGCATCGACTGTATCGGCCAAAGGTCTTCTGTTGTGGCCCTTTTCGAATATGATACAATGGTGAAGTCGGTAGCAACCGCAAGGAAGGATATATATCAAAGGGTAAGGACCGAGGACGGTGAACCTTTATGCATCTTTTATTGAAAATTGTTGTTATTAAATAAATAATGGGACAAAAATTTATTTAATTGGAAATTTCATAAGTCGACCCTTCAATCGATTCTCACAAAATTCAAGACCAAGTGTCCTCGTCCCGTAGTCAATCTGTATGCCGAGTTTCAATTTGATAAATGAAAATTTACAAAAGTTATAACAAAAATAGTGTTTTTTTTTTTTCTTTTGAAAAATTACTAAAATTCATGATTCTATAAAATCTGAACGCCTCGATCGATTCTCGCCAAACTCAATACCGAACAACCTTGTCCCCTGACTTATTCTTGTAAAAAAATTTAACTCCATAACTAGAATATTATAAAAGTTAGAGAGCGTACATGTTTTTATCGAAAAATCGCGGGGTTGCGACGTGTACAAAGTTTTGAGGACGATCGAGTACCTGTCCTCGAGATATATCCTTTACAATGCTGCAAGCTCATAACACATATACACACACACACACGCACGCGCGCGCGCGGACGGACGGATACACACACACACATGGATACACACACAGTGCTTTATCGACGTTTTGGGACTTTTCAAGTACTCTGACATGAAAATCTCGCGAAAATCCTTTTTCATAAAAACATATAGCTTTCTCTATGAGGAATGTTTAATAATTTCTGCCAGGGTATTAAATTGATAATGAATTGCCAGAGTATATTCAACAGGTACGTTTTAATTTGAAAAGATGTAAAGCCTGTGAAAGGGAGAAAGTGAAAAAAACAAAGAGGAAATGAAAGCGGCAACCCGACCAACTCACTTTGTCAAAACTTGTAATGAAATTGGCCGTAATTTTTAACTCACCCTATAAAGCCAGTGTATATACTTAACGAAGCTTGCGAGAAAAGTTTAGAGAGTCAGAGCAGATTTTATCGCTTCGAGCAACAAGAAAAGAGAAAAGAAACGTCTCCTCCCTCATATACCTCGTGACACTATAACTCCGTATTGCATTTTTTCTTTCATCACTCGCCTTCCTATTTTCTCTCTACCACACTTTCCTTTTCAGTGAATTTTCTATTACTTTTCACTCGCTCGCGTATTTTTTTTTTTCCTCACGTAGCTCCAATACAGCAATCTCGTGAGCTTCGATAACCGCGACTCGTCACAAAAGCGGAAAACCGGAAACTACGACTGCAACCCGATCGTGTTACCGCAGGAAACTGAGTGTTGCGCACAGAGAGGCAAAAGCTTTTGTTATCGAAAAAGTTGGTGATAAAATAAGAGAGAAAGAGAGAGCTCGGATATCGTATAGAAATGGTTTTCTACTTTGTTTCGATACAAGTACGATTTAGACAAAACACAAGTCACAGTCACTGCATAGAAAAACTGTCGTTTGGGGACTAGGAGAGACCAGATCTGATTTTTTAAATTATCTTTTGATGCTTCGCTGTATTGTTTTTTATTTATATTTTTCTTTACAACCACTTTCAGGCGTAACACCTTTTAGAGGGTCGGTCCGAGTCAGTAGTAATTCCTCCCCCCCCCCCTTTCCCTCTTCAATATGGCCGCATTCGTCTATACTTCGTGGTATCGCATTTGACAAAGACAGAGAAAAATCTACGTGAAAGTCTGGACCGATACAGATGGTTTTGTGTTCGCATCGAAGTACGTCGCATCTCACCGAAATGTAAATATAATCTGCAGATTTATACGAGGCATTCTCGGTCCATTCAGCCATTTTTTCCTGACTCTGGCAGATATTTCGCATAGTCAGCCAGATCAAGGGACGCGGTTAGCCGTCTCGATGCCAACTTTATGTAAATTCTTTCTGATTTTTTTGTCCAATAAATAGATTTAAAAAACTTGTTAGAAAATATACATTCTGGATGAACTTTTGAATGCACTAGTAGTTACATTTTTTATTTCTATTCGAAACTAAAAACATAACGATTCATCGAGCAAAATAATCGAATAATTTTTTGTTCTATTGTAACGATGCCTATCTTGCGTATAAGTAGACGATTCCAATGAGAGAAATATAAAGGTGATATCAACGCAGTGGTTAGCGCTCTTACTGGGTACCAGAACAATTTGTGTTCGATCCCCAGTGATCACTATATATTTAATCTCTTCGATACTTTGACAGGCCATCGTCACTATCATTCCACTTACACAAAATTCTCCGCCCCGTCATCACATGATGTCAGAAGTGTTCGGGCCTACAAAAACACGTCCTTATACAGGGTGCGCCATCTCAATCTGGTCGATGGAAGTATTGAATAACTCTAACAGATTTTAACCGACCAGCAACGTACAACACGTTTCGTATAGGTTATTTCAGTACAATTTCAACCATGTATCGCTATACGCCGAAAGAACGCGCCGAAATAGTTTCGCTTTACATTGAAAATAATCGTTCAGTTGTGTCAACTCAGCGTGCGTATCGTAAAAAATATCGCGGACGTTCTGCGCCCAAAGGCGACACTATCCGTCATTTAGCTTCAAATTTCATGGAGCACGGGTCTGTAGCGAATCTCCAACATCAAGCTCGACCGCGTCCAGGTCGTTCAAATGAAAATATCGAAGCTGTTCGACAGAGTGTTGCAGAAAATCCAAATGTCTCATACCGCCGCCGGTCTCAGCAATTAAACATCAGTGGAACCACTTTGAGAAGGATTTTAAAGCAAGATCTTCACATGTTTCCGTACAAAGTGCAGTTGACTCAAAGATTATTGGAAACTGACAAGCCGCGATGCTTGGCTTACGCTAATAACGTTAGTCGAATGAAGGAAGCTGAGCCGGATTTTTGGGAGCGAATTCTGATGACCGACGAGGCTCATTTCACCCTCTCTGGCGCTGTCAACAAACAAAACTGTCGCATGTGGGGCACCGATAATCCTCATATTATTCACGAAACTCCATTGCACGATGAGAAAGTGACAGTTTGGGCCGGTGTTTGCTCAAAAACCATCATTGGACCATTTTTCTTAAGAGCTGTTGAAACTGTCAATGGGGATCGATATCGGTGGATGTTGGCACACTTTGTTTTACCACAAATGCGTGAAAAAGGTCTTAAGGAATTTTGGTTCCAACAAGATGGTGCGACATGTCACACTGCGCGCTCAACAATGGACTATTCGCGTCGGAAGTTCCCAGGACGTGTGATATCAAAGAAAGGTGATATTGACTGGCCACCAAGATCGCCGGATTTGACTGCACCGGACTTCTTCTTGTGGGGATTTTTAAAAAGTAAAGTCTATGCCAACAAGCCAAAGACCATAGAGAAGCTAAAAAACAACATTCGAGCCGAAATCGCAGCGATATCGCCCGAGACGCTGGCAAATACAATGGAAAATGCCGAAAAAAGAGCTCATTTTTATCTCAGTAATAAAGGCGGACATTTGATCGATGTGGTTTTTGGAAACTAATCAAAATAAATTGTAATGAATCAAATTTAATAAAAAAATACGACTTTGTGAAATCTGTTGAAAATTCTCTAAGTTATTCAATACTTCCATCGACCAGATTGAGATGGCGCACCCTGTACATACAAATTTTAAAGCTGGCAGCATAGAAAGCCCAACGAGGCACACATAAAAATGTGCATGTCATCTGCAAAGTCGACAAAGACGTCGAGTTCATTGAGTGGACTTGTGTAACGATCCCTGTCTTGCATGGAGAATGAGAGGAAATATAGGAGACATCAACACAGTGATAAGCGCTCTTACTCGGTATCAGAACAATCTGTGTTCGATCCCTGATGATCACCATATATTGGGTTGTTCGGAAAGTTATTTCGTTGAAACCAGGATGTAAAGTCTTTTAGTTTTCGATGCTCTACAAGATACGTAACTTTCATCAAAATCGTAGGGGGACACCAAACTATGCTTCCTTGTTAGATTATGTCTTTGATTTAATAAAATTTTTTACATAATTTACAAAGATTCGTGTAAAATACAGAAATAAAAAATCGGCAGACATTGAATATTTTTTAAAATTAAATCATTGTTATTAAAAATTGCATGATATGTCGCTTATATTGTCGTTTAGTCAAGTTTTGTCAAAGCCATTTTTTTTTTGCTATTTTTGATGATCGAATTACAATTTTTATTGAATTTTCACTTTCAAATTATTACTTTACGGTTAAATTTATAAAATTAGTATCTCATCCGTGTACAATTGACGAGATCTGCTCGAGTATTTGTTATAAAAATTCAAATAAATCAATAAATAATTTCTCACAGTTTATCTGGTACAACATATTCTTTTTTAGAATGAATTCCCGTTTTTTTTATCCGGAAAAAAGTCCTTTCAACGTACAAAGGAGTGATGTACGTCACTTTGTGAAAGCAATGAAACGAGGATGTAAAGTAGAACCTTGCACGTTGCTTCCTCATTACTTTACAGCTTTGACAACGTCACCTCTATGAGAAAGTATGTTGATGGATTTTGGCTTCCGCATAGAGAAAGCTTCGTCAAAGGTTAAAAATATTTTTCAAGAAAATGGAGTAAAAAATTTATAAACATTGTACATTTAATAAAATGTAAACCTCTCGATCGATTTTCCCCAAATTTAAGATCATGTATCCTTGTTTCCTATTTAATTTGTATATCAAATTTCGGTTTGATAGATGAACATTTACAAAAGTTAGAGCGAAAATAGATTTTATTCAAAAAATTACAAAAAAACTCATTGTATTATCAAATCTGAACGGCTTCATCGATTCTTGCCAAACTCAATACCGAACAAACTGCTCCCCTAGATAATTCTTGTAAAAATTCTTATCTGGGCAATTCAGAATTTACGAAAGTTAGAGAGATCACAGTTTTTTTATCGAAAAATTCAAACAACCATAAAAAAAGACACGAATAAAGCGTGGAGAGACAAAAAAAAAGACGTTTAAGGCGTCGAGAAAAAAGTACAATGGCGTTTGATGGATCGAGAGTCTTCCTTTTAATTAAGCCAATCGACCTGTCATCACGCTTCGGTCCTCGTCTTATTTTCTATAATTAACGAAGAGCCCATGAAATCGCACTTAGCCTGTATGCACGGTTGAATAAAAATCGTACAAAAACCTTATCATTCCATTGAAAGTTATCGGAAAAGATTATTCTCGCTCCGAACTTTTCTCTTCCTCCATTGATAAAAGATAAGAGCTACTCAATCTATTCTCGAAGAAGGGCGACTCGTTCTCATGGCTAGAAATAACCGAGAGAAGATAAAGAAGCTACGAAGCTTCTTTAAGAGGTCTCGAGATGCTCAAGTCCTGGAGAAAGTGCGTTAATGAAGCCGAGAGTAGCCAGATGAGAAAAAGGGCAAAAAGAATGGAAGAAGAAACTTTGATGTGTAATGATCTTGCAAAATTGCGATGATATATCTATCGAGAACGGGTTACTCGACCATCCTTAAAATTTGCACTCGGGTCGGCTCGCAAACCCCGTCAGTTTGTTGCAATTTTCAACCTAATTGCTAACGGTTGTCTCATTTTATAGTTGTTTGAATTTTTGGAAAAAAGGAAGTCCGCTCTCTAGCTTTTGTAAATTTTTAACTATCGAATTAAAACTTTCTACAAGAATAGGCCAGGGGACAAGGTTGTTCGGTATTCAGTTTGGCATGAATCGATCAGAGCGTTCACATTTTATTAAACAATAAATTTTTTTTTATATTTCAAAAAAAAAATATTTTTATCTAACTTTCGTAAATTTTTAACTATCAAACTAAAACTTGGTATACAAATTGGCTAAGATACAAGGATACTTGGTATTAAATTTTGTGAGAATCGATTAAGGGTTTCAGATTTACAAAATTTGCAATTTTACCAAATTTTCAACTTTATTGAAAAATTGATTACTACTTCCTCTATGAGGAAGCCAGAATTGAGATAACCACTTCCCGTAGAGGAGAATCTGTGGGTTGGCAAGAATGACGAGAAAGCAATGTACAATTTTCAAATTTACATGCCTTATTTTTTTTTTAGTGGACCCTGTCTACTGCTTTTGAGTTTGAGATTTAGAGCTTTGCGCATTATTATAATTCGCCTTTGACAAAGTCACTCCCATAAGAGAGTAGATCAATTTTGACTTTCTCATAGATGCAGCTTTGTTAAAGGTGGAAAGTAATGAGGAATCAATGTGCCAGGTTCTAATTAGTAAGTTTGATTAAATAGTGTGTGCATCAAATTATATCTTCAAAATTTATGAAAGTTAGCGTTTAAATAATTTTTAAAAAATTACAGATATCATATCTTTTGATACAAATTCTGAATCCGAGACAAACTCAAAACCAATCAACCTTATTCGTAAGTACACTTGTGTAGAAAGTTTCACGGGTTTACGTAATTTAAAATTTAAGGAAAAAAAAATGATTAACAATTATTAATAAATTTTTAGTGAGTGTCGATTTTTGTCAATTTTATTACGATAGTCGGGCAATGACTGCTCTATCGTCGTGATAAATTTCAGCTCAATACTTCAAGAAATTCTCGAATTATAAAAGTTGAATCGAATGTAGTAATCAATAAACAAAAAATTTCATAAGTTTTAAGCCTCTTTGTCGATCCTGTTCAATAAAAACATTGATCGTTGCTACGTTTCCGTGCTTGCACGAGTTAGCGTCTTTACGTAGTTTTGCATTAAAAAAAAAAAAAATAAAACGTTCATAAAATATTAAGGACAGAAGCAAATTCAATTAAATTAACCGCGATGAAAGCAAAGTAGCCATAGCAAAAGAAAAATTTCACTCTGACGCGTTAAATTTCAGCCCGATAGTTAACCATTCTCTAGTTATAAACAATTTATTGTTTATCTATGATGCACACACATACTAGCAAACATCGCAGATTTTTTTTACTACGAGAAAAATTGTCCACAAATCTTTCTGTACGACGTACGAGAAAAGAAAGAAACAAATAAGCAAGAAATTATAACAACACATTTATTTGTATACTTTCTCTGTAAACTTTGTTGATTTATCCGAAAATAATAATTTTTACTGATACAAAAAATTAATCGTCTATGCGTAAAATTATTTATAAATAATATTTATAATTAGAGATATTTCTTATCTGTATCGTTATCTCTCGTCCTTCGAGTCTTGGGTATAGTTGTTTGGGTTCAGCCTTTTTTCAATTTTTGTCATGGGTATCAATATTTTCGCACCTATACCGATCGAACCATAACAACCCCCAGTTGTTATGGCTACAGCCAAATTCCCCTATCGTATCGCATAACGCCTCTGGACACTGCTTATACAAACAGCACCCAGAGGACGTACAGTGGATTCGGTTTATGTCGCATTCGAATATTTCTATTTTCAGCGAGACTACAACACTGGATTTAAACCCTCCGACATACCAAACCTCGGATTTAAAAGCAAACACGCTAAAGCGTCGTAGTATCTGATATTTAGAATTTAATACAAAAGTCCAAATAACAAATTTGGATATATTAGCGACTTTGAGGTTCAATATAAATTTGAGTATCATTCGAAGAATAATTTTGACAAAAAAAATTTCTTTTTTAAATCATTTATTTATGTGTGAGTGAACATTTAACATTTTTTTTTATCATTTGACACTTTGAGTTTAGAAATATATTCCAAACACGTTATTGAACTTGTCTGAATATCGTAGATTTAAAAAAACGGATACGTGGCATTCACAAACGGTAGAAGTGAAACTGATAAGTTTTTATTTTCGTGAATTCTGAAGTTGCAGTAAAATATTATTTTTATAAAAACATCTCCGAGCGAATGAGATAAATACACCGAGAGGGAAAGAAAGAGAGAGAGAGAGAGAGAGAGAGAGAGAGAGAGAGAGAGAGAGAGAGAGAGAGAGAAAGAGACAGAGAGAGACAGAGAGAGAGAGAGAGACAGAGAGAGAGACAGAGAGAGAGACAGAGAGACAGACAGACAGAGACAGAGACAGAGACAGAGACAGACAGAGAGAGACAGACAGACAGACAGAGTGAGAGACAGAGAGATTGATTGATTGATTGATTGATTATTTATTATTATGACTTGGTTATACCTTGAGGCAATTTACAATATATTTTGAATTACCTTTAATTTACTACAAAGTAAATAATAAAATAATAAAATTAAATAACAAGTTCATGAGAAGAATTGATTTCAATTATAATTATAAATATATTGTACGATCTATATTAAGCACAACGTATTGAATAAGTAAATTAATCGACGATCTAAGGTAACATAAAGAACATAAAATGGCTCATAACCTTTGAAGAGCATTATTATCAAACGCAAAAAGATATTAATATAATCTATTCTTTAGTATCGGCAGGGAGGGAGAAGGGGTGGCATCAGTAGGCAGCGAGTGCCAGAAATACGCAGCTCTCAGCGCATAGGAGTTTTGATAAGTAGCTGTGCGATGATTAGGAATCTGGAAAATTCTAAGAGCTTATTGACGTGTAGGGCGTCGGGATGATTCGGTATAAGTGAAGATCTCAGAAAGATACGATGGAGCATTACTATGAAGGACATTAAAGGTTGAAATCCCCATAAAATATAGACGCCTGATTTTGACTGTCAACCAGCCGAGTCGCCTGCGATAAGGTATCACGTGATCATCCCGCCGCAGATTAAAAATGAACCTGATGCCGCCGTTTAAAAGCCTCTCTAACCTCGTAATATTATTGCACACTAAGCAACAGTAATCTAGCGGTCGAAATATTAGCGAGGTGACTAGAGTGGTCTTCAATTCTTGCGACGAGACATTTCTATGGTACTTTAATTTATATAAGGAGAAATGTACTTTTTTAGATATTGAAACCACGTGACCTCATCAAAATAAGTTGGACGCCATAACGACACCAAGTTTTCTTACTTTATTTACATATGGTAGTGTGATACCATTAACTATTATCGGTGGAAGATTGTTAACCTCTAGCTGGCAGATATACGAATTGCTGCCCTGAATCAATACCTTAGATTTATAAAGATTGAGTTTAAGACTTTTAGTATCTGCATAGTGAGCAATGACATCCACATCATGAGTGATGCGAGCAATTCCCATCTCGAGTTCTGAGGGCAGGCGACTTAAATAAATTTGAGTATCGTCAGCGAATATCCAGTCCATTGGCTATGTCGTTTATAAAAAGTGAAAAAAGCAAGGAATCAAGAACAGAAGCTTGAGGCACCCCAGATGAAGTACTTCGCCAACTAGAGGTCGTTCCGTTTTGGTCAAACGTTGCATGGTTTCTTCCCAACAAGTATGAAAACAGCCACTCTAGGACCTTATCAGGAAAAATCTAACCTACGAAGTTTAGTGAGCAGTAATTTGTGCGAGACTAAGTCGAAAGCCTTGCTAAAATCTCAAAGAGAGAGAGAGAGAGAGAGAGAGAGAGGGAGAGGAATAGGGAAATAATTTTGTGACATACTACGCAAACAACTCAATTTTGTTTCTGTGTATTGACCTGATTCCATTATGGTAACTAAAGTATGAAATAAATGTTCTACTTTCAATGTTATCTTAATATTGTATATATCTTTGAAGTACGTCATCGTTTGTTGTTTCTGTTAGTGTGTTGACTCAGTAGGATTATTAGATATTTCGAACGCGTTCAGCTGAACTGAGCACACGCTTCTCCGTACCAGTCGATACAGTGTTCAATGTCTTGTGACCCTCAAGAAATTTACGAACACGTTCGTCGAATTATTTTTTCTTATTGTATTCTCCGCCGCATTTTTTTTTTTTCTATTGCGATAGTCTTGACACTTTTCCGCGCGTCTTTTCGGCATTGTTTAATATATTAAGTACACACGTATTCCCAAGATCAAAATTAACTAAAGGAAGAAAATACAACACACACAAATAAGCCAACGTACAGCACGATAGCTTGTCGCCATATTATGCTCCATCTCTTTCGTTCTCTATTTCTCTTTCTCACATACACACTCTATCGTGAAGAGAAAACAGCGCGCGCACGTGACGCTAATGTTAGCCCTAGGCCTGTCGGGCCTAAATCCATAAACGATAGAGTGGGGGTAAGAAACTCCGCACAAAAAGGAGACCGAGAATGGGGAATACCCTGTATAACGTGTTCTATCTCATTCTCTCACTTACTTACCTCTCTATGCCTCTCTTTTTGGTGTCGTTTCATTTCAACGTTACCTTTTTCGGCGTTACCCTCGCTAAAGAAGTTTCACTTCAAAAAATGTATGTTTCTCTTATGAAGAGACAAGTAAAGAGCATGTAAAGCAAGTAAAAATTGTCAGACACTTGTGAAAAATGCAACTGTACAAGAATAGTACAGATACGTGTGTTCACACATAAGTGCCTCGTATCTATAATATAGAAAATATCGAAATGAGAAACTCAAAGCTTTACGACTTATCCACGTCGGTTGTCGCATGTAAGCCGTTACGGGCAACGATGCGATGGCTATTGCTCTTGTTGCGTTCTTAAAGCTGTAGTTTTTTACGGCTCGAGCTTTTATAACGCGCCAACTTTAACTTATATAATAAACCCGTATTATATAAACGTGGCTTATGGTGCAAGAGCGTACCACACGAGTGAAAAAGAAGCAGAGGGAGAAAGATAAAGCTGCTGAATGGTAAAATCTGGGTCAGGCGTGGTTGGATGGTCGTTTGCATAGGCACGAACTTGACTTTATTTTTTTTCTATAATTTGTCAATTCGTTAAGATTTTTCAATATTTAAAACTCGACGCCACGTTTACGTATCCCCGATAACCCATAAAAAAATTAAGAATTTTTTAACAATATATTTTTAATAAATTCAAAAATATCGCAGTTTTCGTGAAACTTAACAATTAAAAAAAAAAATAACAGTGAATGACTATGGTAAATTATGAAAAATACATTAAGTATAATTATAAGTGATTACCCAACTTAAGTTTTGATTTGTTTTAACAATATAGGACGTTTGGCTGTTTGATATAACATTTTTTTCTTTTTCTTATCTAAAAATTATTCCAATGTTGCACGAGTTAGAATAAAATCTGTTTTCATGGCGTACAAAGCTTGCTAATAATTCTTTATAGCGTTGTAATTACTCGTATTCTTCATTTATGTTACATATGTTACATAAATTAAGAAATATACGCGAAAATATATTTTTTAAGATATATCCGTCGGACATACCTCAAAATATATGCAATATATACAATTTTGCGTAAACAAATATATTTAATATGCGTAAATATGTATTTTCGCATTTTCTGTTAATACTTTGTCATTCTAAAAACAATTTTTTTTGTATATAACGAACATTTCCTCGCATATCTTGCTCAAGGCGAAACCTTCATATTTACTCGGATGTGTTGCTTCTCTTTCACTCTGCTGTGGAAGCCATATAAGTTTTATCTCTTCCACACTCATAGATGTTTCGTCTCCCCTTAAAAGGAGTACCAAATGGTGCTTCACGGCGTAGCTAAAGAGCTAATGTGTGTAAGTGTCGAGGTTTCGTCTTGCCTACTTCTCTTTGAGAACTAGTTTAATTACATTTTTACTTCGTAAGAATCCTTTTGATGGAAGTAAGTTATTTAATGAAATAAAATTCTTTATTAACTCGTAACTGGTTCTAGAATAAAAGGACAAGATAGTCCAACGTAATTCTACTTGGTAAATTAAAATCTACTACAAATCCTTGCTTCATTTAGATTTGAAGAAAAAAAACCGACTTAAGTTCTTCTTTTAACGTGGCTACATCGAATGTTGTTCCTCAAGGGTTATGAGCATTTTTTTCAACCCAATAATTCTAACACAGTCAAACTCTATCATAAGCGGCATCAACTCCACACAGATAAACTTTACACAGCATCAAGCATGCACAGCATAAACTGTACGCAGCATTAACTGTACACGAGATCGACCGTACTGTATATAGCTTTCGCTGTGTAAAGTTTATAACGTGTATCAGAGTTTTTCTGTATCAAGTTGATGCTGCGTAAAGTTTGGCTGTGTATAGTTTGCGCGTGTGGAGTCAGACTCGTCTAGAATTGCATCTTGTAGAAACGACGTCCTGACATCCTCGGAAAATTCAAGTAGGAGTACCACGCGGTGCTCGGTTCAACAGTTGACCAAGAAACGTAAGATCACCGTACAAATACGAGAAATATTCGCAAGCAGAATCCGAGATACATCGAGAATAGAAGCGAAGCTTTAGGGCCGAACTTACTATCTGGTTTATAGACATGAATCGCTGACACTCGAGACCCACCGAGTTATATCGTTTCAGCAGGGAGCAGAGCAGCCACAACAGCAGCATCAACCGTAAAATCAGAAACGTGTCAGCGCCAGACAAGCGAAGAACGCACGTGCGGTTCGGAGAATCCACGTCCTGCAGTGGAAGTGAATGAGGACAGAGTGAAACGGAGCGAGGGATGAGAACGCGACGTGAAGTGTACTCGTGTACCGAGTGATAGTCGAGACTCTCCCTATCGCACCTCTCGCCGCACCCAGATAACAAGAATTCCGTGACAGCTCGCTAAATCGAATATCCGTCGACAATTGATCAATTGTTTTCAATCAATTTCGAACCCAAACGCTGTAGCCGATTGTCTCTCGCCCAATTAAGCGAACTACCGATATTCTGTACTCTCGATATTTTCCCAAACGTTCTGCGTTACGAACTTTCCATGTAATACACGGACAGATCCCCTTGTCTTCCAAAATTGCAATAAAGGTATCGATAAGTTAAAACGAGTTAATCGATAAATACAGAATAAAAAGGTAACGTCAGGGGGCTGAAGAACTAAAAAAAAATGGAGAAAGAGAGCTATACAAAGAATTTGTAATACGTGAAGTGGATTTCGAGTTCCCAAATTGACGATTTGAAGGAAACGGCAGTAGGTAGAGAAAAAGGGATACAATCCGAGAGTGGATCTGACAAGCGAGGTATAAAATCGTGGAAAAATTCTAATTTCAGCATCGCTGGAAATGGATTATTGCTGGTACGAGCTTGCGAGTATGAAAATTGAACAATAGAGGAAACACACATACTTTGTTACGTATTCAGTGGAACCCGACGAAATTTCGTAATACAGAAGAAGTGAAGTAAAACAAAAAATGAAAGAAAAAATCCAGCCGCGTGTATTAGAATTGTAAAAAATATAGCTTGAAAAATAGACGTATTGTGCTGTATTATGACGTATTATGCTGTATTGTGACGTATTGTGCTGTATTGTGACGTATTGTGTTATGCACACTGATTTTTCGTGATACGTGATTCTACATTCCTTCGAAATATTTGAATAAATATCTCCGACGATTTTAAGACGGAATACCATTTCCTCACATAGCGTGACCATGGTACTTTTGGCTGCCAGGACTCTAATTAATACTTTATTTAAATTTTCATTGGACGCCAGCTAATCTGATTAACTAACGATAGATTTGACAATAAATTTGATAAAGATGATTTTAATTCGGGTAGAAACAGTTGGTGGACCGGTAAATTATTTCCAAAGCTCATGAATCATGCACTGAGATAAGCAAGATAGACGATAACTCAGGATAAAGATATATAAATTTATTCAAGACTTACGTTCATTGACGAATACGTTTTACAGGTATCGGTTGCCTCCCGCTGACGATCTCGAATTATAATCCTTGGACGTTATAATTGTCGAGTGACAATTTAATTCAAATACTCAATTTGCAATTACTCGACGATATCTGTCGAATTACTACTCCAGACGGGAGAGAATAATAGATGACCGAGGTCTTAATTCAACACGTTAGACGCGTATCAAATCTTGTACCAAAGCAATCCTCTTTGTCGAGAAACTGGACTCGTCGTCCGCTTCTCTCCACACTTTCCTACCGCTGGATCCCCAGTTACCGAAAATCGATATTTTCACTTGCGTGTCAACCCTCGAACTAGCTCTATCCCTCTGTAGAGTCTAGTTAAAGCTAAGTATCGTTCTCTCCGTATATCGTGTGATCGTCAATAATAACACAGAACGAAGTTCGACCGACTCGACAAATTCCTCACAAAATTAATCATTTGACAGATTAATAAATTAATACATCGCCTAAGACTAACGTTGATACAATTTGGGACATCACAAATGTGACGACACAACTTTGATACGCTCGAACGAATCAGTCGAACGTTGATGTCGAGGAATTCTTATTTTCCTGTCACAATGTCACATTTTGCAATAAAATATTATCGACATTGAAGAAATTGAGAAATTCCGAGGACGAATCTCTCGAAAATGATGTCCTTGTCGTGAAAGTTAACGTGTTTACCGATACGTTATTTAAGATACGACGTTCGAACCGCACGAGGCATCGATTTATCACAATTACCGATTATTAAAATTCAATCGAATGTTTGTCTCTCGGGCCGCTGTGGAAAGAGATAGCTTAACGCCAATCACGCAACGACGAACTGCTGGGTATCGGATCACTGTGGAAAAAGCAAGTTCGAGGTCCACCGTGCGATGGAACATGGCTGGATCTTCGTGAACTCCTTTGGAAAGAACTGTCCCAGCGTCGCATTTGGTTCGGCAGTTTTTCTAACAAAAAATTTCATGCTGCCGTGCATGATTCATACAAATAATTGAGGGAACAGGAGAAGCACGGATCGACACTGCACATATCGAACTCGAAATACTTGAGTAAATGTTTTCCTTATCAAAAATATTACATAAAACTACTGAGAAACCTCGAAAAAGTAGATCGAATTAATCTCCTTAGAATTATTAACAAGTCTCGGTCATTATTTCACAGTTAAAGATGCAGCGAACAACAATCGTTGGATCAAGTAATTTGTTCTTTGAAAAACAAAATATTATTTAAAAATCCATATTATTTATTTTCGACTTTAACACCGCATATCTCAAAAGCTTGAGCATCAGATGGCGCTATAAGAAAAATACGAAATCCTGATGAACGTTAAAAATACTATTGACAATAATTTCGAGCTCCGAATACAAATGTCAGTTTTTTTAACGATGCAATCGCGTGATTGCGCGTTGCTTCGAAATGAGTATCATCCTTGGCGTTACGGACGACGAATGTTATTTTCCGGATCCATGTCGATGTAAATTTGATTCACGGAGTCCAAGTCGATTTACACATAGTTTTCGAAATCGAGGTAAACTTATACGCACTTTTCAAAGTCCAGATTTACTTCAACGTAGTTCAGTGACTCCGGGTAGACTTGCGCGTAGTCGAGGTTAAATGTACGAAATCACCGAATTCGGAAACATCGCTAGATCTACATTTTTTATGATATAAGAATAAATTAATTCCTCTCCAGATTACATTGTTGCTGAAAAGTACACGAGTTTCCTTAACATAGAAAAAATGTAAACCGCACAGGCAATTGGTGTCCAGCCTATGCGGAAAGCTATAATAATTTGTTTGAAACTGTCACCTTCCAGAACACATACAGATCTAGAGATTTTTATATTATGCGAAGAAAATAATTTTATATTATCATCTTCGGTTATATATTCGAACACTTATTTATTTATTTATTTATTTTTTCGTGCATCGAAAACCGTTGAAATGTTATAACGTTTCGAATTTCTTCTTTATTCGTTTTGTCAAGTGTTTCGAACGTTTAAAGTTGACGTTAGTTAGAGCGACTATATAGAATCGACTAGAATTAAATATTGATAATCCTTTAATATTATTCAATTTGTGAAGAACTTTTTGCCTCAACAGTTATATTTAATTTTTTTTAAATAAACGTATAAAGCTTATACTTTGTGCTACGTGAAACACATTGCATAATCGTTTTTCGTTTCGAAACGCAGTAACGAATAATAAATTCCACGGTGGAAGCGAACGTGAATGCATCATGTTGATAAGTAATTACTACCCGGACGCTTGACGCTGCCGTAGAAATTGTATTACATCAAAACGTTGACATTACCGATAATTAAAAAAAAGGATAAAATGCGGAAAACGTTTGCAAGTAGACAGCAGAATCGAATCGAAAAAATTCGAGGCTGACAATCAAAATATAAATGTGGAACTCGAAGGAAGCCTACGATGTTTCTCAAAATCCGGTTCTTACGTTCAAACGATAAAATAAATCAAATCAAGGAATAATTTAACATTGTAACCTTAAAACGACTGATTCGAATACAATTTAACCATAAATATATAAGTTTAATCGTAACGCTAGCTTTTTCGAAGTTATAGTAAATTGTTTTTAAAAAAATTCTATGTTTTGTTTGACATAAAATACGGTACATCGTCGTTTTTTTCTTCGAAACTGAAGGAACTAAAGATAAAAGCCAAGGTAGTTGCGAGCGCAAACGCGCCGTATTGATTAAGTTTGGCCACTATCGATAATAAAGAAACTTGCAAAGTAGAGCCTTGCACATTGCTTCCTCTTTATTTTCTTTTTTTTCACAAAGCTACCTCCACGAGTCAAAGTATATTGATCGATGTTGGCTTCATCAAAGAGAGAGAGTTCTGTGAAAAATGGAAAATAATGAAGAAGCCATATACAAGATTTTGTATCATTGTTTAAAAAAATGTCATTGTTCTGTAAAATCCGAACGAAACTGTAAGTTTTCACGAAATTTGTTACCAAATATCCCTAAATATAATTATCGAATATAATAAAGAAACCTTCTAGCAATATTTCCGAACTTGAATACGTAGCATCGTTGAATATTTTTTTGAACCTGTAGAAAATTTCAATTCAATTGGTCAAAGTTAACGTGAATTAAAAGAAAAATGTCAATTTTTCGAAAACATCCAAATCCTTTATAATTCGAAACTCTTTATAAAACCGGCTCAAAGTCAATACCGATCATCCTTAATGATTATTTTATTTGTAAAGAGATATATATTGATATATATCCTCGAATTTTTTCGACACATAAACAATTTCATAAAATCCAAAAAGATGTTTTAATTATTGCGTAAATTGTAATAAACAAAGAAGGTAAATTGCTCTATTAGTGTGTTACATTGTTTTTCGAGTTTTTTTTCTAGTTTCTTCGAGTTGAAATGTGTTCTGATTGTTCGTTATATTTTATTGATGGATTAGCCATTTTGAGTCGACACCTATAAAAGATTCTATTGCATTTAGCGATCACTGAGTCTCGTGATTGAGCTCGAGTTGTGCTTCGCAAATTTTCACGATAAAAAATAAAAACCAGGAAGGATGTAGTTATAATAATAATAACAATAATAATAATTATGTTAGAGTAAAACGCTCGAAACCTATGACACTGCGGCGTACGACTCAACATTCGTTACGAATAAAATATGATCGTCACTGAAGAAATGCACAATTTCCGAGGACAAACTTAACCGTACTTAAACTTAACACGTATACCGATACGATATGTATGACGTGACGCTTAAAGCGCATGAAGTATCGATTTATCACAATCATCGATTATTAAAATTGTATCGATGATTTTGACGTCCAAAAAATTTTGGAAACGAAAGATTCACAAGTCGATACTATAATCTCTCTGTCGAGCTAAGAAAAAGAAATCGGCTTATTTCGTGTAACGATCACCGCTGTCCAACCTCTTCCTCTTTGCGGTTGCGTACTGCAACATTCACTAATCTTTTGTTTTTATTGATATTAGACTAAAAAAAAATATGTAACAGTTTTAAAAATATTTTTTCATTACTTTATAATATTTATAACATAATTGTACAATGGTGTAATCGTATAACAGCTTTCTCTGTATTGATGTACGGTTTTGAAGACAATTCAATTTTAAAAAGTGTTGCATAGTATGTTCTTGGAGTTTTGCTTAAAGAACTAGACTTACTTGAATAATCCTATTCATTCTTATAGCTAATTCTACAGATCCCATAAAGCTCCGAATCATGCGGTACATTGAGATTACTAATCAACCGTTCGCTAGTATTACGGTAGGATTGAAAGAGGCGTCCTGATTACATGATCCAGGAATACTACTTTTCATATCTATGGTTGTAATTAATCTGACAAGGAATGCTCCTCTCTTATCCTGGTTTTCGGAAAGAAGGCCTTCACCCGGATATACTTTCAATACCTCAATTAGACCTTCCCTTTGTAAGACAATATGATTTTGTTCCGCAGGCAAATCCAGATTGATGTCAACTTCTCGCGTGTTACTGAATAAAAATGGTATATTAACCTTGCCGCTGCAAAGTTCGTCTTCAGTCAGCGTGTGATCGTAAGATACAGTGACCCCCAATATTGAGAATGCTTCTTTCACAATTTTCATTGTGCCATCAGGTTGTAGTATATTGTTCTGGATTGGTATGCTACTAAAGATCTTTGACTTCAATGTGTTCACGTCCACTTTCTCGAACTTGAAGACGTTCCGTGAGGTTTGATCGTTATTTTCACTGTCCGACGCCGAAGCGTATGGTCTTGCCTGAGGTTTACCGGACTGTACCAAACTATAGGGTGAATTGCTGCTACCTGGAGACCTATTCCAAGGTTTAACGTCCGACGCCGAAGCGCATGGTCTTGCCTGAGGTTTACCGGACTGTACCAAACTACAAGGTGAATTGCTGCTACCTAAAAAGCTATTCCAAGGTTTACCGTCCGACTCCGAAGCGCATGGTCTTGCCTGAGGTTTACCGGACTGTACCAAACTACAGGGTGAATTGCTGCTACCTAAAAAGCTATTCCAAGGTTTACCGTCCGACGCCGAAGCACATGGTATTGCCTGAGGTTTACCGGATTGTACCAAACTACAGGGTGAAAAGTCGCTACCGAAAGAGCTAGTCCGAGGTTTACCGTCCGATGCCGAACCGCAGGGTGTTGCCTGACGTCCGCCGGACTGTATAAAACTACAGGGTGAAAAGCCGCTATCGAAAAAGCCAATCCGGGGTTTACCGTCCGATGCCGAACCACAGGGTGTTGCCGGAGGTCTACCGGACTGTATAAAACTACAGGGTGAAAAGCCGCTATCGAAAAAGCGAGTCCGAGGTTTACCGTCTGATGCCGAACCGCAGGGTGTTGCCTGACGTCCGCCGGACTGTATAAAACTACAGGGTGAAAAGCCGCTATCGAAAAAGCTAGTCCGAGGTTTACCGTCCAATGCCGAACCGCAGGGTGTTGCCTGACGTCTACCGGACTGTATAAAACTACAGGGTGGAAAGTCGCTACCGAAAGAGCTAGTTCGAGGTTTACCGTCCGATGCCGAACCGCAGGGTGTTGCCTGACGTCCGCCGGACTGTATAAAACTACAGGGTGAAAAGCCGCTATCGAAAAAGCCAATCCGGGGTTTACCGTCCGATGCCGAACCACAGGGTGTTGCCGGAGGTCTACCGGACTGTATAAAACTACAGGGTGAAAAGCCGCTACCGAAAGAGTTAGTCCGAGGTTTACCGTCCGATGCCGAACCGCAGGGTGTTGCCTGACTTCTACTGGACTGTATAAAACTACAGGGTGAAAACTCGCTACCGAAAGAGCTAGTCCGAGGTTTACCGTCCGATGCCGAACCGCAGGGTGTTGCCTGACTTCTACTGGACTGTATAAAACTACAGGGTGAAAACTCGCTACCGAAAGAGCTAGTCCGAGGTTTACCGTCCGATGCCGATCCGCAGGGTGTTGCCTGACTTCTACCGGACTGTATAAAACTACAGGGTGAAAACTCGCTACCGAAAGAGCTAGTCCAAGGTTTACCGTCCGATGCCGATCCGCAGGGTGTTGCCTGACGTTTACCGGACTGTATAAAACTACAGGGTGAAAAGCCGCTACCGAAAGAGTTAGTCCGAGGTTTACCGTCCGATGCCGATCCGCAGGGTGTTGCCTGACGTCTACCGGACTCTATAAAACTACAGGGTGAAAAGTCGCTACCGAAAGAGCTAGTCCGTGGTTTACCGTCCGATGCTGAACTACAGGGTGTTGCCTGACGTCTACCGGACTGTATAAAACTACAGGGTGAAAAGTCGCTACCGAAAGAGTTAGTCCGAGGTTTACCGTCCGATGCCGAACCGCAGGGTGTTGCCTGACGTCTATTAAACTGTATAAAACTACAGGGTGAAAAGTCGCTACCAGTAGAGCTAGTCTGTGGTTTACCGTCCGATGCCGAACTACAGGGTGTTGCCTGACGTCTACCGGACTGTATAAAACTACAGGGTGAAAAGTCGCTACCGAAAGAGTTAGTCCGAGGTTTACCGTCCGATGCCGAACCGCAGGGTGTTGCCTGACGTCTACCAAACTGTATAAAACTACAGGGTGAAAAGTCGCTACCAATAGAGCTAGTCTGAGGTTTACCGTCCGATGCCGAACCGTTGGTCGATGAGCCGGCGCCGAAAGAGCCAGTCTGAGATCCACCGTGCGTTGCGGGACAATCGGACTTTGGGTATTTACTGGAAGAGCTAGCACGACGTCTACCCGATGGAGCCGAACCACCGGGTCTTGAGCCACTGGAGAAAGGTCGAATGTACGACGGCCAACTGCCAGTACTGAATCTTGACTTCTTGTGTTCAGAACTAGTCAGAGGTCGACCATACGACGACCAATCATCGACTCCTAAGCTGCTGGAAGAGCCAGCCTGAGGTCTACTTTGCGACGTCCATTTGCTGAATCCTCGGCTGCTGAGAAACGGGCTAGGCTCAGAATCTTGGCGCTGAACAGTACCTATAAAATAGCAAGATTAAAATTTCTCCGGTCACTTAATTTGACGATTGTTTCTCGTAAGGTTTTTTACGTGGACCACAATAATATCAATCGTGAAACGCTAATTTCTCTAGTTTCCGTGATGTGGACATGTAATGAGGGATTTTTTACACTAACGGGATCGGGACACTGTCGTAATCCCGAAATTTTATCAACCAAACCCGTAACTTCGAAATCTATCCTCCAAAATCGTATGCCCCGAATGCCGTCTTCTCAAAAAATAGCTCATCGCCAAAACTCCACAGGAAAATTACAGTCCGACAATTTTACAAAACAGGGACAGAAATTTACGAATTTGAGGTCCCCCTCTTTGTAATTATAAGTCACATTCTTTAAAGTCTAGGATCGGTGCGTTATAATTCTCGGAGTTTCAGCCATCACCTTATAGCTTCTGAAGTCTAAGTTCGTCACATCGTGTCTTCCGGAATCTAGGCTCGTCATGTCATAATTTTCAGAGAGAAAAGTATGGAGCGACGAATCTTGATATCAAAAAAGCCAATCCGGGGTTTACCGTCCGATGCCGAACTACAGGGTGTTGCCTGACGTCTACCGGACTGTATAAAACTACAGGGTGGAAAGTTGCTACCGAAAGAGCTAGTTCGAGGTTTACCGTCCGATGCCGATCCGCAAGGTGTTGCCTGACGTCTACCGGACTGTATAAAACTACAGGGTGAAAAGTCGCTACCGAAAGAGCTAGTCCGAGGTTTACCGTCCGATGCCGATCCGCAGGGTGTTGCCTGACGTCTACCGGACTGTATAAAACTACAGGGTGAAAAGTCGCTACCGAAAGAGTTAGTCCGAGGTTTACCGTCCGATGCCGAACCGCAGGGTGTTGCCTGACGTCTACCAAACTGTATAAAACTACAGGGTGAAAAGTCGCTACCAATAGAGCTAGTCTGAGGTTTACCGTCCGATGCCGAACCGTTGGTCGATGAGCCGGCGCCGAAAGAGCCAGTCTGAGATCCACCGTGCGTTGCGGGACAATCGGACTTTGGGTATTTACTGGAAGAGCTAGCACGACGTCTACCCGATGGAGCCGAATCACCGGGTCTTGAGCCACTGGAGAAAGGTCGAATGTACGACGGCCAACTGCCAGTACTGAATCTTGACTTCTTGTGTTCAGAACTAGTCAGAGGTCGACCATACGACGACCAATCATCGACTCCTAAGCTGCTGGAAGAGCCAGCCTGAGGTCTACTTTGCGACGTCCATTTGCTGAATCCTCGGCTGCTGAGAAACGGGCTAGGCTCAGAATCTTGGCGCTGAACAGTACCTGTAAAATAGCAAGATTAAAATTTCTCCGGCCACTTAATTTGACGATTGTTTCTCGTAAGGTTTTTTACGTGGACCACAATAATATCAATCGTGAAACGCTAATTTCTCTAGTTTCCGTGATGTGGACATGTAATGAGGGATTTTTTACACTAACGGGGTCGGGACACTGTCGTAATCCCGAAATTTTATCAACCAAACCCGTAACTTCGAAATCTATCCTCCAAAATCGTATGCCCGGAATGCCGTCTTCTCAAAAAATAGCTCATCGCCAAAACTCCACAGGAAAATTACAGTCCGACAATTTTACAAAACAGGGACAGAAATTTACGAATTTGAGGTCCCCCTCTTTGTAATTATAAGTCACATTCTTTAAAGTCTAGGATCGGTGCGTTATAATTCTCGGAGTTTCAGCCATCACCTTATAGCTTCTGAAGTCTAAGTTCGTCACATCGTGTCTTCCGGAATCTAGGCTCGTCATGTCATAATTTTCAGAGAGAAAAGTATGGAGCGACGAATCTGGATAACGAAAACTATGGATAGACGAGCGTAGGCTCTACAAAGTATGATGCGAAGAGTCTAGACTTTGACAACGATGACGCAACGAAAGTAGACTCCAAAAGCTGTGACTGCCAGAGCCACGAAGCGGTGAACCTAAAGTTATAAGACGTCCGCACCTGTAATTTAAAATTTATTGGACATCCGTTCTCACGTAGATATTTTGTGATGAGTCATTTTAGAGGAATACGGTTTGGAGGATATGACATTTGAGGAATACGGGTTTGGTTGATGAAAATTGGTGATAGACGACTGTCGATGGCTATGACGGCGTACCACGGAGTCATTACTTATTGTCTGTATTTTTTAAGTCGAACAATTATTTTGAACGAGGTATCAACCTGACGAAGTAATGAAACCTGCTCTAACCTCGCATAACTTAACTCATTAGGGCCGACATGTTTTTGAACTTAAATGTTTTCATTCGCGCATGTACGTATTAGGATGTGACAAACATTTTTTTCTTTTGTTTCTTATTTTATATATTTATTGCAAAGATATCTTGAGCTAAAAATTCTAAAGTTGATGCTGACCAGATATTTATCGATAAAATAATATCGGTCAGGTTTCTCCACGCTCATCTTTTTTACAGTACATAGCGAGGTCACAAGGGGGGGGGGGTGTAAAGTATATACTAGTTCATTTTAACCGTCGCTCGTAATTGATTATCTAGTTAAAAAACTAAAAAACTAACATAAACATATAATGACCAATAAAAAAATGTAGACAGATTAATAATTAACTCGAGGAACATACGGAAATAATCTTTATTAGGTTCTTTACATTTTGAGAGGTTAGTTCTGTCGTTATTTCGCTAGATTTTTTTACTTGTAGGTCCTTATAGATATCAGTTACTTATTTCATTAATTAGTTATTTAATTCCTTTTCTTTTTTTGCTTATTACGTGCCATGGCTTAAGCCAACTGAAATGTTCGAACCGGCAGGTTAAAGACCCGGATCAGCATTCCTTTATAAAGTACGAGCAGCATGTCAAAGGCTAAGCCGACAGTTTTTGTACGATCGAAGCGCGAGCGAAGGAATGTGAAAACACCAATAAAGGTGCAAGGCTAGCTCGCGTCGGATAACGCAAGCGACAGAGAAGGGGCTACTCTAATTCGATACAAATATGCGGGGACCGGGGAATCGAGATTAGTCGCTCTGCAACTGATAGATAAGTGAAAGCGCTACCCAAATCCAAACCGTTTACCCAAATTAATGTGAAAAGTAGTAACGATCCCCGAATTTTATAAATTTATTGATAATTTCGATAGACTAACGTGATTTTAACGAATATCCCGAATATCGTGAAATTGTGGCGCATCGTGAAAAAATATAGAAATATCAAGGATTCACGGACAGTCGTGCGCGGAATAAGGACAACGACATCACGCAAAGGTGATTTAAACCGGGAAATTTTACCCCATGACGTGTACACCTGTAGGAGATTAGGGAAAATGACACTGAGAGAAGAAGGTTGCGCATCCTCGCGACCAATAAAACGTCAAATCGTGATGGCCGAAACCGAGGAAAAGGGGATTTGAGAAAACGAGATATCGAACCACGCAAACCAACTCAGTAGGGGATTCCCAGTAAGGGAGCGTTAGCAGCGAACCTCACTCGATCGATATCGATCACGTGGTTGGAGAGGGGAGAGAGTGCGACAGCGAACGTCGAGCTACGCGTTCTATATCCGATTATAAAGCCGTGCGAAAGTAAAAAACATTGAACATATCGAGCTCCTATCTAATTAAAGATATATTTAGAAGTAAAGTGAATTAATATCTTAAAAATTGATAGAAAGTCTTGTTCATTATTTGACAGTTAAAGATACAACCAACAACAATCGTCGGATCAAGTAACTTGGACTTTTAAAAGCAAAATATTATTGAAAAATTCATATTATTTATTATTTATTTTAACACTGTATCTCTTGAAAGCTACCGCATTATCTAACGTTATAAAAAAAATACGAAATGTTAACGAACGTAAAAATACTACCGGAAATAATATCGAGCTCCTAAGCTGAATGTCAAGTTTTTTGAAGATTTACTCACGTGATTGTACGCTGCTTGGTGGATCACCCAAAACATTGCATATCAATGCTTGCCATAGAAACACCTCGAGTACCAAAAATTTCAACATATTTGAAAAATATTATCATGGGAATACTCGATTCAGAGCGTTTTATAATGTCGCTTCGGCTAATGCGCGATGTTCTGTTTAATCGTGAAAAGTACCTACGCGTCTATATGATTTTTTCAATAGTCTGATTAAACAGCTAACACCTGTTGTCATTTGCCAAACAACGACCCCTCCAATCCTCGAGTGCCAACGACCGTACTCCCACCACAATCATTTTGTCTAGAAATGGCACTTTGAATGTTCCCTTCTACCATGATAATAGTCATTCAATACGAGTTAAGAACACTGCTATTTCATAATTAACTCTATAATAAAATAGAACGTTACACGTAGCTTCGTCATAATTTTCTACCTTTTAGGATGTCACCTCAATGAGAAAGCGGGAATATCATTCTCGGTACCCAGGTCGACGGAAATCTGATTTATGGGGTTCAGATCGATTCGTCCAGATTGAATACGACGAAGGAAATAATTATCATCCAGACAATATCATTGTTGAAAAGTACACGGGATTCGTCAAGTTAAAAAAAAAAAGTTTATTCCACAGGCGACTGTTGTCCGATCTATGGCGAGCCATACATATTTCGTTGAAACGGTGAAGCTACAATCGAGCTACCTGTTTCGTACGCGTGAATTTCACTGAATTACACATTAAACTGAAGTTTAATGAAACTTGAATGATGAAGAAATAAAAAAAAATGTAAGAGCTCCAAGATATCATCGCATCATTATAATTTAACGTACATTTTAACAAGTAACCAGGTCTTACTACGAATCATATGTAGCACATGTGTTTAGTTAGAAGTATCGGAAACAAGGTATGGAAACATAATGAAATAAATTAAAAGAAATCAACGGCTACATCGTGGCACTCATCCGTTTATTCGGCTGAAAAAACAAATCATATTTAATCTACGCTCGCCATTTTCTTAACCTTGGACTACATATTGTCGATAGTATTTGAGGTTTTGTGCGCGTGTCGTCAGTAATAAAAAAAAACTCGCATTATAGATCAAATCACCGGCAGATTGACTTACCTATCAAATAAAATATGTTGCACTTCGTTTATCTCTCTCAGATCTTCATACGTGCGATAAAGATGACAGAAGTTTTATCATCAAACACGTTTCAGTTCAAGCTTAACCGTTTCAACGAAATATGTATCGCTCACCATAGGTTGGACACCAATCATCTGTCGGATTAAATATTTTTTTCTAACTTAAGGCGATGCGGTACTACTCGATCGGTAATAAGAACTGTAATGCAAATTTCTCTGTCACGATTAATCATTCGAATGAAAGAGGAGAATGTTGAACCCCGTCTTACAATCTTACAGTTCTCAGTTCTGATTCTTTATCCTAAAGAGAAGAATGGTAAACTCTGTCTTACAATTCTACAGTTTGCTGCTCTCATTTTTCATCCTAAAGATCAGTCGTGGCGGAAAAATTCGCGATGGGAAAATTCTGCTATCGTTATCGAACGCATGGCAATCTGCGAAAGAAAAACAACATGTAGACACGTCTTCTTAAGGAGATTCATACACTTTTCAACAATCCTAACCACGATTCGTATCCAATCTCTATAACGAGCTATAGATATTTCGTTAAAACGATGGCCTTCCGGAACCTACAGCCTTAGGATTTTTATATTGTTTGAAGAAAATAAATATTCTCGAGTCATCTGGCGACGATGTTATCAACGTCATTGAAATATACATAATTGTACATATTTATCCAGAACAATAATATATTATTATATTCTATTGGATTCAATACTGTTCCGTGGGTTAAACATTCATTTGTTTTTCGTGCATCGAAAATCGTTTAAATTTTGAAACGCTTCGAACTTCTCCTTTATCCGTTTGGCCTAATGATTCAAACTTTCAAAATGTTCAGCTGTAGCACAGCTTAAATTTCGTGAAAATCGGTAAAAGGTTACGGATTTTATAGCAATTTAACATTTTTTTAGTTTAAACTCCTACTTTTGAAACATAAGGCAAAACGGATAGAGGAGAAGTTCGAAGCGTTTCTTTAGAGTCGAAATAATTTTCGATTCTATAGAAAATTTGAATTCAAATGGTAAATGTTTACGTGCATGAGTCGGAACGATAATGTCAATTTTTGAAAAAAGATTCTATAAAATCCAAATCTTTTTTATATATTTGGCTCAAAGTCAATACCGATCATCCTTAATCATTACTTCATTTATAAAGAAATATCAAGCTGAACTTGTTTCTTCGGGACATAAAAAATTTCATTTAATTGTGAACGAATTTTGTTTGAGTTAAAATTCATCGATTTTGATTGTTTGCGATATTTTATTAATTAATCAGCCAATTTGAATCGACACCTATAAAAGATTCGATTGAATCTAGCGATCACGAGACTCCGATAACCAACCCGAGTTGTGCTTAAGAAATTCAATCATCAAAAATAAAGATCGAGAAGGAGGCAGTACTAATAAAAATGTTAAAATAAAATGGTAACATCCTCTATAACACTATGGTTTCTGACTTTACATTCGTTCCAAATATTTCTACAGATATTTCTAATGATATTGAAGTATGATCGTCATTGAGGAAATTAATAAATTCCGAGGACGAACCTCTCGAAAATGATGTACTTGTCGTGAATTTTAACGCGTTTACCGATACGTTATATATAACGCGACGACTGAAGCGCACGTGGCAACGGGAGGGGGTGGGGTGGGGTGCGGGAGGGGGTTTTCGACCCAGACAGCGGATGACAAGACCGTCAAAAGTGCTCTCAATTCGAAGATACACATGCACAATGGCACTCAACGTTGAAATGTTGAAACGACGAGTATAATTACACTCGAGTATAATTAATTCAGTAACATCGGAGTTTTCCTCCGAGTTTCTAATATCGTCACTGCTAACTTTATATTTTTATGTGCTTAAAGTCGATAATATAGGCTTTCGTGTCGCTCGATTCTACTGTATACGTGTAATTTTTTTTCATTACTCATAAAACTGTTGCATTTCGGGACACCGAAGACTCCAATTTTTTAATATGTAGTGCAGAAAAGAATTTTGCACAAGGAGACATCGGTAGTAAAATGGACAAACGTCTCCTTAATGAAGAAAAAAAATTAAAACCCCAGCAGTCAGAGTTATCGAAGGTGTGACAGGCTACAGTTATTTCGTTGAAAATCTTGCCTTCCGATATACTTGGGACCCTAATTTTTTTTTATGATGAAAAGTAAAGAATTATGCTTGAGTGGACATCATTGTTAAAAGATATATTGTTGTATTTATCCTGATAATTAATATTGTATCGTCTTCGAACGGATTTAATACCGTTCTGTAGGTCGAATATTCATTTGTTACTTATACATCGAAAACCGTTTCAATTTTGAAACGTTTCAAGCTTCTCCTGTATATAACGATGCTTTGTACTTCTGAACGTGCTATATTTATATCGATAATATAGCAGCCACGTGTCATCGGACGACTCGACGCCGTCGAATACGTAACACGCTCGACTATCGTCGTAATTAAATTCTCACGGCTCGTGCGTACGAGGTATATTAAAAGATATTAAGCACATTACCGTGTGTCAGTCGCGTTTCCTGGGACACATGATTACAATCACCCGGATCAGTTTCGTAACGATCGGTTTGACTCTCACGCGGTTTCATTATCGACGTAACATTTTCCAATATTTATACAGCTGACGATATTCTCTTGTTCCAATTAGATCACTACGGGCGGTAGATTAAAACATAATGAAAAGATTGTGATTAAAGAGAATTCAGTGACACGCGGGTACCTGGGATTGTAATAAAACCGAGAGAGGAAAGAATATCGGCGTTGATATGAAGTTATGATCGCGGCCATGAATATGAAAATCATGTGGAGAATCGCTGCTACCTGCGTGTTTCGTAACTCATCATTGGCTAATCGTTTCCGGCATCGATAGAAATAAATGCAATGTCTCTTTCAGGCAAAAAAAATTCGGAAGGTCCAGTTGCCGAAATGAATCGACTTTGTGATAGTTCGGTGATCGAACTCTGACTTTTTCCCATCACATTGATGTCACAATGACATCATCTTCATCTTTTCTTCTCTTTGGGTGCAAAATACACTGGAAAAAAGGTAGATTGTTGATGATGAAACTCAACACGAGGCGGAGCCAATCATACTTAAGTTGAGTCGACCGCAAGTTAGTTACCTATCACCATAGTTGGTTCAACTATATGATAAAGAGACGCGGTAGCGTCTCGACAACATGTTCAAAAGAATATTAAAAGAATTTTAACTCCTCGGTATACGTCACACCGTTCTGTTGATCGATGTCGCTACCGCTAACTCTTATTTACGCCGAGGTAGCCCGTCATTGGCCTTTTTTTAAACATAAACTCGAGTATTTAATAGAAATACGGGACAAATGGAAAATCTTTAAGGTTTAATATGTTTCTATTCTCTTGTAAACGCGACATGCCGCATTAAAAGTCGCAAAAACACTCTCCTGAGAGAGTTCGCCTCTGAAGGCGAAATGTCACATCAAGAGATACGGTAGCGTCTCTTGACTCTTTTTCTGATCCCTCCTGACCCACTTTCTGATCCCTTCCTGCCCCCCTTCTCCTCGATTTTCTTACACGACGGCAATGATGGCGATGACGTGATATTTTTATAATATAGAGAGATATATTACGTCCAAGTTTTACCTCTATCGGTAGAAAAAAAAAGAGGATAAATAACGAAAAACATTCCACGTGAACAGCGGAAGCGAGTAACGCGTAAGCCTGTATTATCACCTTAAGGCACATAAAATAATACGAGGCCAGCAATAAAAAAATATATAAGACTTTAGAAGGAAAACGTACGATGAGTTAATGCTCATAATCCGATTCTTGTTTCAAGCGACCAAAATGTGCAGGAGGAAATGTTTAAAAAATCGTTTTTTTTTTAATTTTTTGCAAACGATAAAATATATCGGAGAAGGAATCATTTAAGATTGTACCCTTAAAAATATTGACGCGTAATATTCATAAATATACCGTTTTCTTTATAGTGCCAGTTTTTTTGAGGTATATTTAATTTTTATTTAACAAATGTATAAATCATGTGCTTTATGCTTCGTGAAAAATGATGTATCATCGTTTTTTTTTTGTTTCAAAACGAAGAAAAGAAAAATAAATATCACGGTGAAATCGACTGCAAATCCGTCGTATTAATAAGTCTTTACTAACCAAACACGATTGACGCTACGATAAAAAGCGTATTGCGTCAATTAGAGTGTTGAAGTATACCGGGAATTGAGTATCTCACTCTAAAAACTTGGATGAATGTCGAACGCTTCCGCCTGTACGATAAATATCATTATTCACTTAAAATAACTGGAAAAAACATCCGGAAAATGTCTACTCATTTACTTTTTTGTTACATTATTGAATAATAAACGTCAATAACGAGCATGAACGTCATAACAATCCTTAAGGATCCAACAAGGATCTTATAACGTCCTATGTGATATTTTCAACATCACGTAGTATCTACTACGTAAATATTCACAAATCTAGTAAATTCGACACAATCGAGTATCCAGTCCGGATACGTTTTCAAATACAGTTGACAACCGTTTCAATTGCGTCTTAAGATCCGATCCGGTCTTGTCGCATCTCTATCATTAACCAGAGATAATTACGAGAATCTCGCCAGTTCCCACCATAATTTCTGCAAGAATTTCTGCTATTAAAATGTATAATAATAAATAGCTATTGCAACAACAAAAACGTTGAAATCCAATATGTTATCCAAGTAAAACAACTCGGTCGCGTACCGATGAGCTTGTATAAAAAAACTTATCGTGCCAGCGACTATAGCTCCCATACATAATCCTTTGAAATAAGGACGTGGAATATGATTGACTCAAGTTTACCATTTGTTTCGCACAAAATTATGCAAAGTACGATCAGGGTAAGGCACGAAACCAACCATACTTAGGTTGAATAAACCGAAACTTAGTTGCTTGAACCTCATCGTAGTTGGTTAAACTGCACGATAAAGTAGGTTCAGATTTACCTTTAGTTTCGCCGTATGCAACACTTTGTGAAATTGAGAAATCCATGCTAGGGTTATGGCAACTCATAGGATTTCATTGAGCCAACTGAAACTTCGTTGCTTCAACCTCGTCGTATATAGTTGGTTCAATCTCACTCTTTTAGGTGGGATTGTGGCAATTCCCGGTACAACTCTCGTCTGTTACACTCACATACACATTTGTATATCTTCAGCGTAGCAATATGGATATAGAAATCTGCACGTGAGTCGATTAGATAATCGCTGGACAGACGAGAGTCAACAACGTTCCTTTTTTCTTTAGTTCTGATAATATGTTAAATTGAATGAAGCCTTTTTCTAAACCCTTGAGGAATTATACTTTTTTAAAGAGACTCCATCATTTTGTGTAATTTTTTTACTGCTACTTCCGTAATTACAGTAATTCCAGTAAAAAATACTGCTAATTGTGATCGAATAGCTCTGCAAGAGAGCAATCAAGCTAATTAAACACAGAAAATAAAAATTCTCTAAACACGAAAGCGATTGTCGCTCGTATAAAATGTATTTTTGCGACTGATTTTTATTGTCATTTTGATTATCTCGTTCACCGAAATTGATGCACTTAGGGAAAAACTCAGGAATCTACTGAATTAGAAGTTATGGTTGGCAATCAACATATTTAGATGATTGAGAGAAATGCTTAGTTGTTCGAACGAACCGTCAGTTGAAAAAACTTTTTTTTTTAAATTTACTATAACAATAATGTCATTGAATCAATTAAATATTTTGTTCGTTATACTAGTAACCGAAGAATCCGTAGATTCAAGCGTTTTTTTGTCCCTAATGTACTAACAAATATCTCGAATTAATGTTAACCTTCGTGTCAAAAGTTCGGGCTTTCAGGGATTGCGCGCACGCGATGTAAATGTGCGAGAACAAGAAAAGTATATTTACCGAACAGAGGAAAGTAGAGAAAGAGAGAGAGAGGAGAAAGATGATAATTAATTTATGAGACGCAACAGACTGCAGGAACTATCGAACAGGCAGACATGCCAGCAGGCAGTAACAATTCTGCAAAGTGCGTCCTTGTAATCCTTTTTACGTTGTGTTTCAGAGAATGCGAGTCGTTGGTGCTGGAATAACGGAACCTGGGACAACTACTCCAACTACACGCTGTGCCACGAGCTCAAATCACCGATGGTGGAATCTGGAATCGAGATTACGACGATGCTGTATTTTATCGGTTACAGTTTATCACTCTCCACTCTCGTCGTTGCTGTATCCATATTTTTGTATTTTAAGTAAGCAACCTTTTTTTTTTAAATCCAAATATTGCATTAACATTCGTTTTTGGGTTTAGGAAAAATAATGTTATTCGTTACTGAAAAACTTTTAGAATTTTATTCAAAAATTGCGTCTCTGTGGTTAAGAAAAAAAAATTCTTTTTTAAATATTTTTACCAGAAACCATTTTTACAGAACCATTCTAGTATAATTGTTATTTACACGATGTTCTACACGTGAACGACTGTAAGGGTTACAAATGGCGATTGTCTACGATGTTAATGCGCTCACAAAAACTAACGCACGAATAGTACTTTCGGCGGAAGTAGACGAAGGTAAATGTAATTTACGTTAAACTAATACGAGGGGTATTTGAAAAGTTTCCGGTCTTTTTAAGAAAAATACATATTTCGAAGCAAAAGAAAATTTATTTCTCGACGTAGTCTCCCTGGAACTCGATACATTTGGTCCAAGGTTTCTCCCATCCTTTTAAACCGTCAGAATAAAATTGTTTGTCTAAACCTGAAAAATACTGATTTACAGCGTTTTCCACCTCAGCATTTGACTTATATTTTTTTCCACCGAGAAATTTTGTCAAATTAGGAAACAGGGAAAAGTCGCTGGGACCTAGATCTGACGAATAGGATGAGTGCGGAAGCAATTCAAACTTCGATTCGTTCAATTTTGACATTGCGACCATGCACGTACGAACCCGAGCGTTATCCTAGTGAAACAGGATTTTTTTCTTGGCCAAATCCGGATGTTTTTTCTTAATCGTGGCCTTAAAATTATCCACCAACGCAGCGTAGTACTGTGCGTTAATTGTTTCACCCTTTGCAAGGTAATCGATAAGAATTATTCCAAGGCTATCCCTAAAAACTGTTGCCATCACTTTTCCTGTAGAGAGAACGGACTGTTGTTTGGTCTCAGGCGTATGATGGTGTACCCAGGTTTCATCGACGGTTATCATTCGCCGCAAAAATTCCGCTGGATTTTTTTTTATATAGGCTAAGACACTCGCGCGACATGTCCGTCCGTATGCGTTTTTCGTTGATCATCAACAAGCGCGGCACCCAGCGCGCGAATAATTTTCTCATATCGAAATCTTTATGTAAAATCTTGTGCACCCGTTCGGATGATATCCCACAAGCCTCAAAAATATCCTTAATAGTCAATCGACGATCTTCCATCACAGTTTGATGCACTAAATCGACCATTTGGTCAGTTGTAGCGGTTTTCGGGCGCCCGGAACGTTCCTCGTCTCTTCGTTAAATATTTCGTCGACACAACATAAATGTGTGGACTCGCCAACGAGCGTTTTAGTCAGTTGTCAATGTCAGAAATTTTTGAAAAATTTATAACTAGAAAACGATTGGCTCTAGCGACAAAAGTATAACAACAATTTATCTTTAAAATTTCCCGAAGTATCAGTTAAAAAAAATACAGTTTGATGATGTCAAGGAATTTAGAGAAAAAGTTTGTGTTTTTTTTTGACACCGTAATATTCATCTCCATTGGTCGCATCTGTTCGCACGGAAATCAATTCTCAACCTCTTAAAAAACTTTTTTCAAAACTTTCTTCATCTGCCAGAATTTATTCCAAAGGCCCACGAGATGGAAGCGAAAAAGACCCGCATACGTAATGACCCAGAAAAGAAGAAAAAATACTTTCTTTCGTATGCGGAAGGGATTTGTGTAGATTCAGTAGAGTTTCCGGAGAAATACGAAGATAATAGACGTCCGGAAAATGTGAAAAGAAGCAGTTGCTTACGACATAGCATCGTCTCCAACATGCATACTATTCGCTTTATATTAGAAGTTCTCGTGTGATAGAAATAGAGAGAGATAGGTAGAGAGAAATATACGTCTCAAGGGTAGCGCTATGGAAGGCGCGAGTCTGAGAGTGTTACTGTAAAACCGCTAGGTACGTCAGCCACAGTCTCGTTTTCCAGTTCTCTCTGGTTTTTTCTGCAGATTCCTTCTACGTTGGTCCTGAAAACGAAATGAAAAGAGACGGCCGCGTGCATCGACTACCGGACGACCTTATCCTCGAGAACTTCAAGGACCTATAAAATTCCGTCGTATAAATCGACTACACGATTCTAAACTACGTCCTACAGACATAGACAGAGAGAGAGAGAGAGAGAGAGAGAGAGAGAGAGAGAGAGAGAGAGAGAGAGAGAGAGAGAGAGAGAGAGAGAGAGAGAGAGAGAGAGAGAGAGAGAGAGAGAGTGAATGAGTGAAAGAGAAGAAAAGAGAAAGAGAAAGAAGAGAGTTACGAACGAAGGATCTCTACCAAAGGTCCTGGACTCCTACAAATACGTTCTATATTTTTCCATCCATTTTTTATCTTTTTCTTGTACTATTACAAATCTACCTCTGCTGTGTAGAAAAATAACGCATCTGGACGGTTTCCCAACGGCCTCAGGGCGAGTCTACGATGACACCAACGCATTTACTACGCCTTCGGGCCGTTCAACAACTTCAGCTACGTTTACCTTTTCACTCAATGCTTCATCGCAAATGGCTCACGTGATACGAAATGCCGCAAAGACTTATCCGAGAAACGTGAGAGTTATATTTGGCGAAATAATATGAAGAGAGAAAATGGATTGTGGGACGGAAGAATGATTTTACATTCCTGTTTCAAATAATTTAAAAACATTTGCGATTGCTAGGGACAACGAATGAAGAAATACACTTGAATAATTTATTGTGGAATTTCTACTCAAACTATTGATTATCTATTATCTCAATGATTTTTTAATTATCCGAATAATTGTCAAATATTCTAATGCAATTTCTATGCGATAGAATTTTTTAAAATCTTTTAAAATAATTATTATTTAATTATACCTTTGTTAGATCTTCTGTTCAATTTGTTAGTTAATTTTAATACAATACAATCTGTCATTATAGCAGAAGAGATTTGGTGTAAGCTTTAGGTAATTATTTATTTATTTATCCTGCGAGTTAACATTTTTATTATTTTTTTTTAAACAAAATTCTATTCGTATTATTAAAAAATTGAAATAATTATTATAATATAATGTAAAAAACTCATAAAGTTTGATAATTATATTTTCTATTTATCGCAATTAAATCTACTTCAATAATAGCAAAGGAATAATATTGTAATTATAAATATTTGTTTAAATAATAAACAACGATTCAATTGAACATTTTTGCTAATATATTCAATATTTTAATAAAATTTTAATAAAAAATTAAAATGTTATGATATCTGACGTCATACGTTATTCAGTGTTTACATACCGACATAAAAGATGGCGCACCCTGTGGATTCTCCTCCGCACGTAATTTTCAGTAAAATTGAAAATTTGCTAAAATTGCAAATTTCATAAAGTTTAAATCCCTTAATCGATTGTCAGTAAATAAAAGACCAAATATCCTTGTACCCTAATCAATTTGTATACCAAGTTTCAGTTTGATAGATGAAAATTTACGAAAGTTAGAGCAAAAATAGATTTTTTTTTCGAAAAATTCCATAAAATCTGAACGCCACGATCGATTCTTGACAAACTCAATACCGAACAACCTTGTCCCCTGGCCTATTGTTCTAAAAAGTTTTAACTCGATAGCTAAAAATTTACAAAAGCTAGAGAGCGTATCTCCTTTTTTTTCGTAAAAAATTCATACAACCATAAAATGAATCACCCGTTAGAAATTTCGACGAAAATTGCAGCAAACTTACGGGGATTGAGACCCGACCCGTGTGCAAAGTTTCAGGATGATCGAGTAACCCGCCCTTCAGATATATCAATTGCAATTTTGTAAACTCATCACACACACACGGGCGCCCACGCACAAACGTTTTTTTTTTCTTTCTAAATATAATTTCTTGACGTTTTGGTTCATGAAACTATAGCTTTATCTGTGAGGAAACAAAAAAACGAATAAGCGTGCATAGTAGAAAGTTGCAAATTAGCTCCTCGTTATTTTTCATCTTTTAAAATGCTTTATCTATGATGAACCCAACATTAATCAACATACTTCATACTTTGTGGAAGTTGAAGAAACAATTAAAAATCAATTTGCAAGGTTCTTACCTTTACCGACACTCTGGTTTAGAAGCAACCACGGGAACCACTACGTCACAGTACAAAATTCAAATTAATTACTCATTTTCCTAAATCATACCCGTTGGATATAATTAATAACAGCGATTATACATCGCTGAAAATTTTCCTCGTTAAGAATCCGGCCATTAACAAGTTACTAATTTGATTTTAGGGAGCTCAGATGTCTGCGAAACAACATACATACCAACCTGATGTTTACTTATATTCTGGCTGACCTAATGTGGATCCTAACTACTTCGATGCAGGTAATAACTTTCGTTGTTAAATTTGTTTTATATAACTTACCGTCCCCACAATTTTTTCGACTTTTTAGTGAATGCCAATCTATATCTATATACCACTGATGATAAAGATAACTCAAAAATGCGGCCACGATGAAAATATCCATTAATTCAACCAAGTCCAAGTGTGCGGACCGTACGTGTGTTCTACATTTGTTCTGTCTCCAGATACTGCTACTCCACCGTGTATTTTATCTCTGGCAAGCATTCTAGCGTATTACGTTGATGCCGTTTATCCCCTGAGTTTCAGAAAATAAAAAAAAACTAGGATATAAGGCCGAGGATATTGCAAACGGCAGTCGTGGTGCCATAAATATTTTCTCTATGGTTACGATGAGATTCCACTTACAATTAGCGAGCGTAAAGATCGATCGCATCTTACGGTTCTTCATCTTTGCTTAACGAGACTCCGATGAAAAAATTTTCATGATAAACCGTCTAATTAATTAGCCCTTCTCGAAATTGCGAGATATCCTCCAGTTGTCCTCGATTTTCACTCACGAGCCGAGTCATTGTCCTTGAGAGGGGGATTACCACAGTCGTAATCTTTCATCCCTCGTGTCTCAAATCCCTCGGTTACTACCGAGAAACGCCTTCTAATCAATTTTAATCTCAGTAATGAATACACGAACGAATGGCAAAGCCTATTTGCATACGATGGAAGTAAAAGGGTCCTTTGATTCTAATAATGGAATTATACATTAATCAAAATTTAGGGAAATTCGTTCTTGTGTTAGGCCTCTTTTTTTAATGTAATTACACGCGCAATTGAATTCCAGTTTAAATTCTTATTCGTATTTCAGAATTCCGGTTTGACACTAAATATAAAGAATATTTTTGTAATTTTAATCAATCGATTATACGAGTCGAACGAAAACAATCAATGGCCTCAATCATCTTCACTGAACCACGTATAGTTCAATACATGTACATCCCAATAAAACTCATTGACTAATACAGTAGGATCTTGTTAACTTCACTTAAGATAGTACGAGCACATACTTGATTATTATATTTATAAAAATGTTAAGATTATTTTAAAACGCTAAAGGACGTTGACAAGATAACTCGTGAACAATTATCAAACTATCGTATTGAAACTTTGTGCACAAGTGTAGTTAATACCAAGGTTGGTTCTATCTTTGATAAACAATGTCAATAAAAACTCTTTGCGGTCGTATTTTCTGTAAGCATGGTAAGCCTCGTTTGGAATATCCCAAGGTTCGACCGCAAAGAGTTGATATTTTATAGTTTGTAAAGAATTTTCAATCAAATAATATAACGCACACGTAAAATTACACTTTATCGTAACTATTACTATTTTTTTTCGCTTTTTAAATAGAGATATATGAACATTTTTATAATGCAACTATCATTTTGTTAACTGATGCGCTTGTGCTACCTTAATTCAATCATCTGTTTTACGTAGTCTTGTTACCAAGTCAACCATTTTGCTGATCTTAATTCTCCCTTTCCCTCGTTCGTTCCTCTCTCATCGTCGTTCTGACGATGGAATGCAATGTGCCGGATTACCATTTTATTCCTAAAAGTGTGACAATGATCCGACAAACTTTAGCAAGTTATTTGACAAACATTGCGTCCGTAATTGTCGGTGGAATTACAGATAACAGAGTATTAGGTAAATTTGGGACAACAGTTGTTGTAAAATTGAAGAAAATCATCCACCATCGGTTACTCGATTAGTACATTTCCAATAGAAAAAAGAATCCGTAGATAGATATTTTATAAAAAAAATGTTACGAGAATTCTCGCTTCTAGTTGAGATTATACTCCGTTATCACAATTTTGTCGACAAATGCGGACACACCTTAACAAAATGTTTGCGAAATGGGTTGCACGAAGGTTCCGCAGCTTTAACTATGCGAGTACACAGGCATACATCATCCTTTCCCAGAGCCGGGGAGTTTGCAGTTCACCGAGTTCATCAGTTCGTTCACTGAGTATGGAAAAAGGCCACGTGTAGGAATATCAAAATGATATCCAAAATATAATTTGGATATGGACCTTACCTTCCATATAATATTTTGCGATAAAAGCTCTGCAATGCCTTCCCTATTAATGCGACGGAACGATGTTTACGACGAGTTAAGGAGGTTCACCAGGCAGAAATGTGACTGTTTACACAATCCAAATATTCGAGTGTTCACCAGCTCTCTACCCTGCGCTCATCTATCAGAGCCAGCGAGTGTTCCACCCACTAATTTCACTACTCAACCAGCACAGATGTGATTTACTTCTTCCGGTTAAGCACCTATAGTGTAGCCTCGTGACACCATGTCCGCCATCCCGACAATCCACCGAACATGGTCCAGGGAGAAACGATCTGTTTTATCCTCAATCTAATTATTCGTTGAAGTCTTCTTACTTGAGCCAGCCCAGCTTACTGGAATAAACACCATGAAATGTACTTTGTCATGTGCCAGTTTCTTTTCTTTATATCTTCGTCCGGTGATGAACTAATATTCTCGCTGGAAGATCGGTGAGAATTAATGTATGCTTTTGAATATCGAGCCGAATAATATTTGAGAACGCTTACCAATAAACAATAAAACAATTATCAACCAATCAAATATACGATCTCTATTGCTTATCAATGGTAAGAATGATTTGTAATTAGCATTTTGAGTATCCTAATTCGTAAATTCTTACAAATTTAATAGAGTTTACCAAGTGTTTCGTACAACACTAATCAAATACGTGTGTTGCATTGATTCCCGAAGGGTTACAAAGTCTCCCATTTCCCTCTCTTACGTTTCTTCTCTACCGCTAAGTTTAACTTATCTTTCTTAACTACTTAACCTATTTATCTTACTTTTCATATCGCAAATCTCTCTCTCTCTCCCTCTCGCACATACTCTCCTCCCTCCACCCTCCTTCCTCTTTCTTGCCGTAGCCCGTCTCCCCTTTTTCCTCTCTCCGTCATATTATTTATCTTATATATTTTAAACTACAACGCCTTTCTAATTTAACTCTTTTCGGTTCTTCCCTCCTCCTCCTCCTCCTCCGCATCGACTTCTGTTTCCTCTCTTTAACTCCATTCGTTCCATTCGCAATTTTCCTTTTTTTTACTCCCTCTGCCTATCCTCCCTACTTTTTTCCAACTCCTCCAGCCACTTCTCTCCTCCCGTCTCTGCACTCATCTCCCTTACCCTCTTCCCCGTTTCACTTCCCTCCTCCTCGCTTCCTCTATACCTTTCCAGCACGTGCTCTCCACGTTTCCTCCTCCATTTCGCACATTCTGCGCACTCTTCCTTCTCTCTCCTTCCAATATTTGCCTTCTCACATCTCGTTTCCTAGCCTGAATCTTTTAGGCCTGATCCTTCTCTATCCTGACCATCTCCCACCTAGATATATTGGCAACTCTTCCCACCACGACCTTTCTATACTATCTGTTGTACCTTGAATTTCTAATCCTTTCCCTTCTTTCTCCTTATTGTTCCCTCCTATCTTCTTTCTCCCATATCGCCAAACCATACTCCCCCTGCCTCTGCAGGCACTTCTACCCATTTCCTAAGTCGACTCCCCTTCTCCTGTTTTCTCCTTTCTCTTTAACGCCTCCCAGCATTCCCTCGCTATTTCGCTCCCGCCGCCTTTTCAGCTTCTCCTCATACCTCCACGCCCTCCTCCTGACTCTTGTTCTTATATTTTCCCTTTTAACCTCTTCCCCGTCCATGTAGCCTGGTGCGTACCAGTCCACTCCCAGCGATTACCTCACATATCTTGCCTACACCCTTTCCAAATTATTTCTCTCTTCCCATCTCGAAATCTCCACCCCGTAACCCATTACCGTACACACCAGCATATCAACAAGCCCTATCCTCCTCCTCCTCCTCCTCCTGCTCTAGTTCCTTTCAAACAGCCTCTTTCCTGTCTCCCACGCCCGCCTCATTTCTGTCCAGGCCTTCTTGACTCTATCCTTACTTACAAATCAAATATGTATGAACGTGAAAATTAATTCATTTTTAGATATTTTCATTTTTCTTTGAATAAATATATTTCAATGAAACTCAAAATCTGTCTAAATAAAGAATAATTGAATGAAAAAAATTATTATTATTAATTTTAATTGATTAAATTCTTGTCTGACTTCGGAAATCCGTTTTCCAATGAAATTTCTAGTTGTAAATATAAATTATCTCTCATATTTTAATACTTTTTTAGGTTTCAATGCAGACAGACGTTCCAACTTGCATATTCTTTTTCTCGCTTCTCCATTACTTCATTCTGACTAATTTCTTCTGGATGTTCGTGGAGGGTAAATAATATTTTTTTAATTCTTCAATTATTAAAAATCAATGTACGAATTGAATAACAAATTACGTAACATATTCATTTTTTTCCGCAGGTTTATATCTGTATCTGTTAGTCGTTAAAACTTTTACTGGGGACAACATAAAGCTTCGACTGTGTCTCGCTATTGGCTGGGGTAAGTTTACTTTTTTAATTTTTTTTTTTTTAATTACCTCGCTACCGTGACGCCGGTTCATTTGAACGCATGGAGAATGCTTATTCAATTGCGCATTAATTAGGTCCGTTAAAATTCTAAAGCGTCACGACGACCCTCAAAGCAATTTCGCGTCTCACGAATTTATTTATTACTTCAATCCACTTTTTCTTTTCTTTTTCTTTTTTAGGTGTACCACTAGTGTTTGTAGCCATTTGGGGAATCGCTAAATCAGCCGCTGAAGACTTACAAGGCAATCAGGTGAGACGCAGGGTGATGGAGACTAAGTTCCACATGAGGGATAATAACCTGCATGAATAATCAACTAATTGAGCCTTGCGTTACCCTCGACGCTCCCTTCATTCTCTATCTTTGCTTTTCATCATTCATTAATATGACCACTCGAGCTGTTATCCCAAGGCAAACATTAAAAATCACTCAAACGTTCCTTTTAACTTTTTTCTTTTCCTGTTTCTAATTGGAATTTTAAATAAACAGAACGCGCTCTACAAACACTGTCCGTGGATGGTTCCCCACGCATACGATTGGTTCTATCAAGCACCCGCAATTGCTGTACTAGGCATGAACGTTATATTTCTATTCACGATAATGTGGGTAAGAATAATCCAATAACAAATATAATAATCCTAAAAGCTTGCGAGAAGATTCCAGGTGAATTGTCTTCGGTAGAAAAATATTGGCTGGAGTTGCGCAATGATATACTTATTCATTTAAACGTAAAATGCGAATGTGAAAAAAAGCTACGTACTTCGATGGATTTTAGATTGTTTTTATTTACGTTTCAGTGAAATCAGAAAGTGGAACGTTCGGTACTCCAGCCAAAAAAATGTCCAGTGTATCATAAATTTATTATAATTTTTTAACATTTTTCTACGTGAATCCTCAATGATTTCCACCTGAATCTTCTCCGAGTAAGAATATTAAGACTCACCAATTTTTATATCGAATCATTGGATCCATAACAAATGATTTTCTTTCACCCAGGTTCTGATAACGAAGCTAAGATCGGCGAACAACGTTGAAACTCAGCAGTACAGAAAAGCGAGTAAAGCCCTTCTCGTTCTAATACCACTTCTCGGTGTGACGTACGTTCTTGTTCTCGCTGGACCTACGGAAGGCCACGTGGCAAACGTATTTTCTTACGCTCGGGCGATACTACTCTCGTCACAGGTAATCAACCAACCTATTCCATTATATTGTATCGCATGCCACGGACTATGATTATAAATGTATCCGAATAATAATAATAAATACCAAGCGTGCCGTGACAATTGACATACCGCACCGGCATCGTACGGGGGATTAAGGGGGGATCCTGCTTCAGAAAACCCAAAAATAGCTTGTTTTTCGAGGATTTTTTTGGAAGGGAAAAAAACAACTTAGCCCAGCGAACTTTAGGGTATATTTTCTTGTGTATTTGAAGTGTAAAAATATATTTTTTTTAACTAGATACAATAACAAACTGCAGAGCAATGAGCCCTTTCCGTGTGTGCCTTGCTACTGTAGTTTCCAATTGGCGGGACAGATGCAGTTCGTAATTCTTGTCCGAAACAAAAAAACGAAAAAGATTTCCAATTATCATAAATTATTCTTCTTTGCGAACCAAGAAAAAGTTGAAATAATGATGAAATCATTTTTTTTTCAGGTTTGAAAAAAAAACTGTATCTACTGTACATTCACGTTCTGGTGCGCCTTGCCACTACTGTGCTTTTAAATTTTTGTCCGGGTGAAAGCTGCATTTCATTCTGTTGTATCAATTTTGAGAAATATTTTCAATTTAATTGGAATTACCGAATGGAGTTATCACGGAACGCTTTTCTTATTGTAAATTAACAGGTTCAATCGAAGAGACCGTACAATCATGTAATTGTTTAATAATACAGTCATGAACACATTTCGTTGTTAATATTCGAATTGGATTCGTCGCGGTATTATTAGAACATTACATGATTTCCCTATCGCAAGTTTCTACGTTATGATTGATCTTTCAGATAAAAAACGAGAACGTTCAACTATACAATTGTTAGAGCCAGTTAAACATTTTCCAGTTGAAAGGTTTAACAAATGTTACATTAATGTTTTATTACCGAAATGTTTGATTGCAGGGTCTCTCGGTCGCGCTCTTCTACTGTTTTCTAAACACCGAAGTACAGAACACGATGAGGCATCACATCTCGCGTTGGACGAACGCGCGAGACCTGAGAATGAACAGAAAGTATTACAACAATTGGTCACCGCGTTCGAGAACCGAGAGCATAAGGTCCGAGAGCTCAGATGAGTCAATAACAGAAGGAAATTGAATTGTGAGACAGAGATAATATAAAAAAAAAAAAGAAAAAAGAAAAAAGAAAAGCTACATTAACAGATAAAAAAAATCATTGAAATTATTACAAACAAACAAAATAATAGTCAACGGGAAAAAATCATACCAGCGAATAGTCTTAAATCACGTCGTTTAAATTATTTCTCTTTCGATAAATCACAGGCTCTACAGTCAACCGACGCATCCCTATAGGAAGAGGGAATCTACGGTGAGCGAGACGACGACGACGACGGTGATCGGTGCAAATCTTACGACGGCCATCCACGATCGAACGAAACCCGTTATATCCGAAGATCTCAATGAGTGAATCGCCCTCGGAAGAAGACGAACACACTGTCACAATTTAATACTGATGTACCTTTTACCTCCTGTATGACAATGTTTACATAAAAACAAACATAATGTTATACACAAGTGAAATGAAGAAAAACGAGAAAAAGAAATATTCCCGTATAAGTTATTAATAAATTTAAATGTGTATTATTAATATTATTATTAAATGATACCGGGCCAACAGGTTGAATCTTCCTGTACCTGATTATCCTTTTATTTTCTTACGAACCACATCTTTTCCTTCGAATAGTCATCGTGGGGTAACAATTTCCGTCTATATACGTTGATGATCTAATAAATAAAAACAATTTGTAATATTTTGTACTGTTACAGAGTTCATTTTCTTTAATATTTCGAAAATTTAATTTTTCCGAATAATCATTGACAATTATATGCTTTCAAAATTTATTTTCAAATACTGAGATAATAAATTGTCATGCAAAGTATACTCAACCTTTAGTCGAATGAGAGATTAAGTATTTCGTAAAAAAAAAACGGTTATTACCGATAGGCGAGCGACTTACACTCGTACGATTCTGCGTTTTATTAATTTCTTTTGGCTTAAATCACTTTTTAAAATTATTTCTTAGGAGAAACTTGTGAAAATGTGTCGTTAAGGTGAAGCGAAGCATGTACCACGTAACACATGAGTGCGAGAGACATAAATATTTCGAAAAAGAAAAGCAAACTTTTACACAATGCACAGCACAACGGGCCATTTTCAAGTCTAAAATTCGTTTTTTTTTTTTTTTTTAATATCTACGATATATAAAATCTATGAGTTACAGTTTTTGTTACCGACTGAGTAGGTAGGTTCGCCTTGCCTTAAGGTAATTCTTGCGGGGTAATTGTTTTCTAAGGAAGCAATTGAAACTTTGCCTGTTCATTATTCAACGCTTTTCAAATACATGAGTAAATTTTCAAAATTATTGACCATTTAAAAATCGGGATATTCAATTTTCAAATATCCTTCTACACGGCATCATTAATTTGAATAAAATAATCAGCTTACACTTTTGATTGCGGAAACGAAATCCTTCTTACCATTTTTCTCAAATTTTTTCATGATCAATAAAGATGTATAACGAAACACTTCAATAAATTTCGAAGCAATTGACCGTCTAGTTTTGACGATAAAAAATTGCAAACATAATTGTTTAAAGGTTTCCAGTAACGAAATCTGAGCGATACGGCAACACCGCACTGAAATTATAAACAGATGAAGTTCGGATATGTTGTTCTCTCTCTATTCTATCGCTCTCATTCGTTGCCGTCAAAGTGCTGTGCGCCTGTAACGTACTCTTATCTCAGGGCGCGAACTTTCAAAATTATTTCACGATAACTTACCTAATACCCAAAACATAATACGAATTTTCCTTTTCACTTCGTTCATACACTGCATAGCTTTTTTTCCTTTCATCGAGTACAATTTTTTTATAAATCGTCATTTGAATCGAATGGGATTCGGCAAGTTTGCTGTTAGATTATTTTCGGACATAACCTCACAACTTACTTCATCGACAAACGTCGCAAGAGCATACAGTATGTTATATAGATTCTAACAGTACAGCCAACGGGACGGAACGTGCAGCGTTGCCACACTCGTACAGGCAATCGATAGAACGTATCAGATACGTATATTACCATAGCACTTCGATTTAAATGGTTGGCAGCAATTACAGTGTGAACCAAAAGTTTTTGAGTTGTCAATAAAGTGTTCCTGTAGTACAGGTGGTCAGAATAACTTTTCGTTCCGATTACCCCGCAAGAAATACCTTAATAATACTCCCTTCTCCTTCACGATTGCCAATGGTGGTATCTCACTCGCACTTATAACGGCTCAGTCAGTATACCACATCACCTTAAGGTGAAGCGAAACCTATATACGTCACCAATGAGTGCGAAAGAGATAGGCGATTATGGCGATCACAGCGGAGTAAAAGAGAAGCAGCACATCGGTGTAAGTATGGATATTTCGCGTCATCTTAAGCTTAAAAACAACATAAATTGTAAAACTCGAACTCTGACATGACAGCGACTACGCAGTAATCACACGTATTTTCGAAATCAACGACATTATAGTCTTTCCGGGTAGAAATGTGAAGGGACGAAGCGTCACTTCGTACAATGGAGTCATGTACATCCGCACATTAATTTTTTTTGCACGTTATCAAACAAAATTCGACGAGACGTCGAAACATTTACTTTCATATTACAGTAAAAAAAATCCAGCATCCCCTTAATCACTTTTGTATCAAGTTGAATTCGATGAAAATTCTTCAAATAAATTATCAATGGAATATCTTTTTTCGACAAAGAATTTCTGTTTACATGATATCGTTATTACGATGTAATAAATAAAGAGTGAAACTTAAATGAATCTTGACTATATCGGCTAAGGATTGGACATTTTATTTGCCTCATTTCAATAAAGCAGAAAGCTCTTAGTGCGATTCTGTTAACTTCGGCCAGTTATTGTTCAACGATTATGAAAACAAAGTCTACAAAATGTTGTTTATAACAATTTTTAACGTCTCCCCAATCGGTTAACAACAACAAAAACACCTATACATCACGTCCTAACCAAATAAACGAAGATTTAAGCCCTAAACTAACAATCAAACGTGATTGATCAGTAAAGGAAAAAAATATATAAAAATCCAGAAAGTGGTTTACGAAATATAAGTCGCTCGCCAATGAAACTGCCTCGAAGGACATAATAACAACATAACAGAGAATGATAAGAACCGTTCGGATGTAACGAGAATGAGACAGTGGCAATTATTCGAACGAGGCGTAAATCGATATCGACGAAACAACACCGGACGACAAAACTCTCGGAATGTAAAAAGAAAAAAGTATTAGAAAATATTAGTTAAGGGGCGAGGACCTCTGCATCGATCGCCTCGAACATAATGTACGATTACGATAATGGCGATCCCACCCAGGAATAAATTCGTCGTTTTATTGTAGTACGTGGTATAAATAATGCGACGATCGTATCCACAATTCTCATCTTCGTTCATTATTTCTTTAGGTTCTTCGACATAATCGTATTCCATCTTTTTTCCTATCTTTCTTTACATTCCAAGATAATTTACAATTACATTAGCAATTGCGTTGCTCCGCTTGTCTGTGTATTTTTCTTTCTGTCTTTTTCTTCCGTTTAGCTGTGTTTCACTTTCATGTACCGTTACCGATTGTCACACAAGATTCTTCTCGTTATTCTTCATTTTATGTAAGACCTAACAATACTTTGTACAAGTTTTATGTTACAAATATATTAAGAGAGGTGATTTTTCTTTTCTTTATAATATACCGCAAGTGGTTTACAGCTATTATGTATAGTATATGCATATCCCTTGATCATATTCTTTTTTCTTTTTTTATTTATTGTTTTTAGTATTCATTCGTTTTGCCTGTTGCTTCTCTCTCTCTCTCTCTCTCTCTCTCTCTCTCTCTCTCTCTCTCTCTCTCTCTCTCTCTCTCTCTCTCTCTCTCTCTCTCTCTCTCTCTCTCTCTCTCTCTCTCTCTCTCTCTCTAAAAAATGTTATCAAGCCTGTCGCCTTCCTCGTGCATCAACTGATGAAAGGAAGAAGGCAAAGCTAGGCCGATAGTAAAGAAAAAAAGAAAAACAGGGCAGATGTCGAAAAAAAAGAAGGAAAAATTCCAACAACTTTTGGAGTCTGTTAGCATGATTTTTTTAAAGATCTTTTTCGTTCACTGTCAGTTCTCTTGAAGATTTTTTTCTCTTCTCGTGGTACGTTTCTTTTCTCGTTCATCTTCCTCGTCGACACAGCTTATAGATTTAGTGAAATTATTAATTCTACACACATTTACGCAACTCGGATCGCAGCAACAAGCATACTTTTGAATTCGCTACAGCTGGTTCTCTCTCTCGCTCGCTCTCTCTCTCTCTCTCTCTCTCTCTCTTGTACGCTCGATTATTTAGCAGGCAACCGCGCACTTTCGTCGTAGTTCTGGTACTTTGGTTTCCCGTGCGTGAACGGTAGATACCGATATTTAATCATGTGCTAAAAAAGAGAAAAAATATTTTAGATTCTTCATTTTATTAAAATTTAAGGAAGTCGGCCAGATGCATTATGATCAATTGAGGATACGTTCTCTAGGACATTGATTACGATTCAATACAAACGTTGTAGACATTGAAAAAATGATTTTATCGATAAAGTTGCAAGATATATCAATCTATCCGATTTAGGTTATTTATTAAAGATAAGTTATTAAAAGTTTCTGATTTCATCGGATTTTTATCAATTGTTAAAAGCTGTCAATGTAAGACTGTCACACACTGTATTCTGTGTATATATGAATACGCGCTGCTGTCTTTATGTCTGTAATTTAACTCAAGATATCTATATGAAATATTCGGTGGGACCCTTTTTTCATGATCGCCTTGGAATTCTTACAATCTAATGTACAAGTCTCAAGTTTATTATCTGCGTCATCCAATTGTAAACGGTGATAATTATTGAAATGTCATAGAAAACCGTTTGTTCATAAGACGCCCTATTTGCGTCGGTAAGCAGGGTTGAGATTTAACAATAGCAAGTGTTGCCACTCAATTTAAGTTGAGTGACAATAATCACGTTTAAAATTTAAGATTTCATCTATTACCGGGTGCAGCTGGTCGACCACCTTAACGCGGTGTGCTAAACATTTCTGTTAATCTCCCTCGCTCCACCGTGATCGCCAATGGCGCTATCTCATTTGCAGTCATGGCAACTCAGTGGGTAGAGCACACCTCCTTAAGACGATGTGCTACATGTCGCCTGTCTCTCTCAGATCGCTATACGCATGAGAGAGGTAGCAGGATTCTCTCATTGAGAATTTCTCCGCCATGATATCTCGGATATAAGACGATAACGGTGAACCGTAGACTTGTGAAATACGGTTCACAGTTCTCCTCGTCTATCCGAAAGATCTATCGCGACGAACAAATTTACATTACGTCGTGTACCACGTTATCTTAAGGCGGTAGTAATTTTAAGTAATAACATAGCATCCAATAAAAGTTCGTGCAGTTGAAAATTTAATAATTCTCAAGCGATTCGAATGTTTAAAGTCTTATTCTTTTTTATTTTGAATCTTTCATTATCTTGATGGATAGATTTTTTGTTACATCATTGTTTGCCTAAATTACAGTTCGATAAAGGTTGAATTGAATATAATTTCCACTTAAAACCCTTGTAGCTTTGGCGACTGATGTAATTCTTAAAATCTGCATAGATAGAAAGATGACGATTTTGATGACGAACAAAATAATACTTCAAGCATTAAAATTTATTGAGAATCATCGAATTTCTATTAACACGGACTGCCACTGGTCGTCTTCAACTTTCAAAGTTTATTTCATTTTTATAACTTTAATTTAAACATGAACTCACGATTTATTCTTGGAGCTAAGGAGAACAGAAATTATTTATCTTATCGTAGTAGCTCACCTTAATTTGCCGCTTCATCGTAATGCAGAATAACGTTATGAAGTACATAACGAGTATTGGCCAGAACACAGGAATATTGAAGCATTCGAAAAGGGTGCAGAGCAGCGCGATTACCGTCGACTTGCTCACTGAGTACCAAAACTTAAATTCTGGAAGTCGCCTTATGAACGGCCTGAACTCCTCGTTCGACTGTGTCGGCAATTCTGGACCGTCATTGTCTGTACAACAACAACAACATTGATAAATTAATCAATAAGCTGAAAAGTAAAGAAAAATAATGTTATTTACCATCGAAATCCATCGCCGGATCGATCTTTGGTGTTAGGAATGCTATGAAAAGATTTAGATGGTAAATTCCCAGAGCGTAAATGACGATGTACCAACCCTGCAATTAAACAGAATTAATCATAAAGCTTAAAAATTTATATTCAGAAGAAATTATCCATCAAATCCATCTCATTTTCAGCCTCTGTATTACATTTTTCATAGAAATTATTGGAGTTGGATGAATAAATATTATTTGAGATCCAATTAATAAAAACATTGACTTCTACAGAATATCTTTCGACTACAAATATTATTTTCTTGATTCTATTATTATTTTTCATTATTAAAACGTTAAATTATATTCTACAGATTTCATTATTTGTAGGAAAATAATATGAATTTAGTGGCCAGAAAAATATTTCACGATTCTCTCGTTACCTGCGTTAATAATATACGAAGTACGAATATAACTACTAGGAATCCAGCGCACACCCATCTCGAGATAACATGAGGTGTCCATATATCCAGGTAACTCTGATATATCTAAAAAGTAAAAGTATAAGCACAACTGTAAGTATCCTGCACTGATTTTGTGCTTTTTATTTGCCGAATCGCATAATTGAGAGCATGGTACCTCACCAACCTGAGATATTCTTATCAGAGCCTGTACAAATGCACTCCTTCTAGATGGTCCACCGAGATCCTCATCTTGCATCATTTTATTTACCTGTTGAAACAGCGACGTTAAAAATATATTTCATCATAACAAATTACCAGAAATAGACAAAAAATCACTGATATCATCATCGATGCTATTAACACTGAGAGACTTACAATCAAAATAGTTTTGCGGTTTGCCTAATATGTATAATGTTCTATGCGCTTTTACACGAATGGAAAAAAAACGCTTGTTATCAATTGATCTATAAAATGTTGCTCTAACAACCAAAAATAAATTGTTGTCGAATAACTATTTGTACTTTGCTGTTTTCTTATATCGTAAATAAGAAATTGATTAATAAACTATTAAGCTATGAATAACAGAATACTTAACATCGAGAACAAAAAACTATTACGATTGCTATAAACTTGCTCATTGAGAATTTAATCATTCTATTCCTGCGATAAAAGAAAAGCATGAAACATAGAACGTTACGAATCTTTCGCTAAATGTTTAACATTAAAATTATACAAAAATCATAACACAAAAAGTTATCACAAATTGTCATTTTAGGACCACAAATCAATTTATCTACAACAAAATATTTCTCTCAAAGTGCCAAGCAATTACAGCAATTAAACAAAAACAACAAAAGAATCAAATTTAGATGTTGAATAAAACAAAATCATTCTCAAAAAACAATAGACTTTGTACACTCTTTCGCGGTTTACCATATTCCAATAAAGCTACAAAAGAGCATACAGCATGCTCTGTTTTGTGTGAAGGATGCTGTATAAAAAATCTGTTAAAAATACATTTTTCCATAAATGAAAGAATTTTTATGCATTTTCAAGTACTGCTGAAAAAAAGTTTAGTTTAAAAACCAAAGATCGCCATGGAAGTTCTTCGACAGCCTTACGATACCATTGAAGAAACAATTGAATCGTTCTATATAAAGATTCTACAGAAATATTATTTCTTTTCTCGACGAATGGAAGAGAATTCAATTTCAGTTGCACACGAGTTACAAAAATATCGCTATGAACTCTCTTCGGCAGTCTTACGATATCATTTGAGAAGCGTTTGAATTCTTTAGAAACAAATCTGTTAGAAATATAGTTTTTCCACAAACGAAAAGCAACTTAATTGATTAAAAGAGAAACCAATGCATTCAATCTCGGTAATGCTTGAAAAAATAAGGTTATAAAAAAAAAAGAACACCATGTAGGCTATTCTTCAATCGTACGATATCATTCATTAACCAATTGAATAAAACACAAGCGAAGTACCTGCACGTCGGATAAAAATACGCGTACAAATAGCGCCTACCGCGTCAACCTTGCCAGCGACGTGTCTCGCAACAAGACTGAACAATTCATTCGTAATAAGTACACGAACATAACTCAACAATTAATCAGTGTCCGTCTGTTTTTCTTAACTCGAAACAGTGCCGTTCGTATCGTGTGACTTTCCTCCTGAACGGCAAATCGAACGAGGAGAGAGACAGAAGAGAACGATCTAACCTAAGTTGACACGATTCGACCGATTAACCGAAATGTCCCATGATAACCTCTTCTATCTCGAAATATAAAGAGAAAGAAAATTTAATGTTCTATACACTCTCGCTTACCTAAAAGCTCAAAAGTCCTTCACCAACTACACTTTGGATTCTGCTTCACTCGCACTTGGAACTATTTCTCTCGGTTCCAGGCAGTTTCTCGTTAAAAAAAAATATAAATTACACGTCACAACATCAATGAAGAACTGTGACACGGGATTACTATAGAAATTTTCTAGTGGCGGTAGGTGGGGGAGACGAAGAACCCCTTATGGAGGATCATCGACGGCACGACGGTTCATCAACGACTTCGGCCTCGAGACGCAAATTTTTTAATCGACAATCACCCTTTCGTTGCTATCAAACTTAAATCTATTAAATAATCAAGTTAATAGAATAATCTAAACGATTATTATTTATAATCTAAAAGCGGAAGTACGCTACCGGAAGTAACATCGAAACACCAGAGGACTCTGGTATCAACGTCCCTAACCTTAATTCTCACGAGATCGACCAATCTAACCTTTGAAAATCTAGTCGATGACTAGAGCCCCTCCCTTCCCTTCCGCAACACACGTTACACACCCACAGCGACGCCACTTTACTTTTTCTTCTTTTTTTCATCAGAAATATGCATTTGCGACTATAAATAATTCACGGATTTACGAAAGCCGCCGCTAACGCCGCAGCCGCCGCTGCCGCCGCGCGTGTGCCGCACGTAACGAATCTTCGCGTTATAAATTGTACGCGAACATTCATTAAACTATTTTATCAATCGCACGCTTTACAAGTGCGAGAATGGAAAAAAGGTGAAAACGAGAGTGACGGAATCAAAGAGGAAGAGAGGAAAATAAAAATTTTTTAAAAAAGAAAAAAAGAAAAAACTATCGTGAAGGTAACCAGTGGTCGTGGTGGTTGGTAGACTGCAGCAACCACTAACACTACGGGACACACGAGTGAGAGTAAACGAGTTATGAAATGACTCTTGACAGTCAATTAGCTCAGTGGTTGTGCACACTATTTTAATTTCATTTTTTTTAAAATCCAGTTTAATCCACTGTGAACCATATACACGACCTACGGGTTTTTCTTCGTTTTCAACGTCAGTCTGAATAATTGAAATTTTCTCATCTTCGCACCACGAGTTTTCTTCTCTTCCGCCACCAGTGAAAGTACAGTAGAACACGATCGGTGAATTTTTCACGGGTACTCGAAAATTTTTACACCACAAATGCTCCGCCAGTGCTGTTAATTAAACTCTACGCACTCTGGGAGTGCCTTGTGAATAAAATTGTGAATAAATGTTTATGTCTTGAGGAAAAATTTATATTCAACGCGATATGACCGACGACCACTTACTCTTAGACAAGAAAAATTTATCGAAATTAATGAAAATTAGGGAAAATTTAATGAATTACGATTAAACGAATGATAATTAATCGATTATCGAAATATAAATAAATTTTTATTCAATTAATTGATATTATAAAATGCTCGAACAAAAAAATGAAATATTTCAAGCGTCGGATTGAACATTTGGAAATAAAGGAAATTTTTAACAACTTGTGATTTGCGGTTGCCGTAGCAACAACACTTCGAACAGAAAAGTCAGCAAAGGCGTCTGGCTGCGACGTATCATGAATGTAAGTTTACAATTTTTTCTTTTTCTTATTTATTTCTAATTTTTTGTAGCATTTTGCTCATTTTCAACATTTTTTTTGGTTTTTTATTATTATTATTTAAATAATGTTCTTCGACAAGAGAATCAACAGTACTATTTGGATTATTTATCGGAAAAGAAATTTTCAACCGTTTGTACGTCCGATAGCAAATACTATTTTGGGAATGTCCTGGTCCACATTATTCTTTGGCACATTCGCCAAATATCTCTGTGCGAAGATCGACTATGGTGTTGCATAATCTAACATCGATGTGTACCTAGAGGGACGGAGGAGAGAGGAATCAAAGGCAAGATTAAAAGAACTGTCAGAGTTCTCCATGACAGACGCGGAATGTAAATAAATTTCATTAGGTTTGAGAGATACCGAGAGATTTGAATTTTGACGATTTTTAGCTTCGTTGTTATGCTTGGATTATGCGTGGAGAGTAAGAAAGAAGCTTGCTGCTAGAAAAGGCTTGAGTTATGTGAAATACTGCTGCCAAGTTAATTGCACTCTGATGACTTTGTAATCTTGTTATAAGCATCGTGGAATTTGCTTTCATTTGGAGTTTTGAGTAGAAACTTTACAGAAATTTCCTTAAATTCCAACCGTGTTATGAGTTGTTACAAAACTTTGTATCGATCGTACAGAGATTCTACTCTAACCGTACGCAGTGGGCAATCTGTATTGCTTCACTTTGTTTTGAAGCTGGAGTAACGATTTGTATGAAAATCGTATAAAAAGATGTTTAACGAAGGCTCAAAAATATTGCTCCCAAGTTAATTGCACACTGATGACTTTGTAATCTTGATACAAACATCCATGAAAATTTATTTACACGATGAGACTTTTGAATAGAAATTTTTCAATAATCCCCTTAAATTCAATCTTTATCATGAGTTATCACAAAATGTAGTGCCACTGGTGCATACATTCTACTCTAAGTATACGCTAAGTGCAATCTGTGTAGATTTATTATTTATTTTAGAATCGGAGTAACTTTTTATATGAAAATTGTGTAAAAATGCTTTTAGAGAAGTCTTGAGCTTTGTGAAATATTGCTGCCACGTTATTTGTATATCGCTGACTTTATTTTGAGTATAAATTCTGGAAAAAAATGTCCTTAAATTCAAATCGTGTTATGAGTTATTATAAAATTGAATATCGGTCATACAGAGATCTACTCGTAAGTATACGCAAAGTGGGATCTGATTCACTCTTTTTGTATAAAAATTGAAAATTGTGTAAAAATGCTTTTACAGATCGCTTGAGCTATGTAAAATATTGCTGCCAAGTTATTATATGACAATTTATTTCCATTCAGAGTTTCAAATAGAAATGTTTCAAAAATAACCTTAAATTTAATTCATGATACAAATAATCAAATTAATTTAGCACTACTCGTGGAAACATTTTACGTACCCTTAAAAATATACCATATTTATGTGCGTAGAGGGACGAAAGAGCAAAAGAGAGAGGAATAGAATGCAAGAATTACAGAATTGCTAGAGTTCTTCACGACAGTTGCGGGATGTAAATAAAATTTATTTATTTTAAGCAAGACTGAGAGACTTGAATCTTGCCGATGTTGAGTATCGTTGCAACGCTTGGATTATGCATGAAAAGAAAGAGTGAAGCTTGTTGCTAGAGAAGACTTCCGTTATATTAAATACTGCTGTTAAGTTGTTTGTTTTTTATTGTGTAATCTTGTGACGATCATCGTGAGAATTTTCTTTCATTAAGAACTTTGAATACAAATTATACGTAATTGCCCTTCAATTCAATGAAATGTTATAAGTTATTAGAAAATTTAGTACGACACAGGAAGAAATTATACCTCAAGTATACACAAAATTTAATTTGTGCGAATCCAGTTTTTTTTTTAAGTTGTATTTACTAATTGTATAAAAATTGAATAAAAATTGTACACCACGCTGTACATTGTTACTACATTTGATGTAAATTATGTGGAGATTCTTCGAATAAAATTATAAAGGTTGAATTATCTAGGTTGAGCTTTTCTTTTGTTGTAGCAGTTATTAATAAAAATAATGAAATAATTTTATAACAAAACCAACAGACCCTTTGTCTCTTTGCCGATTCTTCACAGACCACTTCTGTTTCCTCAAAAATAGATTCCTTCAGCCACGTATTATAATCGATTCATAAATAAATTGTAAATTTCTGTTTAATAACACACAGGTGGTCCGCATGGCGGGGAGGTGGTGCCGCGAAGGTGGTTGAATCGCCTTCATATACTTGACATGATCGAGAGTGTATCACGCCGTGCGCTGAGTGGCTCCAGCGGGAGCTACCACGTTCGTGGAGCCGAGCTGGCGCGCGATCGAAGATTGAAATCGCTATCGGCGACCGTCGTATTCCTAGACGATACGCAGCACACCTTCCAATTGGACGTAAGTGCTTCTCCGCAAATAATTCATGAGAGAGAAAAAAAACGACCTTTTGCATTAAAAAATGTCATTAAAAAAAATTAATAGAGTAGGTAAGCTTGTTCCAATACCTCGTTACAAGTGCTAACACCATTTTCCAACATTTTGATACTACAAAATGTAATTTATCGATTTCAGAAGCGAGCAAAGGGTCAGGCTCTTTTGGACTTGGTGTTCCAACACCTGGAGCTCATCGAGAAGGATTACTTTGGTTTGCAATATGCTGAAAACGGAGGAACACCTACCACATGTCCAAACCCGGACGTTATGGTACAAAATAAAGTAAAATAATGAATAAAAATCTTCTAAAATGAACTTGGAGTCCTTCGGTAGGAAGTTAATATAGAAATCTTGCAAAAAACATGATAAAAAGTGTAATTGTTTGTCCCACATAGCGCTGGCTGGATCCCGCGAAGCCCGTGAAGAAACAGATAAGAAGTAAGGGTAAAGATCGTATTTTGTTAATAAAACACGAGTCTAGACTCGACGATAACTCTGTAAATTAGTGAATAGTGTTGGGTGTTAAGAGTCGAGTCGCGAGTCGTTCCAAGAACTAAATGAGATACGAATATTTCTTTTTGCTTTTTGTTTTTTTTAACAGGCGGACAATTTTTCTTTCGGGTTAAATTTTACGTTTCGGATCCGAGCAAGCTACAGGAAGAGTACACGAGATATCAGTTTTATCTTCAAATAAGAAGGGATATACTACAGGGCAGGCTGCAATTACCTGCGAGTACAGCTTGTCTTATCGCCAGTTATACCGTTCAATGTAAGATTATCTTCTCTTTCTCATTCACGAGAAAGCACATTTTGCAATTCAAACTCAATAATTTATTCATTTATTTCGTTATGTGATCATTTTTTCATAATTTTTTGTAGCTGAATTGGGTGACTATCATCCGGAGGAACATGGACCGGGATACCTATCGAGACTACAACTCATTCCCGGCCAAACGGAAGAGATGGAGAAGAAAATCGCCGAACTTCACAAACTGCACAAGTGTGTAAAAATGTGATTGAAATGTTAAAAAAATTATGGCCAATCTGAAACGTTTAACGCGTTAAGTAATGTGTTGATATTCCACCACGATTGAGACAGAAAATCGCCTCATAGCATCAGCATATATGAGGTTAATTAAAATGGGAGAGGAGGGTCCAGCGATTTTAGTTTAAAAAAAAAACAATTTATTATCTTTTTTTTTGGTAAAAAAATCGTAAACAAAATTTCCCACGTTCGATTATCCTCTGCAGTGTTCAGATCAAATAGGAAAATGCTCGGTTTCAAACATAACAAATTATAAAGGGAGTTTCACTTTTTTTTTTCGATATTATTTTCTATTTTTTATTTTTTTTTTATTCAACTTCTACCATTTTTTAAATATTCGTATCCGAAGTTTTTTTTTTACATGGTTAGAACGCGGTTGCGAACAATAAATCGTGAGGAATTTTTTATACGATTTGTTTTAACGATAAAAATAAGTTAAAAAAAAAACATTTTTATACCAAAACATCAATCGTTTCTGCCTAAATTGGATTCAAGTTTTATGTTATCGGTTACATTTTCTGAAGATGTATCGCAAATTTCTTAAGTAGAATTTTCGTAATTTCAAAAATGTCCAAGACTTTTCTAGATACAATTTTATAATTGTCCCGCGTCATATGACGCACTCAACTCGTCAACCGTATCTCTAGAGTTAACCCTTGCGATCATCTCACAAACTAAATTTTTATTGTTTTGTTCTACGCAGAGGTCAGTTGCCCGCTGATGCCGAATACAATTTTCTGGACCACGCTAAACGGCTCGACATGTACGGCGTCGAGTTGCATAAGGCAAGGGTATGCACATTTTCGCTGTTGTCCTTGTATCTGCCCATCGGACTCTTTCTATTAACCCTTTGCACTCCGTTGTCGCCGTATTTGCGACATTAAAGCCTCTATGCCCTACTAGGCTGGAGTGCAAAGGGTTAAATTACAGTTTGTTGAATTCTCAATGTATCATTTGTAGTACGTTATTTGCGACATAAAAACATGATTGTCCGTCGCGCATGCTTGATCATCGTGGAGAGTCTCGTATACACAATAAAAATTTTTTTAATTTCATCGAATGCTTTGTCGGTAGATTAGAAAATCGTTGTTTTAAAATAATCTTACAGAAAACTATAATAAAATGTTTATGTTGCAGGACTCAACGAACAAGGAAATTCAATTGGGCGTCACATCCATAGGACTCGTTGTATTTCATAATAATATTCGTATAAACGTATTTTCCTGGTCAAAAATCGTTAAAATATCTTTCAAGAGAAAGCAATTCTTCATTCAGCTTCGACGCGAGCAGGTAAACGAATTTGATTTATCAATTTACTAGGATTTTGTAGGGCTCGGGAACTACGCGCTCCCGACACCTTGTCCAGGACTTGATATCATTGACACCCTTATCCTTATCGACGATCCCTCTCCCTGTCCCTATTAATGGTACGATCCCCCGTCACCTACCTCTGTTACAGGGGTACCGCTTGCCCTTCGATTCCATGACCGACTTGACACCGCTCATGAGTTGATTCCATTATATAAAAATAGAACGAATAAAAACAAGAAATCTAAGAACAATCCTTGCGCATCAACATCATATCACAATCACTCCACTGTGTAGAATACTTCCACCAGACAACATTCCTAAAGATAAATCTCTCACTAACATTATTCGCTATGTGCACGGGGTACGAAAAGTGGGGATAATTGATCGTCAGCGAACACTGCGACGAATTTTTGTACTATTCACACTAGATTTTCGCTATTAGTGCAAATGAGACAGACGTCTGCTAAAAGACGACGGTACATCACAGCATTATCGTTTCCAGCTCTGTTTTTCGTTATTACATTCTGTCCATAGATCATTACCGAAAAAATCTCGACATTGTTCTTTCATTATCGAATAAAAAAATTCCAACTTTGTCCAAACAACTGTATGCTAATGTACCATCAGTACAAAACTGCCCCCCCCCCCCAAAGCGATCGTACTTGGCTTCGTGCACATAGAAAATAATTAAAATTATATCCTCATTGAGTCTTACTTCCAATAACAAACGTATTATTCATTTAATTATAATTAAGCTTAGAATTTTGTTAGCGACATACGCTATTTGATTGATTTGATGCCCGCGACTCAACGCTTATACACATTCGCGCACCACGGTGTAAAATAAATAACCTCGGTTCATTCAATAAAGAAATACTCTCGAACGTTCTATCCTCTACCATCCTTCCTTATGCCTCACGCATGACATCCTCTCTTCCTAACAATTTATAAATATTATTACACTCTTAATCGGAAATTGCAAGTATAAATTGTCACTTTTTAATTAAAAATATCAACTGAAAAACCTCGGTCAATGACCCTTTTACCTCAACATCTACAACCCTTTGCGGTCTGTGTCCCCGTAGCGGGGACATTTTTAACCTGCTGGTACTCCCAAAAGCGTTATTCTGCCGATCGCAAAGGGCCACATATAATTGAAACACACACAAACATGAATATACGAAGCCAGATAACATGTATTTACTACTACTACTGGTATAGACGAAACATTAAATTAAATAAATGTTATAATTCATCTTGACCATAATTACATTTTGTTTGTTTTTTTCTTCGCGCAGTCCGAAAATTACGATACTCTTCTGGGCTTCAACATGCAAACTTACCGAAGCTCGAAGAATCTCTGGAAGGCTTGCGTGGAGCATCACACATTCTTCAGACTTCACAGTCCGAAGATGCGGCCTCGTCGTTTTCCGCTGACTCTGAGCAGTCGCTTTACCTATAGCGGTAGAACGGAGTTTCAGACTGTCGAGGACGGCAAACACCGAGCTCGCGTTGAAAGGACTTTCATTAGGTAAGATTTTAATATAAATTCTTTTTAAAATTCTCCACATTTTCCCCTGAAACCTCTTGCTACTGTGAAATAAGCATTTTTTGTTTATTAATCTCGTTAAGTAATTAAATATAATTCTTAATATTTTAATACTTAAGGCGATGTACTACACGTCGTCTCTCTCTCTCTCAAATTTTTTGGCTACAATTGAATTTTTCGGTAAAAAAGTGAACGTTGAACTGTAGAATCGTGAGACGAAGTTCACAGTTTTCCTCTTTCATACGAAATATCGATCGTCGTGGAGATATTTCCATTAGTGTAATTGTTATTAATCGTGGGATAACGCATCGTCTTAAGGGTAAGCAAAATCTACTCAGTGAGTAACTAAAACTGTAAAGACTAGCATTTCGTTCTACTGGTGTGTAAGAGAGATAGCCTTAAGGGGTGGCAAAAGCCCTCATTCTTGCTTCTTCGAGATTCCATAAACACCAGCTCGGTCGGTAACCAATGATTTCTGGCCAAATTTTTTTCTAATTGTGTCGAAACTTTACAGATCATGCTAATATAAAGAGCAAAGGTTTACATGATGCCCAGTGCATCATGCTAATAGCTAAAATTAGTTCTTTTTATCAAATTTCAATGCGCACAAAAAAAAATTCAAATGTTTGTTACCGACTGAGTCTGTTTTACATCGACTTAAAATGATGTGACACCTTCGGAACGTCCAATCTGATTTACAATTGATGTTTGAGACAAAAGTAAATTCGGTTTCACTTCGTCCATCTACTTTGCAGGGGAACAGAAATTGTTTTTTTTTTTATTTTTGAAACATCAAATGTCTGAATAAATTGGATAACAGTTTCTCTTACCAATTACAGTTTCTGTAAGTGTGTCGCATCACCTTAATATTCTTAAATATCAATAATAGTTACGATTTTATAAAAGCCAATAAGTCAAATATGAAATTCAATATTTTAAAAATGAAATTGATCATTTAATAGTATTATCCATTTTCTATGGAAAGTAGCAGAGGCAATCACAGTTCCTAATTCCTTATCTCGTCTGCCATCGATAATCCGCAGGCATTCTTCGAATAACCAAGTTCTTCTTTCGGCAGATCGCCGAGCAAACGTCTCGTTCACGGAGTTAATCAAGGCCCGTTAGTCGAAGAGAAGGGGAAAGCCGTGATGCCACCAGGACGACCGCCTCGTCCCTACGATAACAAAGTTCAATCCCTGGGTTCGCGAGAGCCTCGACAGGCGTGGGGTGAAGGAAATCCAAGCGACGAGTCAGTACAAATATACGAAAAAAAATACTTAACTCAATAATTTACTGTTTATTGACCTCGAAGTTGGCTTAATCGTCCACCAATTCTCATTATTTCTGTCTGTTGTAAGTCGGTTCCCTGCACGTTGACCTTCGCCTTCATTTCCTCAATAAACACCGATGTTACCTATGACATACTGACTACTCCGAAAAAAAAAAAAAAACAACACAGTGAGGCTAGTTTTCTGTCCCTCAGAGACGATATTACTGGCTCGCACACACAAGTAGGAAGCGGAGGAGTCGGTGGTGGAGCTTTTTCGCCCGTTCTTGGATCTCGAATTCTCAGTTACGTGGATGACGACACCGCTATCGAGAGAAATATCTACGATCTTCCGGACTACAGCGAACCGACAAGTTCTCCTGCACCACAGGTTAGTCTTTTTTAAAATGGCATTTTCACCTTTTTTTATTCAAATATTTTTTTTAATTCATCGATATCTCATCAATAAAGGTTCAGAGATTTCAAACAACGGTTCTAGAATGTACTTTGTGGGATATTAAAGTAAAACTGGTCTATCTCCTCAGACATTAATATTATTCATTTGTTTTCTTCTTCAAAATATTCGTTGTTTTTGGTCTTGGAGTACGCCGAAGTTTTTTTTAATTCGCTTAACAAAATATTGCAGTATTCTCCATATATGAAAGATTAGCGATTTTTGTTGCACAATTGATCCTTTATTTGTTCTAAATAATAATTCCTAGACGTCGTTCAATAAATCTTCAAGTTATAAAAGGCATTTCTTGAAAATGATGCCGCAAAGAGAGTTTTTAATCCGTTAAATATATCATCGACGTACAAAGATCAATAGAACGGTAATAAAAAGTCTTCCTTTAAAGTATTACCGGAGCGTCAAACGTGTCTGCTTTCCTCGTCGAAAAAATCAGTTGGAAAGTAGATCAATTTCGAAACTGTCTCTCGATCGATTAATTCTCGTCCATTTCTTCGTCTCAGAAAGGTAAAAAAAAAATGAAACAAATAGAACAACTAAATACATTAACACTGAGACACGATATAAAACAGGCTTGTGTGCCTGTCGAGACTGTCCGATTGACGCTTACTCATTGCGAATACAATGAATCCAATTTCCATAATAGAGTAACGCGAGGACGTAATTATTCCGTGGGCGTAACGTGCTCTCGAGAACGAAGACGTCGAGGTCTTAGCGTCTCCGCCGTGTCCACTCGTCGCTCTTAGTTCTCGAGCGATGCCAGCTTTTTTTCGCATTAGCTTTACCCTCTCCGTTTCTTCTGCGAGTAATACATTTCAATAATAAACGTTCGGTGTTAATATAATCTTTACACTGTTTATAGATCGTTCAATTGACACTTCGTGTCTTACGTTACGTGTTATGCTTTAGACGCGACGTTAATATTTAAAAGAATTAAATAAAAGAGAAAAAAAAAACAATCGCAGATACTCGAGGACGGTCTCGTGACGATAAGACTAACGCCGGACGAACAAGGCCGTTTTGGATTCAACGTGAAAGGGGGACTGGACCTTGATTTGCCCATCTTGGTGTCTCGCGTAGCGCCAAACACGCCAGCCGATCGCTGCTATCCCAAGTTGAACGAAGGCGATCAGGTGAGCACAAAGTTTTACAATCGTGCACGAACCTTTATACCGTTTCGTTCGTTTAACCAAAGTCCTGATTGACATTTCCAACAATTTTTTTGGTTAATTATCGCTGTTTGGATCTACTTTCAAAAGCAACTTCTCAATATCATACGCGATACATTAGTTTGTCGCGCGTAGTGTGTAAAATATAAATTATTTCATCAAAAGTTTATTATTTCATTTATTTATCTTACATTTTTCTTCAATATTCAGATAAAGAAGAAAATTGCGATAACTCTTAAACTCATTGATATAATTTCGTGAACATTTTTACAGTCTAAAGAAATATTCGAAAAAGTTTCCAATTTCTTATTCCACAAGAGAAACATTTTTTTTTTTTTAGATTCATTCACTCGTGCTTTCTATTTAATTGCCTCGTTAAGTCTATGTATCACTGAAGGTAATCTTACGCGTTTAATTCAGGTCGTTTACATCAATGGAATCGACGTCAATGGGATGCTTCACGAGCACGTTGTGAATCTCATAAGGCAGTCGCGCGACACGGGAAACGGCGAACTCACGTTGACCGTGAGACCCAACGCTTTGTACAACGCCCTGGCTGGAACGGACGAGACTTCGGAGGAGGAGCCACCCTACAGGTATTTGTGTCTTATACTCTAATAAATTTTTTATAACAAGTTTCTCGACTATAAATTGATATTTTGTCATTTGTCATTCTAATCGAGGAAGTTTTAATTGAAAAAAAACGTCTAAAACATTGAGAAAAGTTGTTCATGCGTTTTACGTTGTTAAGGTTATAGTTGTCGCAATTTTTGAGATGTTAAGATTTGATTCACGTGTCAACGATCATTAAATATCATTTAGAATTTAATATGACGTAAATCGGTCGAGGAGCTACAATTTTGTTGCATTTTTCATTTTTTTTTTTTTTTATAAATGTGAATTGGTGCTCGGACGCTACGCGTCTTCGCGATCCATCAACCTCTTCTCCAAGGAATACTTAGAATAATAGACCTGCGAAAAGAGCAGGTGGGGGCGGTCTAAGGACGACTTGGTATGAACCCGGTTTCGGAGAAGAGGCTGCTAGATTTTCAGATTTGATACAGAGAGTCGTTAGGTTCTTCAGGTTACTTAAGGTCTTTAGGTTCTTTATGGCCTTAACGTTCTCCTCGATTCTTCTATACAGCAACGAGATATTTTTGTAATATAAAAAGACAATGTCCCTAACGAGTAATAACGAGAATATAAACAAGATTGGACAGTGGAAGATTGCAAATTCCTTCGTCTTTATTTTCCACTGTTCACAAAGTTTCTTCCATGAGAAAACCAAAATCGATCAACATACTTCCTCATAGACGTTCCTTCGTAAATTGTATAATACAATGAGAAATAAATAAACAGATACATTTCCTTTTAAATGAAACAATTAATAATTAAAGGTACGTACCGGACGCACCTCACGCGGCTGTTGGCTCCGATGCTCTGGCACAATCGATGCTCCTGCTCGCGGATGGTCTCGCGAGCGGAGCTCTCATCGCACAGTACGAACAGCTTTATCGTAAAAATCCTGAGCTAGTGTCTCTCGAGTCAAAAAAAGCGGAGAATCAAAACAAAAATCGTTACCGAGACATCTCACCTTGTAAGTTAATTAATTAGCATAATTATCGAATGTCGAATTTTAATCAATAACTCGTATAATTTTAATGATGATATCTAACATTTTCAGATGATGTAACACGCGTTATTCTAATGGGATGCTCGAACGGTGACTACATAAACGCGAATTACGTGAATATGGAAATTCCTGGCTCGGGTATAATAAATCGTTACATAGCGACGCAGGGACCGCTATCCTCAACCGTGGCAGACTTTTGGCAGATGGTACTCGAGGCTGGGAGCACTTTAGTCGTTATGTTGACCACACTCGTCGAACGTGGACGCGCCAAGTGTCATCAGTACTGGCCAGCACTCAACGAAACTCTGACACTGCGGAATCTAACTTTAACTTCGACTTCCGAAAAAATTGAGGATACTTTTGTCTTTCGAGAATTTATCCTACGCGACATAAACGTGAGTCGTCAATTATACATTTAATAAATTATCTACATTTCTATTAATCAATGTATTTTATTTATTTTATTATAAGTTAACTATTCCGTCTTTTTTTAAATGTATTAACCATTTGCTTTTCTCTCGTTTATCTTTACAGACCGGCGAGGAGAGAGATATAACACACATGCAATATTGTGGCTGGCCGGATCACGGCGTACCAAGCGATTGGCGACAATTCACAACCTTCACGGAACGCGTGAGAGCAGCTCGTACAGGAATCGTTGAGCCTGCCGTTGTCCATTGTTCCGCAGGAATCGGTCGCACCGGAGTTCTCGTTCTCATGGAAACTGCTCTCTGTCTTATTGAGGCTAATCAACCGGTGTACCCTCTGGATATCGTTCGTTCCATGAGGGATCAGCGAGCAATGATGATACAGAATGCTGTAAGTTCTTGTAAATCCTACGTATTCGACGGATTCCATATCCGCCTATTCGACGAGCCGCATGCGCAGATCGTTCGGAATGTGCAACGGAACGAAAAGTAATGCCATACTTATCCTCGTCGAAGAGTTCGCCCTTTCGCTCGCCACTTACGTTGTTGCGCGACAGAGTCTATCCCCTCTCGATCTCTGTATTCGGTCAATCCCCTTAAAACCCGAAAATTACGGTTATTGTTAAAATTTTTGACATTCAGAACACTTAAAAAAAAACGTTAATCCATTTACAAAAATAAAGTGAAGCTTCCTGAATGTCAAATCGATATTTCACTAATAATCTATTTTGGAGATGGACTTGTCGTAACTTAATATACATTCGACTGCTTTCTATCATCGATAGCTCATCATCTTAATTACTAATCGTTGATTATTTATTTATCCAATGAATTTTTGTTTACAGAGTCAGTACAAGTTCGTGTGCGATGCAGTCCACAAGGCGTACTCCGAGGGTATAGCGAAACCTCTTCTTGAGTTTAGCAGGTGAGATACCGCGATCAGCGGTGCTCAACAAATAAGTAATAATAAATATTAAACAATAACCAACATCAACAACAACAACAACAACAACAAGTAAACGAGCCAATCTTTAACCACGTGCGACAAAACGTGGAAAACATAGAGTGAGAGATAGCACGTCCGGTATTTTATGCGTCGATGAAATAAATAGTAAATAAATAAAAGATAAAAGATATATAATTTTTAGAATGAGTTTCGCGAAGCCACCGCGTGAGATTACAGTCCCAACGTGTAGTTTTTATAATCCCGACAATAACACGTTTGTTATTCGATAAATAGACGGATAGAGAAAGACTAATTACCATAAGTATGTATTTCATTCTTTCGCATTGCGTTACGGAAGAGATTGAACGAACGATGATAAAGAAAACAAAGAAATTAGTTAAATTTTTCGATTGTCGGGAACGCAACGAGGGTTTGAAATATTTAATTAATTTCATTTAAATACCAACAAAAAAGGGCAAAGTTCAACGACCACGAAGAATCAATGAAAGCGATGTCAAGTGCCAACGGTAGATAACATATCTACGATTCATTATCTTTTTTTTTTTTTTTAACATTAAACGCACGTAATCAGCCAATAATTAGAAAGAATAAATAAATAACGGAAACGGAAAAACACAAGTAGAATTATCCTTTGTAACGGTTTAAACATTGTTTTTCGTGTAAAACGTCGTTTAGTGTGCGTGAACGTGTTAAACGTTGTTTAGTGTGCGTGGGCGTGTATTCGTGAGTGTGTGTCTTGTCCAAAATTTTGTATATATTATATATTATTGTGTAAGAAATCGACATGATTCTCGCAATCGATTAGTTTAAAAATGAGTTGAGGTTTGACGCTCGTACTTTAGAGGAAAATATCGTACTAATGACAAATGGAATAAAATTATTTTTCTCTTTTTTAATATTAATTCAGATTATCTTAAGTATGTCAAGTTCAATGAAATTTAACGATTATATTAATGCAACGAATTGTTTCAATTTATTATTAATAAAATAGTATTAAGGGAGACGATGATTATCGATCGATTTCAGTTTAAAAAGCAACGTGTTTCAGTCTTCTTTATCGGCAAACAAAAATATCAAATATCTCCCTCGATTTATTGTTTGTCACAGTGCATTGTTGATGTAGAAAAAAAATTTGTGGTACCGAATAATCAAAATTACGATCTTCAGTATTTTTTAAAGAAAGAAATTTTGTCGAAATCAATGAAGCAACAATTTTTAACAATCAAATCTATAAATGTTGTTACATTGTCGTAACCTTGAAACGAACGATGCATCTTGGGGAATTTTTTTTACCGATAAAAAGATTTAAACAAACGTTAATTTTTTTATCGAAATCGGTATCCTCTCCCTCCTTTCCGCGTTAAAGGACTAATTAACAATAGAACAAAATCCTTAATATAAAAACAAATCTATTTTATTTAAATGTATTATTTAAAAAATCTGCAATGAACAATTTAATTTGCAATAAAATTGCCAAATTTTATGATTATTTTTAGACTATCGTGTTGAAGTATTTGATCGTTGGATCAGAAAATAAATTTGTTAGAATATAGCAAGTGTATTATCGCGTTTCTCGCTATTGTTATTGCAACAGCAAAAATTTATCGAAAGAAGAGAATGCTAAAATAATTTTTAACCACGAAGTTTCCACTTTAAACGAGCGTCACTCACGAGCGCGACAGCAGCTTACAAGATCCAGGCAGTTAACAATACGGTGTATATTTTTCTACCATTATTTATAAGCCTAAGACCTTTTATTTATGTGTCCTCCCCTGACGAGAGTCAAAAAAAAAAAAAACGAAGCGGAGTATCTAATTTTCTAATTACAGTAGAAACGAAAATGACAGTCCACGATATTGAAAAAATTGAATATTGTCGTAATACTTAATAAAGTTTAAGTCAAGTCGTAATAGTTAATAATAAAAAAACGAATAAACATCAATAAACTTTCATTACAAAAGATAATTAAATGAAAACAATAATAAAAACGATCTCGTAAAACGCACAAGAAATAATATTTCTGACATAATTGATAAATAACGAAATGATATTTAAATGCATTTTTCAAAAATAAAAAAAAGTTTTCTAAAGTCATTGGATAATTAGAAAATTAACTCATACGCGAAGCAAAGCAATTGTGTAAATAATACACCGAACGAGGAAAGTTCAAGGATAACGCGATATTGTTTAAAAAAAAAAAAAAATGTTTCTTTCATTAAATTTTTTAACAAATTCGCTGTCTTCCTAGTAACGATCCGTAGGAAAAAGAAGAATCAGCGTTAATTAAAGATACGCGATTCGTAATAATAGCGTAATGACGATTATTAATAATTACTGACGATGTGTCTGTCGTTTGCCATAATAATTAAGACGAGTCTTGATTGGTAAGAGAGAAAGAGAGAGAGAGAGAGAGATTAATTAAAGAAACATAAGGGAAGAAAGAAAGAAAGAAAGAAAGAAAGAAAGAGTCCGGTAGCTGTATCTAGTCTCGTTATTGATTTGTACTTTTCAACCGTCGAATAAACGAAACAATTTTATATTGAAACAAAAAAGGAAATTCCCCAGCAGTATTACGTCATAAATTAATTATTTATTACTTTTCTATGTTATTGTAAATTAGAAATACAAATCAAAGCGCGCGTTTGCTCCGAGGAAAAGTGAAACGTCGATCAGGCTGACTCGACGAGTTTGCTGCGTATCAAACGAGCCACGAGTACTTGAAATATTGGTCAATGGGACTCACCTTAAGAATTCTCAACGACTCGTCGACGTTCTCGTTCTCGTTTCTTCGAGAGCTGCCCTATCCGTTGTTTATACATCGTTTAAAATACAACGATAAATCACAAGATTATGAGAGAAATTGTACAAGTACAGAGAAAGAAAAGAGGATCCATGAGTTACGAGAAACATTTATAAATATATTTACAACGAATAAACAGATCTCTTGAGGATGTGTTTCAGAAGCCACAAGGAATTCCCCTCTCCATTGAAAAATTACAGCTAGTGATCGGTGTAAAAGAGAACGACAAAGAGATTATGCACAACGGAGCAAGACCAACTTTGCCACCACCCGCGCTTACTTATTTTCTGTATCCCCCAACTTGAACGTAAGTATAAAAGCCTCCATACGTACGACCAATCGTCTAGTCTCGTTTTACGTTGCATTCGGTTCTTTAAGTACAACAACAAGATATTAATAAAAGTGAGTAATTGTTGGTTTTTTTTTTTTTTTTTTGACATTTGACAAATTATATTACGATTTTGATTTTTATTAAGTGAAAGAATAATTATTGGGTGGAAGAACAAATTTTTGTTTATCGAGATTAACAATTTTTAACAGAATAATTTAATTTTTACTTTTTAATTCATTAAACAATATTTTAATCGGCAGTAAATCGTTTCTATAGATTACAACTCGATACAGCGGCGATTGCACACAATGTTTATTTGAAAACGTACCAGGTGTGAAGTTGAAACGTGTAGAAACGATTTATCGGTGATTGCTCAGTACCGAAGATAATTGTCATTTGATGCTTAACATTTTCGAGTTTTTTTTTTTAAATCACACTTACCGATACATTTGTTGTCTACGATTGTGCGATTAATTCGTTGAACTTTATTAGCGATTTAAAAGAATATTATTAATCGTTCGTTCGTACGATTTGTAAAATTTAGATAATTTTTTAACAAAACTAAGTTTTATCGGAGACGAGAGAGTTTGCATCTTCGACGAAATGTTGTTGCGTTTGAATAATTATTGAATAAAAAATTTCTGCGAATAATGAAAAGCCTCGTAATTCATAGCGAGAACAATTGTTTAACTTTTATTTTCTTCTCGTTATCAACAATTAAAATTTCTATATTTCGTGATATTAAATAAATTCCGAGAATTCTAGAGCGCAAGAAAGTAAAAGTGAACGATAAATCGGCCAGAGGTGATTGGCTCCAGGCGATTTAAAAAAAAAGTCGGTCGTTCGAGATCTTGTTAAGAGGCGAAACGTCGCGAAAGGATAAACTCGTCTCGATGATCCACATTCGAGACTTCCGAAGTACACGGAATTGGAACGAATGTTTCTATACAAAGAGCGTTCTTTTCTTATCTTGAATATATTTCTCTGTTTAATTATGGAAATTACTGATTCTCCAATTGGGAAATAAAGGGAAGAAGACAATGTGTCCACTTATTTCAATTGTAAAATGTTTTGTATATTTTTTTGTTGATAAGAAAAAAGCATAATTACAATTCTCTACGATTGTGTGTTCTTGTCTAAAAATTCTTGGATTTGAAAATAAAAAATTGTATGAGTTCCTTTTTTTTTTCAATAAACCGAAAATGTTTTTAAAAAACGTAACTTTTATAATTTGTTATATTTCGATCTGGAGATTTTTTTTACAAGATAAGAAAACCGTTACAAACAGTCAATCAAGTGGAATTTTTAATACGATTTTAATTTTTTATAAGAAATAACGTTTTTATTTACTCAAATTGGTGGACACTTTCTTCAAGAATGCAAAAGAATTAGTGTAAACGTTAAGGAAATATGAATATTCGATATTTTAGTTGACAAATTCATTCTCTAACTTCAATAATAATTTCAAATAATCTTTCTTAATCCAAGATTAATGAATAAATATTTTTAATTGAATATATTCATTCGCGAATTTCCTTGAATATCTCCAACCACGTTTTTATTTACTAAAATTGTTGAATATTTCTTTTGTAACGATGCCTGCCTTCCATACAAGTAGACAATTCGAATGACAGGAATGTACGAGTGACATCAGCACAGTGGTTAACGCTTTTACTCGGTGACAGAATAATCTCAGTTCAATCCCTGGTGATAATCATTTATTTTCTCTCTTTGATACTTCGGCAAACCATCGTCACTACCATCCGGGTTCGATTCCCGATGATCACCATATATTTTCTGTCTCTGATACTTCGGCAAACTATCGTCACTACCATCCGGGTTCGATCCCCGATGATCACCATATATTTTCTCTCTTTGATACTTCGGCAAACCATCGTCACTACCAGCCGGGTTCGATTCCCGATGATCACCATATATTTTCTCTCTTTGATACTTCGGCAAACTATCGTCACTACCATCCGGGTTCGATCCCCGATGATCACCATATATTTTCTCTCTTTGATACTTCGGCAAACCATCGTCACTACCAGCCGGGTTCGATTCCCGATGATCACCATATATTTTCTCTCTTTGATACTTCGGCAAACTATCGTCACTACCATCCGGGTTCGATCCCCGATGATCACCATATATTTTCTCTCTTTGATACTTCGGCAAACTATCGTCACTACCATCCGGGTTCGATCCCCGATGATCACCATATCTTTTCTCTCTTTGATACTTCGGCAAACCATCGTCACTACCAGCCGGGTTCGATTCCCGATGATCACCATATATTTTCTCTCTTTGATACTTCGGCAAACCATCGTCACTACCATCCGGGTTCGATTCCCGATGATCACCATATATTTTCTCTCTTTGATACTTCGGCAAATTATCGTCACTACCAACCGGGTTCGATCCCCGATGATCACCATATATTTTCTCTCTTTGATACTTCGGCAAACCATCGTCACTACCATCCGGGTTCGATCCCCGATGATCACCATATATTTTCTCTCTTTGATACTTCGGCAAACCATCGTCACTACCATCCGGGTTCGATTCCCGATGATCACCATATATTTTCTCTCTTTGATACTTCGGCAAACCATCGTCACTACCAGCCGGGTTCGATCCCCGATGATCACCATATATTTTCTCTCTTTGATACTTCGGCAAACCATCGTCACTACCATCCGGGTTCGATTCCCGATGATCACCATATATTTTCTCTCTTTGATACTTCGGCAAACCATCGTCACTACCAGCCGGGTTCGATCCCCGATGATCACCATATATTTTCTCTCTTTGATACTTCGGCAAACCATCGTCACTACCATCCGGGTTCGATTCCCGATGATCACCATATATTTTCTCTCTTCGATACTTTCGCAGGCTATCGTCACTACCGTTCTTAACACTTTCCCAAATTCTCTGTCCGAACATGACACATTTAATAATGTTAAACGTGTGAGGTAAATATTAAGTAAATAACGTTTCAGTCAACAAATTCACTGTCCAACTGCAATATTATTTGAAATAATACATTTTTTTAAACCGTAAGATTAATAAAAATTCTTTAATTTCCTGACATTCTTCGAAACACGTTTTTATTTATTGTAATTGGTAGACATTTCCGTTCCGTGATGTTCAACCATTGAGGCTAATTAAGAAAATATGAATACTGGATGTTTTAGTTAACCAATTGACTATTCAACTTCAATAATATTTGAAATAACACATTTTTTAGGTCAAGAAATTTCCTTTAATTTCTCAAAATACTTTTTCATCTACTGAAATCGGTGGATACGTCCTTTTGTAATGTAAAACTATTAAGGTCAGCATTAAATAAATACGAATATTGGACGTTTCAGTTAACAAATTCACTGTCCAACTTCAATAATAATTTCAAATCATTTTTTTAGGCTAAGATTAATAAAAATTCTTTAAAATTGAAAAGATTTATTCACGAATTTCCTTTAATTTATCCAAACACATATTTATTAACTGTCATTTATGGACACTCTTTAGGAATGTTAACCACTTTTCAATATCAATATTTTAAATAATACAATTCTTGTATTATTTAAAGGTCGATTAATGAAATTTCTCATAGAAAATTTTTAACTCTTAAACAATAATCTATAAATGAAAACTAAATAATTTTATCTACTACTCAATGTACAAAGGATTCTTTCGGTATCAATATGTCTTAAGGATAATTACCCGTGAGAATAAAACGACAATTTTCTAATAAGATTATTAATTGAATTTCATTAATTAATATTCTGACTTCGTAGATGAGGTCAGCGACGTTGTTTGCGTTTCTAGGAGTCCTGATCTGTTCAGCGTGGTCCTATCCACAAAAGGACGGCCAGGCTTTCAGCAACGAGGCAATCAAACAAGCTCAAAGCACGTATCTGATTCCTAAGGACGCGACGATCCAGAAGGTTCAAGAAGGAATCGAGTTAGCAGCCTACGAATCGATTCCTGGTAACGAGAGGATCAATCTCTTCGAGATCCTCGGGGAGCACGTGCCTCCAGAGGTAGTGAGCAATCTCCAGGGCCAGATCGACCAGATCGGACGCAACTGATAAGATTCTTTCCTTCTTCAGTGAAGTTTTTCTTTTTTTTTTTTTTGGACTCGTTGCATCAACGTTCTTTACAGCTGTCATGACAATGACTCGTTGTAGATTGTGTCAGAGTAAAATATTTTTTTAACCTTCATTTGTTGTTGTTTTTTTTTGTACATTTCTTATATAAAATTATTTTTTTTAAAAGTGATATTAATGTTTTTAATTATTTATTTATTATGGACAATTATTGCGAAAGTACTTGCTCGTATTATTCTCCTTGAAAGTACAAAATTGTTAAGTAATTTATATTTCCAATGTATCCTTTCCCTTCGGCTCTCTTTTACTTGTTGAATTATCGATGGCTTTCACCAACGAAACGAAGATTAAGAGCGCGGCGAGTACGCGTCTTGCAGTCTCTTTGGGACGAGGAAGTCCTGGGGTGGAATTTAAAAAAAAAAAAAAAAGCGGCAGAGACTAACCTTCTGAAAATTACGTATGCCTGACGACGATGACACCGGTTCACTGGAGAAAGTTGTTCAGCGACTCTTCGCTGTTTAAAACCGACGACGTGCTTCTCGCGAGCCTCGCCATACTTTCACTTCCCATTATTTCTTTTTCTTTTTTTTTTTTTTTTAGTTTAGTGTTCCCATTGAGCAACACGCATATTCCTCGTGTCTCGGTTTCGCCACTGTGTCATCAACAATGTCAATTAAATGCAGGCTGCAAGAAGAACGATTTAAGACATTTTTTTAAAAACAATTATTAAGTCAATCAGAGAGGGAAGAACAAAATAATTTGTTAAATTAACGAAATTTTGTTAACCATCCCTTAACGGTGTTTTTTTTTTTTTTTAATTTACTGATAATCAATTCGTTGCCCATTTTATTCGAAAAACTAAAATTATTATAAAATCACGAATTTTTTTATTTTTACAGATTGTTCGTGTTTGTTTTTTTTTTTAAATTCGTTGAGGGTGAAAAAAAAACTTTGCACGTTACGGTAAAGAGTGAACACGACGCTTGAACCTCTTGTAAGAGCTGTAAAACTCCTCGTTGGAAAGGTTAAGCGTTTTGTAAGAAGAATACGTCGATTTGTAATAAATTTTGTTTCAATACAATGAAAGAAAATACACTTTAAGGTGATGTGCTATACTGACCAAGCTCTCATGAGTCTAGTGAGTTGACGCTATTGAATATCGCGGTGGAGCGAGAGAGAACGTGTAACGCATCACGTTAAAGTGAGACGACAGATGTACCACCGGACACGTGAGGGCGAGTTCATTTTTTAGAAAAAAAAAAAGCAACTGTTATACAATGCGTATTGTCTAAAATTCCTTTTTTTCTCGAAACAACTACAATATATAAAATCCATGAGTTACAGTTTTTGTTACCGACTGAGTAGGTTACGACTCACAAGGGGAGACGAAACCTACTCAGTAGGTAACTAAAACTATAAACAATAGCATTTCACTTTACTGGTGTGTGTGAGAGAGACAGCTATATAATATACTACCAGCGCCTCTCGCGGAATTCAAATGAGGCGAAACTATACTAGTTCCATCTCTTTCGCACTCGTGCATATTTCGCCATGTCTTCGTACAGCTGAGCCATCGGCCATGTCTCGCGGATTTATTTTTCGAGATTATAAACAATAGTTGCCGTGCACGATTGAGTTACTTTTTCGTTTCTAAATCGCAATCAGAATGGATGTGCTGTGTGTGTTTTTGTGCTGGCTTGGGGGTGACAAACGGCGTTTCTTTATTTTGTGCCTTAAATCATTTTAAAAAATAATTTTTTCATTACAGGTAACTGCCGATAATTAATCTGTAATTTTTTTTTTTTTTTTTCAAAATTCTACGTTTGTCACCCAGAAGGTTCACGCTTTTGCAGTCTATTGGCTAAATTTCATTTCATTCTCTTCAGTGTAGAACGAGTAGGTGTGTTCCGGGAATTAGATGCCTGGTGTGGAGGTTTCGCCTCCCCTTAAGGCGAGACGAAACCTCTAACTTCAGCTATGAGCGCGAAAGAGAAAGGCGTTTAGTATGACGCTAATGACGGAGTGAAAGAGAAGCAGCACATCTGTGTAAGTATGAAGGTTTCGCTTCGCTTTAAGGGGAGACTAAACCTCCATACTTACAGGATTTTTTTTTTTTCAATTACAACTTATTTTTTCATTGAACATAAGAGCAATTTTTGGCAAAAATGAGAGTTCTTTGATTGCACCTTTACTAAAAATTAAAAAATGAATATTTTGTTAATTCCTTCGTTCAAATCCAAGATAAACTTATGTACTAAAGAAATCTTTTTGGTTTTTTAATTTCGGATGAAGCAATCATGAGTTATCCTGACTACCGCATGGAAACTTTTTTTTGAGGTGACTCGGTTCTCACCACTACCACTGGCTTATTTTTCTATTTTTAAAAATGAAAATTTAACAGAATATTCTTAGAGTAATGCTTAATAATGTAACAAATTTAAAAAATATTAACTAATAAGGTACTCTGAAAAAAAAATCACAAAAATATGCTTTTTTTTCGTATCTAAGACCCTTTCCCCCCTTAAGGAGGATTAAGCACGAATGGAAAATATCCAGACTTTGCTGAAATAAGAAAACGATATTAATGAATAATAACCAAAGTCGTGTGCAAAATTCCAGATTTTGTTGCTACGTAGCTTTTCTGCAATTGTTGATGTATCGCTCTTATGCGTTGACTCTTATGACAATAGCACTACGATTATTTTTATATGAAAAAAAAAGGAAGGAAAAATATTCTGAAATTTATACAAACATACCAATGGCAAGGGAATACTAACAAGAGACGTACATACAAATTTCAAAGCAATTCACCCTCTAGGGTTTGACCTAGCACGAGTGAAACGAATCTTTAAGCTTTTGTATCGGTACGGTAGGGATTCCGCATAGCGGATCTCTCGTTCCGTCATTATCTACCCCGCATCACCCACGAGCCTAGCACTCCATCCTTCTTAAATAAAAAAAATATACGATCAATGAAAAGAATGATTTTTTTTTGTTGTTTTTTAACTCTGCGTACATTTTTTTTCGGGTAATATAAAAATCATGGGGTCTGATAATAGAGATTTGTACATTAATGATAAATAACTTAGTAATTACTTGCTCCTTTTCTTTTTTCATCTTCTTCTGCCAAACACTGTTTCTCGTGTCTTTTCATTCGATTTCGCGAGGCTGATTGCCGAGACATCGGTAAGGAAGTAGGCAGTGGAAACTTGACGAAAAAAAAACATTTCAGCGCAATTTTTAAGATAAAGTACTATGACCGGGGTTGCAAAATCTTCATTCCGATCGCGATTGATTGATTGATTCATTGAAAAAAATAAAAAATAAATAGATAATGGAAAATAGCCGAGCGAGCTTTATTGAAATTAAATTATTTAATTTCTAGAATTGGAATATAACAGAAACAGGGAAGTCACCGATTCCCGGCATCGACGAAGGTTCTTTCTGGCACGTTGGCAATGATAGGAGGTTCTCTCTTCAACCATCTTTCTCTAAGACAAGCGATAAAGCCGTGTAATTTTTGTTTTTCTTGTACGTTAATTATTCAGGTTCTATCGCTCGTGTATGCACACCAAAACTGTTCTCGAAGCTCACTCATCTTTTATTTTGTTCGATCTCGTAGTGTCCTTACGTCGCACTTATTTCCTGCAAATAATTTTAAAAAACAACGATTAATTCAACGATTAACACAAAAATTATTTACAAATATGTTAAAGTCACTGGTGAATCAACAGTTTAAGTATTCCTTGCGTTGGATAAATCAAGCAAAGCATTAATTTTATCTCAACTTGAAAAGAAACTCTGCGTTAATATATTATAACATCGAAAATATTAACCCACGATCTTAAAATTGATTTTTAAAACTTCGTTACGTGTTCGCCCGTAAGTATGCGAGATAATTGTAGGGAAAAGTTTTACGAATTGATGAATGAACGATTTACTAGTGATTAGCGGTAGTAAAAGCGATTGTAACGATTTATTTTAAGCGTAGCGTAGCAATAACAATTTAAAAGCAAATGTGGTACAGCAAGCAAAGAAGTTAGCGAGACGTTACGCATGCACGCGTAATGTTAACGTAATGGATTCTGCCTCATTTCGGAAATACTGAGAAGCATGAACAACGATAAAAGAAGCAACCGAAGAGCATCTTGAGTGTCGTGAATATTAAAATCGCCACGAGAACGACTTAAAAAAATCTTCTTTTTCTATCACCAGTTTGTCCTAATTTTCGTAAACGTGAATTAGTGAACGAAAGTATTTGTGTAAAACAATAGTTTTTGAATTATCAAGTAATCTCCAAGCGATCACGATATTCCTATACTCGCTGTGCTAAAATGGCGATTTTTAAATTAAGTTTTATCGTTGTTATGATCATTAACGTACATTCAAAATATTTCCAAACAGCCAGAGTAATTTTTAATAAAAAACGTTAATGACGAATCGTGCAAAATGAAATTAAAAACGTTAATGACGAATCGTATAAAATAAAATAAAAAAACGTTAATGACGAATCGTGTAAAATAAAATAAAAATCGTATGCTTATCACAAAATATATAAAATTCAACATTTTCAACCGTAAAATAAAAAATGAATTAATGTCAATCTGATCTACAATTTTATTTTCGATACCAAAATGAATATTTAAAAAGTAAGAGAAGCGGCGAATTGAAGAACCATTCATCTAAATCGTTAGAAATTCTTATAAAGTTTTTTAAAAAGTAGGTGTTCATTCACTAGTGACTTATACAATCAACTTAAACGTTAATTAACATTAAAATGCAGGAATTGATAAAAAAAAAGCAATTTACTTGGATTTCTTGGAACTTCGGTCGTGTCGATCAGAACTGTTATCATCCCGCGAACGTTTTTTGCTGTTGGAGGACGAGTGCGACGATGATTTGTGTTTGTCATGCTTGTCGCTCTTCTTCGGGCTGTACTCGAAAAGAATAAGATAGATTCAGAAAATCGTGGAAATAAAATTGCAATAATACTTGCAATTAGCGAAAAAAATAAACAAAGAATTAGGCGGGGGGTGGGGCGAGGGAGATTATGAATATATCGGGGATAGGCGATATAGTCACCTGTGTCTGGACGACTTGGAAGGAGACACTTTCTTGTGAGAGCCTCCATTCCGCGATCGGTCCGATCTTTGCATAGCATTACGACAACAATCGACAAAAGAATTAAATGAAATCTCACAAGCAATAGCGAATCATCTAATATTTCATTGTTACTACGCGATGTTTTATTGCCGAATTATCTAATTGATTTTTAATATTTTATTTCTCAACGTATCAAAATTTATTTTATATAATTTTGCGATTTTTACCTGTGCTTGTCCGAGGATTTTCGGTCTTTGTCTCTCGACGAGCCGCTCTTACTCTTCGAACTCGACGAACTCTTGTGCTTCGAGTGGTGTCTACAAAAAAACAACAAAAAATGATTAAATATTGAATTTGTTACAACATTAATTATGAAGAAGGCTTTGTTGTATACCTGTCCTTGGAAGGAGACGGTACACCGTGCCTCGATTTTTTATTCTTCTTTCCGGCGGTGCTGTAATCGTCCCGGAATTCCGTAACCTCTTTGTCTTCTTCAGCCGCCTCGCGTTCGAGATCTGACCAATCTTTGCCGGATTCTTCAGAGCTGCCGAGCTCTTCCTCTGTAAAATTCAAACGAGCCGTTATTAATTTATTGTTATACCAGAGTTAAGTACAGATTCACTCTTCGTATCATTGACACACCCTCCGACACTATCGTTAAGCTCCCTGTCATTCGTTTGGCAGGGAAGCTCCAAGGTAGACTTGAAATAATCAGAGCCTGGGAGACTGTCTCGTTGAGTGTCTGTGATAGTCTGTGTTCACGAACTTAATAAAGGGGAACTTGGAATAATCCAGGCGCGGGTGGGTCATTTGCCCCGGTCTTCTAGATTCTTGACACAAAACAGACTGAATAAACTTAAAATAATTCAAGCTTAAAGGAGGCCTCCGAATAATCAGGGTTGGAGGAGAGGTAATTAAGAAACTTGGAATAATCAGAGCCTGGGGTCTTTCAGACCTCAAAGACTCTTCTCGATTCTCCCACATCGCGGCGGCTTTTTTTTTTTTATAAAAGTGTTCGATGATGGTGTAAAGTGATTCTTAGCGCACCTTCACTGTCGGATTCTTCTGAAGCTTCGGAATAGTCCGAGTCGTCATCGGATTCCTCTTCGTCCTCCATATCGGATGGCTAATAACATGATAATAATGATAAATACAATGAATTAAGAAAATTATCTCGCAGTAAATTGACTAAATATTCTTTAAATTTAATTATTCGTAGACATTTAAAAAATGTTTATTTGTGATTGCTAATAATAATGTTTGAATTATTTATTAATTGAAAAAAAAATTGTACCTCGTAGGCGTCATCCTCTTCCTCTTCCTCATCATCAGCCTCCTCGTTTTCAGCGTCGCTTTCAGGATCCAAAAAGGTCCAGCCACCGCTTTCGAAGAATCCCTCGGGATCATCAGTTATTGTCTTCATAATCTTTCCCCAATTCAACGACTGTACTCCCTCGGAGTAACGAATGTCACAAGAACTATAAATAAAAGATGAGTGTTGCATGAACATTTATGTAATATTAAATAATATGATACAACAACATATTTCCAGAGGGAATACTGACTTTAACCATTCCTTGACATGATCCAGCATGTTCATTGGAATAGCGTTAACCATGGCGACTTTTCTCTGATAGGTTTTGAATACGAATATCATGTCGAAGTTCTTGAGATGAAATTGGACTCTCTCGAAGTGCACGAGCTCTACGTCTTCCAGGGTGATAACGAAAGGTGGCTAATTTATAAATAAATAACATTGAAGAGACGTAATTTGATAATAATATTTAAATTGCAATACAATAAAATATTTTATTGTTGATGTTGACGCTCGAGAGGACTCACCCATTCCGTAAGATTGACGAGACAGCCACTGGTAGGCTGCAGAAGCACCGTACTTCTATAAGGCGCACCAGGGAAACCGAGGTCCCTGAAGGGTGTGTCAAACTCGATTTCTTGCTTCGTCAGGGACTCAACTTTGTCGCAGAAACTCCTGAATGCTGTTTTGAGCTTATGCCTGAGTTCGCGTTCTGATTGTTCAGCCGCAAGATCGTCTCGGTCGTGCATATGCTGATGCTTGCCAAGATCTGTCGTGATCTCACCTACTTCCGTGTAAAATTGCACGTCCACGTGTTTCTTCTTGCCGAACATTATGGCGTGCTATGCAAATTTAAACAGAAACATTGGAATTAACAATTTAATTTTCACAAATAATCGTTTTAAGGTAAAGTGACGTACCGCAGTCGGTAACAAAAACTGTAACGCTTTTTTTTAGGCGATGTGCTACCCTTAGGTCGGCAATAAAAACGATAATGAACATTTCTCATGCTCGATCACGTTTGAGCAGAAGACCATGGCCCTGATTAATTTTTTGAATAAAAGACAACAGCCGTGAACTGCGTTTCACAATTCTAGAGTTCACCGTTCTCGTCGTTTATCCGAAAAATCAATCATGGCGGAGAATTTTGCAATGGGAAGCGATCTCAGAGAGATAGACGACATGTAACACGTCGTGTTAAGGTGATGTGGTACACGCTTCTGTCGTTCTCCCTCACTCTTTTACGATTGCCAATGGCGGTTCCTCACTCGCGCTCATGGTGGCTCAGTCAGTGTACCACATCACCTTAAGTACGCCGAACAATGGTGGATCGAAGTAATGAGAACTCAACTGTGGAACTGGTAAACACAGTGGGATTATATTTTCTTTTTCCCAAAAATATTCGGCACCCTTGATTTAAAAAAAACAGCATTACAGTTTTTTACACCAACGGGCTCTCAGGGCAAGTGAAGACACGTCACTTCACCTTAAGATGATGTAACAATTCAGTAATGAAATCTGCAACATAAATTTCTCCATCAAGCTTGATCTTTCGGATGAAAAAGAAGAATGGTAAATTGCGTCTCACAATTTAAAAGTTCACCATTCTCGTCTTATATCCTAAAGAACAATCGTCGGGGAGAAACTTACGATGATAAAATTCTGCTATCTCTTTCGTACGTATGATCATCTGAGAAAGACAGACAACGCATATCTGCTTAAACAGTTCACTCAATACTGAAGATGTTAAATACAAAATGCCGAATGATCTTCAAATATTTTCAAACGTAAATAATCGATTTTTCCGTTGATATTGCATTTAAATCATTCGTTTTAGGATTTGGCTATCACACGAAGGAGCGTATCAAAGATTACCTTGAGATGGAAATGAAGCAAAATAATCATCTCCCCGTCGCCAGGCTGAAAGAATGCGTTTTTGATGTTGTTGTAAAGAATATCAACTTTGTCACCGCGAACGGAGGTATAACGGAAGCCGTTGGTGTGAGCCTCGAGACCACCGGTCATTCTCTTCGTCACGATGTTTGGTCTGATGTATAAATCCTTGAGTTTCGGGTTACCCTTATTTTGGGATTGTACGAGGGTGTCTTGTTTTACAAGATCCTCCTTCTCCCTCTCCTCAGCCTCGCGATTCTTGAATTTCTTCTGAACCTCCTTAATCAATCTGAACGCGGTGTTCAAGTTCGAGGACGGCGCGGATATTTCACCGGGTTCTTTGGTATTTGTACTTCGGTAAGTCCTACATTCCCAATTGTAACATATAATTTCATTTTTCAATATTTTTTATCCGTAGAACTAGTTAAACATATTAAAGAAATTGTACAAACACTTCTTTGACGAAGGTGGCGTCAGGCTGAGGATAAACTCCACCCTCGCCTCGTCCCATAGTCGCACCAGGATGGAAAAAGTTGATTCTTAGGTACGTGTAGTCACCCTCGACCGATTGTGATATATTTTTTATCGTCGATATGTGAAACGGCACGGCAATGCCGAATATCGGTAAAATTACAGTCTCGTACTTTTTATCTATAAACAAAAATTAATACATTCACTTCATTACGAATATTTTTAACGATATTTATACCAAAGATACAAGAGAGGAACGAGAGAGAGAGAAAGAGAGAGAGAGAGAGAGAGAGGCTGCAGTGAGCGAATGCCGAAAAAATGTCGTTTCTTTAAAGAATTTCAAAGACCGTCAATCATTTTCAAAATTAGACACAAGCTGCCTTAAAATATTCAATAGATTTTTGACAAATGTCACTTATGCTGTGAAAAACCCATCGAATTATAAAAAGCGATTACTGTTTCCAAAAAAAAAAAAGATTTTAAAGTATCTCTTCCATTCCGTTAACTTTTTATTCCGATCGAAAAGAAATTAACGGAGAAAATCGCTACATTCTATTGGCGTGAACCAGTTTCCTCACCTTAAAAAATTGTAAGAGTTCGAGCACAAACATTTTTGACAATATTCAAAACCGAGTTAAATCTTAATGACTGCAAGTATCTCGCTAAAAAATCCAAATAAATCAATGAAGTTTGACCCCTCTTCCTGCATAATTTTGAAATATCTGGCTAAATAGTTTTTTCACAAATAAAATTATATTCAAGGACAGATAATATTGAATTTGAGCCTAAAAGTAACATTCAGCGGTGCTCAATATTGAGTTCGGACAAAACTGATGGAAGCGTTCGGATTTTGTGGGATTCCAAAATTTTCAATATTGAAGAAAATTCAGTTCAGATGTTAAGAGATATTTGATATAAAATTTGGTAAAAATTGAGCAATCAATAAAAAAATGTGTCACTGTAGTTACGCAATAAGTTATCGTTATTGGATAATATTTTCGTTAAAATATATTTAAAATTACTAGCAGAACGTTGTAACACGGGCGTTTCCTCATTATTTATCACCTTTCCAACAAAGATTCGTCTATAAGGGAGCAAAAATCAATCAACGAATACTTCCTCATTAGTCAAAGTAACTCACAGAAGTAACTTTGTGAAAGGCGAAATATAATTAGAAAGTAATGTGCAACGTTCTACTTTACATCCTTGTTTCTAAATGTTATTTTTAAAAGATTCTAAAGACGATCACATGAAAATCACTAAAAGAAATGTTTTTGCTGAAAAGAAAATGTCCTCTATGATTAAGTAAAAGAATAATTGATTTATCTAGTATCTCACCGACGTAAAGTTTCAGTTCTTTAACTTCAGACTCCTTGGGCATGTGAAGAAGATTCTTGTAAGACACCGTTGACTTGCGAACTTTTTCCTCCTCCTTGCCACCAGATTGCTGAGCCAAACGCGCCTTGGCGACTTCGTTGAGCTGCTGCGCCAATTCTTTTTGATGCTGTTTTCTCTTTTCCTCGGAGCTGTGTTCGGTTCGGAGCTTGGATTCGATAACCGCAGAACGTTTTCCTCGGCCGAGAATTTCTGGCTTAGGCTCGTTCTCTTTTCCACTGCCTTCTTCCTCCTCTTCTTCTTCATCATCCTTCAGGTATATTCCGACGCTTTTTACCTTCTTTTTCGACGGAGTGAGATTTGTTGGCGGCTGACCCTATGAAAGATTAAAAAATTCCATTTTTTCAGTCAACTTTCAAGATTCTTAACGTTACGTGGCCAATTAAATAAAAAAAAATGGATAAAATCGATATACCTCGTTGACCATAATGGTATCACCGATAAAAAGAGCGTAGGTTTTCCCTTCTTTGTCTGTGGCCTCGGGATTCACGAGATTCGAGAGTCCTACATTAACGTTGAAGACCATACCCTTCTTCGCAATCGCGTTAGTCCTCGCAGCAATGAGCAAGGAGCTTTCTCTGAACTCTATCCCCATCGCGAATCCAAAGTTCTTGGTAAGATGATCAAGCATTGCGGGTTTCTCGGTTTTAACGTACTTTACTCCCGCTTCGTAAACTGCGCTTATCTTCGTTCCTGCCACGAGCTTCTTCAGAATTTCTTCTTCCAGGTTTAGCAGAAAATTGTAATTGTCCTAAAAATAAATTAATTAATTAATTCCAAAGTAAGTTAATTCTTTTTAATTCGTAATAGTTACCTCAATCGTCTTTGTGGGATTAACCATCAATGTTCTGACGATATTCGAGCAGTAAGACTTGTAACGAGCTCCGAGAGAGCAAACGATTACACCAAAATGCAGGATATTCTTGTCGCTAACGACGCTGAATTTAAGATTATAATTTCCGCCGCTCTGTATGATTGCCGGATAGCACATATCGACCTGCGTCACATCGACACCCGATACGTATTTCTTGTTCGATATAGCTGCGTCCACCCCCTGAGCCAGCTTTGCGTGTTTAACTTTCTGTAAAGTTTCAAAAATACATTCCTCGAATTCCACGTAACCGCCGATTGTTCGGTCAATCGTTTAATGCTAATTGACCGCAAGATTTACCCTGTCCGAATCGATTATCTCCATTATCTGATCTTTCAGGTATTTCGTAAATACGTCCCCGGTCACCAGACACGCTTTCTTTATCGTCAGAATTTCACTGTCCTCCTTCGGACTCATCGCGTAAGCAACTGCCGTACTTACATCCACCTGAAAGCAAACAGAACATTTATCACTATAATTTTAATGAAATTTTTATTTTACAATTTATTTTATATTTATTTCATCGGACGGTATCCTTGCCCTTTTACGAGTCCCACCTGGCCCTAATTTCATCTGTAGCCGACTTACACGTCTACTGTATCGTATTCGCACATGGGCACAAGGAAATTGCAGAAAACTTCTGATATATACAGTCGACGCTTTCAGCGGACTGTTATTCCTACAAAGAATTACCAATCGTCAGAACAAATACCTCCCGCACTATGATTTTATGAGCCAACCAACACACAGCTAAGCGGTCTTTTATCCGAGTAATCACTCCACAAAACTCTGATAAAATCAGGGAACCCAGAGAGCCACAAATCAACTACGTGCATTTAAAACTTTCCGTAATAAAAGTATTTAATACAATCTTATTTCGATAAACGTTCCTCGCCAAAATCCAAGAAGCCTCGATCATCTTTCATCTTCCATGTATCGAACTTTGCCTTCAATTTCGATATTTTTGCAAGGTTTGGCTACGAGTTCTCAGTTAGGGTTTACTGGTCATATTATTGCTTTCAACAACGAGAGATGCTGTACTGAGATTCGAGTAGCTGTTTATTTTTCTGTTTTCTATCCCTTTATTGTATCAAGCCCACTTCGTACAACTATGAACCAGTTTTGTATCATTTGCAAAGAATAAATCTGTTAATCCTCAACGTATGTAGTCTACATCGTAGATAAAGGAGCCGAAAACGTGTAGGAGTAACGAGGATAAGCAAGGAGCGTTATGGCGCTTACCGAACGTGTCTTAAGCGCAATCCTACGCAAACTTCATCATACACTTGCGAATTTTACTTTCACTTAATTCTTTTCGAAAATGGGACTGACGATCGATTAGAAAATTGAATATATCATTGTTGAATGAACGACTTTTTAATCGTTAGACATTTACAAAAGGTGATTTCTTCTATTCATTTTGTGCGATCAAAAATGTCCTTCTTTGTAAAGTCAATGTCACTTCACCCTTGAAAGGTATATTTTTGACGTCGATTCCAGAATAATTTTGTGATTTAACGACACTCGTAATAAACCCAATGTAAAAATTTGTAGAAGTTTACTTCGCATCGAGATAACCGAAGACTCTCCTCGATCAATGTTCTACGGTAAAAGTATTTGTAACCTTTGATCAGAGAAACGAAATAACTGCAGAGACAGCTCTTAAATCAGAAGTATCACGCATCTTTTTTTAAAAAACAAAAACCAAATACAGGTTTATCATTGTTATTCATGCTTTCCTCACCGTATCAAAAGCTTCTTTTTCTAGAGTTGCTCTCCAGGCATCCATGAAGGCTCCAGGAAAATTTTCCTTGGTAAAAACACCAAGAGTTTTGCCCTTCTTGCTTCCTTTGATGACTTGTATAAGTTTTGCAAAATTGGCCTTATCTTCGTCAGACTGAAACCACGCAAGTTAAAAAGAAAAAACATGAAAAGATTTAACCAACAGTTATTTAGATAGAAAATAAAAAACACAAACCCTATCTCTGATAAAGAGTTTCACAGGTGGTACTCCGGTCTCGTCGGCCTTTTGGTTCTCGACTTTTCTTAAAAATTCTATCTTCTTTTTACTCGCCAGGAAGTTGATGGAATTATCAGTGAGAATCATAATTGTATCCGCAAGTTCGTAACTAAGGAGCCAAGTCTACAAAAGTAATAAAAGACGCAATTAGATAGTAGCAACTTGCAAGGAATCGCTAACAGAGAGACGTAATTACTTGAAGAGTTGTAGATTTGCTATAGACGACTTCGTCGTCTGCGCCAACAGCGGAGACGAGGCAATCCATCCTGCCGAAGCCGTCGTCCGTGCCAACTTCGCCATCCTGTTATCAGACACGAAAAACTTGAACGAACCCATCAAAGCATTGCAATATAGCGTAAGGTGATTGATATTATAAAAAAAAAAAATATAAAAAAAAAAGATGTTTTACTAAAAAGAAACGATAAGCTGACCTTCCATGCGGCGTAAAGGCGTTTCATGCGGCGAAAAAATGTTTCTTTGTCGAGTGTAGCGTTTGCCATTGTCTCGGCGTTTTGGATTTTTGAGGTTCGTCGTCAAAACACGAAAGTCGGGTGAAGATTTCGGCGGTGGTACGACAGCGTCTATTTCTCTCTCTAATTGCGTGAAAAGTCGCAATTGCAGCTTCGCTAAATTAATAATACGGACAGACAGTCGTGTTTTTTTCGTACTTTACATCTTATTCGACGGTTTTACTAAGGTTGAATAGAAAATATTTGGATTTTCCGGAAACACAAGATTCCGACTCTCGCTCCTCGCAAATGCGTGGTAAGAGATGGCGGGATTTTGTAACCAAACGACAAGTCGCCGCGAACCACATAAAAGCAACGGTAAGTCGAGTAAAAATGTGAAAGATACCACGATGCGAAGTCGCAAGCGAAACGAGTACCGAAGTAACGTATCCACAATTTCTTTGAAACGATACATGAAAAATCTACTTTACCGACTTATCGATCAATTTGTGCTGCACATCGTCATTCTTCCCAGATAGTTTCAAGCCGTGTACAAGTATATTATCCTAATTTTTCGTAGCAATTACTTGAATGTTTTGCCTTTTTAAAAAAAATTTCTTCACAAAGATACCGACTGTTGTAATTTTTATTATTGGCGTATTCTATATGAAGAATCAAATTTTTTTACCGGTAGTCGTATTATTTTCTTATCTTTGGAGTTTTTAAAACATCCTCTCCTTCCTGCTTAGAAAATCCTCTTAAGGGGATGGTCACGTCACGTGATTTAAGTACCGCATATCCTATATGTACATTTTTAAACGATCGTTCTTGAGATTTTCGACGTCAAAAGATGTCAGAAGATGTCTTAGAAATGTTTACCTTTGTCCCTTTTGTTTCTAGTCTCTGTTTAAGGTGATGTAAAACAGACCATATGCGAAAGAGAAACGGAAGGGTGTATCACATCGCCTTAACGTGATGTATGCGCTTAAAATTTCTGTTGGTCTCTCTCGTTCTACCGATATCACAAATGGCACTATCTCACTTGTACATAAATCAGGATATCTCACTCGCACTCGTAGAAGCTCAGTCGATATAGGTACACACATCACCTTAAGGTGATGTGGTACTACTCGGCTGGTAACAAAAACTGTAATGAGAATTTCTCTGACACGATTGATCGTTCGAATAAAAGAAGAGAACGGTAAACTGCGTTTTACAATTCTACAGCTCACTATTCTCATTTATCATCCTAAAGATCAATCGTGGCGGAGAAATTCGTGATGGAAAAATTGTGACATCGTTTTCACACGCATGGTAATCCGAGAAAAGCAGAAGACATGGATCACATCGTCTTAAATTCATTCTTAAAGTCTGCATTATTGACACAGCATCCATAGCACATTGAGATGCGTATAATTGAATACGCAAAACAATGCAGCAACTTTCATATAATTCAAAAGTTGAAGCTTCCGGTGGTTCATTTAATTAACGATTACCCTGTCAATGGAATAGAAAATTTAAAAAAAACACTATTAATAACAATTTATCTTAAAACGTACACCTCTGCGATATATCTATAAATAATTATATTGATTCAAACAATCCAGTTTCAACGATGTATATAACGAGCAACCGAAATATTCTGCAATGCTACGAGAGTACCCCCAACATCCACATAATAATCAGGTTCCATCAGCATCACCTTAAGGTTATTCATAAAAATCTGCACCATGGACACAGCATCTATCATACGCTGAGATGCGTATAATTGAATACGCAAAACAGTGCAGCAACTTTCATATAATTTAAAAGTTGAAGCTTCCGGTGGTTCATTTAATTAACGATTACCCCGTCAATGAAATAGAAAATTAAAAAAAAAAACACTATTAATAACAATTTATCTTAAAACGTACACCTCTGCGATATATCTAAAAATAATGATATTTAATTAAACAATCCAGTTTCAACGATGTATATAACGAGCAATCGAAATATTCTGCAATGCTACGAAAGTACCCCCAATATCCACATAAAAATCAGGTTCCATCAGCATCACCTTAAGGTTATTCATAAAAGTCTGTATCATTGACACAGCATCCATCACACGTTGAGATGCGTATAATTGAATACACAAAACAATGCAGCAACTTTCATATAATTCAAAAGTTGAAGCTTCCGGTTTCATTTAATTAACGATTACCCCGTCAATGAAATAGAAAATTAAAAAAAAACACTATTAATAACAATTTATCTTAAAACGTACACCTCTGCGATATATCTATAAATAATTATATTGATTCAAACAATCCAGTTTCAACGATGTATATAACGAGCAACCGAAATATTCTGCAATGCTACGAGAGTACCCCCAACATCCACATAATAATCAGGTTCCATCAGCATCACCTTAAGGTTATTAATAAAAGTCTGTATCATTGACACAGCATCCATCACACGTTGAGATGCGTATAATTGAATACACAAAACAATGCAGCAACTTTCATATAATTCAAAAGTTGAAGCTTCCGGTTTCATTTAATTAACGATTACCCCGTCAATGAAATAGAAAATTTAAAAAAAAATACTATTAATAACAATTTATCTTAAAACGTGCACCTCTGCGATATATCTAAAAATAATGATATTTAATTAAACAATCCAGTTTCAACGATGTATATAACGAGCAACCGAAATATTCTGCAATGCTACGAAAGTATACCCCCGAGATCCAGGTAATAATCAGGTTCCCCCTTTCTCCTCCCACATCGTCGGTAGTAGTACTACTCTATAGTACTATCACTATCAATGCAGTTACACCATAAGCCGCATTGAGGATCACTGTTGGAGGAAAAGCCAGCGTCGGTCGCGTCGTACGAGGCGCACGAGGCTCACGTACTAAGCGCCATATACTCAGACATAGAGAATATATATACCCAAAGGGTTAAAGCAGCTAAAACGATAAAACGATGAGGAAATAGGAAAGAGCGAGTGAGGACGGTATAGGGACGCTAGAGTTACGCTTCCTTTCCCTCCTATGCCCTCCACCCTTTTCTATCTTTCTCCCACGCACCCAAAGCTCATTTTTCTTTTCTCTCTCGCTCCCTCTCGCAACCACGACACAGTGGTAGTGAATGGAACGCGGCCTCGACGCCCAGCGTACTACAATCATCCATGGCACACGTAAACCCGTACTAAACGTGCACGAATTCACACAACGATAATCTCTTTCCGCTATCCTCCACCAGCAGCACTCGGCAGCCATCTCGACCAATGAAAAATTCTCAACCACAATCACGTGACCTGCGTGTTGAACCAGCAGAACATTGCAAATGACAAGACGCGTACTACCAGAGACCACAGAGCTACGAAGCTTACGAGTTTTTTTGAGGGAATTAAAAAATCTTTTTCGATACTGTTTCGCCGATTGGAACTTACGTTAGTTTATTATTACGTTTCAAGTGTACAGTTTATCGCGTGTGTTGTTGAAAATCTTCTTCTCCGCGTCTCCTCTACTCCTACAACCTACTATACTACTACAGCAGTAGTAAAATCGTTCTTCTCTCTCCCGCGCCTCGCGCTATCTTCGTCTGTTCATCGGGACAGCGCGAGGGGGACCGCGCGCGCACATAGAGAAAGAGAAAGAGAGAGAGAGAGAGAGTCAACGCGAGACGGTGTACGCCGATTCGCCCCTGCTGCTCGTCGTCGTCGTCGTCGTCGTCGCCGTCGCCGTCGCCGTCGCCGTCGCCGTCGCGTCGTTGCTCTTCGACAGTGGTAATCGTGCGTGTTGTGTTCGCCCAGTAGTAAAGCCCCTTGAAGTACAACCACGGTACCCTCGAGTGCCTTGCGGGCTACCCGTTCTTATCGGGGAAAAAAAAAAAACAAGCCAGCGGCGAGTCGAACAATTGCGAGGACAGGGGACGCGACGCGAGTACGTATATTAAAAATCGAGTGGTTCGCGGAGCCGGTGATCGAAGAGGGAAATATAAAACATCGGAAAAGTGTGCGAGAGACCGAGAGAAAAGAGCGACGACGAAGAAAGACAGGGGGAGGGGAGATCTCCCTCTCTCTTTTTCTTTCTATCCCTCTCGCTCTCTGCGAGTTTCGTAAAAGATTCGAGGACCAGCGTGCTGCGTTACCCCTCGTAGTAGTGCAGCGGTGTGTGGTACACGGTTTAGTGTAACACATTGTGCAGTGCGTGTGTGCCGTAATACAAGAGCGTCGAGAGTGGCAGCCAGAGCGAGTACCGCGGAAAGAAGCGGAGGACGGACGGGAGCGTCGTCTCTCAGCGAGACGCAGCAGCAGCAGTACCGCGGCTTCTTCCTCTCTTTTTTTTTTATTGCTTCTTCTCGAGATACCCCACGGTCGCTGCCTCCTCTCTCCGAACAAACTTTCGTCCTTACATCCTTGTAATTCGGGGCTTACTTCCCTCGTATCAAAAATCCTTGTCGTTCCTTTCGATTAGACGAAAGCTGCTGAGTATAAAAAAGACGCGCGATTGCCCCGAGGGAAGCCCAACGCCACCGGAGCGACGCATCGGCCCTCTCCGTCTGTGTTTTACGTGCGGGACAGATCGGGAATAACTTTTTTCGCGCTGCTACTGTTTTCTTTTTCTTTCATTTCTTTTTTTTTTTCTTCAGTTTTTTTTTCTTCTTTGTTTTCGAAGAAATTTGAATATTTATTTATTTATTTTTATTATTTTTTTTTTCTTTTGAGAGCTTGTTTCTCTTGGGGAAAGGTTGAGTTACGTCTGTCGAGACAGACGTCGCGCGTGTGTGTCTCGAATCCTATACCACACATGACAAAATGTCGGGATCACAACGGATGCGAAAGTCCTCGCCATGCTCGACCACCAAGCAAGGACCTATGCGGGCTACTTTGCCCGTCAGCTCGCTACTTCGACAGAGCCGACAGGGCAGTAGCCTCAGAAAAAGCAACAGCAACAGCCCCACCGTTTCGCCGACAAACGCGAACGCGTGGCGGGCACGCAACTCACCGGAGACCTCGTCCTCCTCCTCCGGGCAACGTAGCCCTGGCTCACTTTCTTATAAAGGTATTCTTTCATTATTTTTTTTCAAAATATTTCCATCATTGTTCTTCGTCTTTGGTCGAAATCATTTTTTACGCCTTTTATATTAAAAAAAAAAAGGAAAATTTATTTTTAATACGTTGATTTAGAATTTTTGTAAATTCTTTGTTGCAAATCTGATAAATAGTCGTGCTTTTAAATAAAAGATATTTTTTTGTGTGTTACCGATGAATTTTGAACAAGTTGTTCATATTTTTTTAGCGAAAGAGGATGCTGCGGATGATTTGTTTCTGTTAGGATCGCATCGTAGCTTCCTTGCGAAGATTGCGGAGCTTTGAATATTTATTTGCAATGATAACTTGTTGATTCTTTGCGGAATGTCAAAACGATTGTTTATCTTTTGTTTAATTAGATTTCTATTAAGAAGTTAGTTTAGAGAGAAAACTAAGAGGGGTTGATACGGCGATATATTTGTTAAAATGGCATCGCTGGCTCTTTCAGCTGTTTTTCTTTCAGCTTTTGTTTACCGCAGAAACTTCTTTGTTCTTGACGGAATGTTCAAAACGATTATTTACGTTTTATTAAATAGATTTGGAAAAAAAAGTTCAGAGAGAAAAATGTTGCTCTGGCAATTTATTTGTTAAGATGGCTTCGTTGATTTTCTTTCACTGATGAAGAATCTGTGAAATCTCTATTTCTTCGCTGTAGAGACAGCGGAGCACTAATTTTTGTTTACCATGGAAACATCTTTGTCCTTGATGAAATGTCAAAACGATCATTTACATTTTTTTTTAAATAGATTTTTTTTAAAAGTTAAGAGAATATGGTTGCTCCAGCGATATATTTGTTAAGATGACATCGCTGGCTCTTTTAGCCAGTGAAGAAATTGCTGAACCTCATTTGGATTCCTACGCAGACAGCGGAGCACTTGATTTTTGCTTATTGCGTTTAGCCAATTTCATCAGTGGCATACTTTCATAGACACGTGTGTTGCGTAGAGTAAATAGATGGAAAATAACAATCTTAAGTCTATCTTGTTCATTCACAGTGAAAATAAATGTCTCACCGAAAATGGTAAAATACTTGTTAAAAATCTTAACTCGCTGTTTCGTTATTGATACTACATAGTCGTCGATCCATTTTGTTTATCAATGAACTTATTAAAGCTTATTTTTATATGTTTCTTGTCTTTACATTACAAATTACCAGTGGATAATATTTTGGTAGCGTCTGGGTTCAAGATGTGATTATTATAAAGTCAGTGAGCACGTTAATTTAAAGAGTAATTGAGCTAACGACTTGCAATTTGGTGAACCAATGAAACAATGACCCTGCGTGTTTGACACTAATTAACAAAATTCATTGCATAATGTTTGTGTCATAGTACATCTTATCTTGATTTAGAAATCATTTTAGCAACAGCATCAATTTTACAATTAAATGTAAAATTATTAATATCGGATTTTAAGTAATTTTTAATTAATTTTTGTAATAATTTGTGAATTTCGAATTTTACGTATACTTGTAGATTACATCTGTATTTTAAAATTTTATTAACATTAGTAATTTTTTATATTTTGTTGTGTTTTTGACATATTTTGGAAACTAATATAATTATAAATATTAAAGCAATTTGATGAAATAAGGTAATCTTTGATGATTCCTTTTCCCATTTGCAAACTATTTTATGGCATAACAGAAAGCAATGTACAAAATGATAAGTAGCATTTTTATCTGCGCGTTTTATTCAAATGACTGTTTATTCAGTCTTGTTTTGTTCTTTTCTTCAGGATTCTATTGCAGAATCTGAATTTTTTACGTCCTTACCTTTTCATATAAAAGAACGAGCTAGCAGAAAGAAATATTAAAATCATTCGTTAATTTTTACCATCTAGTTTCGATATTTTTATAAAATAAAAATTTAATTGGATGAGAAACTAACAGATACGGCAACGTTTTATTGGTTCAATTTGTCGTAATTAATTTGACACGAGTCAGTATTTAAAGTCGTTAAAATAAAGAAATAATGTTTAATTCTGATCAAATGGTTTAATTACAGCTAAGTCAAAGACACTGAGCGGTCGTTGTAGTGACGGTCTGAGCGGTAGCCAAAACATTCGTAGAACAGCTTCGTTGGATACAATTTATCTCAAAGGACAATGGCCACGCGATTCTTACTACATTCACACGAGTCTATTGCTCGTAGACAAATCTACGCAGGTAAAGCATTGAATCATTTTTTCTCATCGGATTAATTCGTTTATACATCATTTATTTTTCTTCATTTATTTCAGACCGAAGAATGGTCGAGCGAACCGCGGAAGTTACTCACGAGACATCCGCCGGAACAAAATACTACGACAGACGAAAAGCTTAAGGACAAGTACATAAGACAGAGATTGCAACGGAACAAAGAGAGCACCAGTAGTAGAGAAAGAACGGCGGCGTTTGGTTTGATAATGCCCGGTGGACCACCACCGGCATTACCCGGTGACCATACCGTACTATTGCCCAGTATTGCATCGCAAACATCGATGCGTTAGTATTATTTACTATTCGATGTACAGTTTCGTTAATGATTTACAGAAGCTCTCATTACAATATATGTTTTTGTTGTCTTAATGTGGAGTCCACCGATTTCAGTAAAAAATACGCATTTTTTTTGTTTATCGGTAAAAAAAAATTTGTATAACAAATCGTATGTGATAAATTGTTCGTAACGATGTTCTGATCATATGAAAAAATGCTCATACCCGAATATAAAAAATTGTGAAATATTCATTTATTTTTAGATAATATTTTTAAAAAATTTTAATGGAACTTTAAATTTATTAAATTTGGGTCTGGGGTTTTTTTTTTGTTAAATATGATGAAAACGTCGTTACAAACAATGTATCACATGCGATTTTTTTATCGCCTAAATTTGAGGGAGAAGGTGGAACATAATTTATATTATATACGCCTTAAATTACTTTCTCTTTAAAAAAAATTTTCTATGATTTTTTACTACATATTTGAATTATTATTTCTACAGATAACCAATTCAGTCTGAGTACAAAAGCGAGTCCGATGAATATACCGGTGAAACCTATGAGGCCTCCGATGCGATCATCGATAGAAGGACTCAATCAGGAAATCGAGGGTCTCGTGCTCAAGTCGGCTGCGAATACAAACGATCCCGAACACTCTGCAGAGGACAAGGTGAGGTATCTCTTGACACTTGTCCAGATATCATCAAAAGAACAATTTTTCGTTTGGATAATACTTATTTCTGAAAGAAAGAAAAGAAAAAACTTCGCATCTGCTATCATTGCTGTTGAATGCTATTTTGTTTAAACTAATATCTTATCACTGTTACTATTATTTATTCGATGCACAAGAGAAATAAAATATCTATTGATATAAATTGATATTTAAGTACAATTTCCATTGGATTTTATTGTCTCTATCCAACACTCTTTGTATTTAAATTCCTCAAAAGTTCATACTCAACCAATACCTTATGCTGCTCGCATAAGCTCTATCCTGGGTATCTTCTCGATGAAAATTCTTATAATAAAACTATAAACCAAGTAACCTAAAGATAAATTAAATGTATACTTTCATAAATGTAAGGCAATCTTAATTTATTCGATAGAAAATTAAATTAAGATTTCACAAGTATTCCGTCAGCTGTAGTTAAAATTCTTTTTGTTCCTAATTTCAACGAATATCGACTTGGAGGGAGTTGAATGAATATTTAAATAAAGTATATATACATGATCGTTCTCTCAAGGTCAAACGATACAGAACAAGCCCTAGTTATAATCGCATAGTTCTATATTTCCAATGTATTTGCTTGCATAAAATTGATTTTTCAAACTTTCACTACATGATTACAATTGTACTACACACTTAAAGATTTCTGAATGAAACCTCAAGTGCAAGGAACACTTTTTAAGATTTGTAACTATTTTTAAGAGTAAAAGAACAATCGTGGAAGAAATATCGTTAAAAAATAGTAATCGAGCTTTATTTTTATGATATATTTATCCCTCGAATGATTTTCCATAAAATACATTTACTAATTAAATTATATCGTTCAGTACGCGAGATATCGGGAGCAGATGACACCGGAAGGACACAGAGCGCCTCTGGCAGATCTCTTGAGAGCGACACGAAGCGTAAACACTCAAACGCCAGCGACGGATCTTCCCTCGAGTTCGTATTCTTCGGGTGAGTTTTGTCCCAAAAAAAAAAAACGCCTCCAATATCCAAAAACTTATTCCTACTTCTGACAAAACTTTGGCCAATTCTCTGCAATCTTCTGTCTACTTTATAAATACCATTTCAAATTTATTCACGTCCGTCCGAGCGATTCTCTCGAATATCTCCGTGAATCCGTGCATGCGAAGCTTAATTACAAAATGAGGATAAACAGATGAAAGAAAATGTAAAAATCTTGAAGTATTTCTAACAAGACACTAACTAGGGGCTAATTATGATAATAAAGATGCCTGTGTTACACGAAACAGGCCCTCCATCTAGGAATTCCGAATCTCCGCTGATCCCAGGTGTTATGGATACCTCCCGTCCGCCTAGCGATCTCCCACAAGGTTGGCTCACAATCGCTGCAAACGCAAACGAATTTTTCTCTGCTCTCTGTCGTTTTTTCTCTCTATGCGTGTCTCTATCATATTTTCATGGTTTTTTGTCGCAACTTCAAAAGGTTTTATTTGCTAAATTTTCATCTCTGATATACCCTCGCTTTAATCGTTTCCGAAGCTCTACACAAATCCACACTTCTTTGCATGAATTCCGCGTCGTTGTCTCTTTATATACGTTTTTTTTAGAGTTTGAATTAAATACTTGAGCAGCGAGAGGCAATTGATAAAGAATTTTTATGGATTTTGCACTGTGCGATAATCTTAGCACTTGTGTTTGTTTTTACGATAATTTTAGATGCATGACAAGTTAATGGTTTTGTGTATCGCTTTATATCAAGTAGAGTCACTTTTTGAATTTATCGCTCACATTCATATTCACATTCAAAAAAAAAAACAAAAAAAAACAAAAACAACTTCGACAATCGATACCAAAGGTGGAAGTCGCGGATCCACCCCGGAACAAGAGAGGGAAGGACGTCTCGGCACATCCCCCCATATCAATAGGTTCCTCGCCAGGGAACCTCCCGATGGTTGCGAGAAAGTCAATCTCAAGTTTGTCGAAGACGCCAGGTAATTAAAGCTAGATCGACGATTGAGATTCGTCAAGGAAAGACGGTAGTAAAATTTGTTTTAAATTAAAATCGGTACACAACTTCCACATTGTGGGATTGTTTTATTTACTGATAAAATAAAAACAAAAGACATTCATCAAACTGAAATCGATGCCCGCCGTCGTCTTCCTTAAGGACACGTTCAAGTTGACACTGATTGGTTTTCAAAAACTTGGCATGAAGAATAATTTACTCCATGTAAACATTTATAACGTTTCCCACCGAACGAACCTTAAGTAAAATCCGTAGATAATTCTTTTGTAAAGATCGTTTGTATGAAGGAAAAAAAATTCTCTATTACATTGAGAGTATGAACAGGATGAAGAATTAATTACTTCCTTAATTTTTCTACCTCGTCTTCCCTTGAACGACGATCCTTTTGATGTACGAAAACCGTACGAGCTCGTGCCGATCATATCCACATATCAGTTACTCGTTATCGATCTTTAAAAGCGAGAAAAATCATCGGTACATTTTATTTTGCGTCATAACGACCAGCGCCTGCCGTACAAAACGTAAAAAAGTTTATATAGCTACGCTCTTGCAATGAAAATAACGGTCCGAGTTATCGAAAGATACGTTTTTCGTTGAGTAAATATTTTGTTTAACTTTCTCAACAGATACGAAGTATGCAAAAAAGAGACAAAAATTGTTAATCAAAGCGTTTGCCCTTAATAAAAATGTATCTTTCGTAGAACCGATCTTACGTCTGTTTACTGGAGGTATCACTATTATAAAAAAAAAAAAAAAAAAAAAAAAAAAAAAAACGTGCGCTCAACACGATGAATATTCTGGTTGCTTAATCATTTTTAGCTTTTATACGGAACGACGTTGTCAGGACGGTAAATAAATGTCATCTTCAAATTTTCCTTAATTTTTTAAATGATGCGAATACCCCTCGGTCGGTAACAAAAACTGTAATGCAAATTTCAATCAATTGCGATGAATCGTGGCGGATAAGCTCGTGATGAGAAAGTTCTCTCTGGCAAGTATGACGTTCTGAGAGAGACAAACGATATACATTGTGCGAAGACGATGTTTATCGCCACGATTGATATTTCGGATAAAAGAGGAGAACCGTGTCTGACATTTCCACAGTTGATCGTCCACCTCTTTTATCCGAAAGATGAATCGTCGTGAGGAAATTCGCGATAGAAAGATTCTGCTGTCATGCGTTGCTCGGTGTAGCACGCATCACCTTAAAAGTGGATGAAAAGTTAGAAATAAGTGGATATAACCGTCACGAGCATCTACGGTTCTTCCCTTTAAAATGTTGACTAATGGATGTGAGATAGACGACGAAGATGACTAACTATTTTCTCATCGCAACGTACAGGCGACCGATGATAGACTTGAGCAAATTGGATTATTGTCCGAAGCCGTGCGTAGCATTCCAGTTAAAGCCGAGTCTGGGATCAGCGTTCCTGCCATTGCAACAACCAGCAAGTCCGACGATGGTTGCCTCTGTGGCGAGTATATCGCCATCCTCGCACACGACACCAGCCACACCACCACCAAATCCATAGTCCGATCCTCGGCTCAATTTTCATCGTCGTCGTCGTCGTCGTCGTCGTCGTCGTCATCACCGTCGTCGTCGTCGCCAGACCTTAATACCGCCTTCGTCGTTGTCTTCGTCGCTGCGTCGTCCTCACAACGTCACTCGTTTATTATTACGCGTCTTATTTCTTTCCTCACTGAACAAACGTTCCGATATCCATGTGGCTGGTGAACGATCCACGAGTGACAATGATCCTCGCGGCGCTGGTATAGACGACGATACACACGATTATCGAATTCAACGGATTTATTATTCATTCTAACGCATTAAACTTCGACAATTGTAAAGTTACCCGAATTCATAATGATATATAACGATGAGGGAATGACGAGAAAGAAAAAAAAAACGACTAAAAATTAACGAGTTTAATTATCCCAGTGCAAGCCTTCGCCGTCGTAGTCGTCCTGTGAGTCACCGAGGATTCTCGAATAATCCAATCGATCGCAGGTGTGTGTCTGTGTGTGTGCGTTAATACGTTTTCTGGATGAGCAGCAAGCAGCGGCCTCCGCAACAGCGGATGACAAGCAGAAACAAAAACCAACAAAACTCTGTTGGACATTCGAAAATGAAAACAAAGTAAATAAATAATAAAAATGATGAAGTATATAATACGAGGAACAATAATTTGTGATAAATGATAAAAACAAACAAACAAACAAACAAACAACGTTTAGGAAATATAAACATTGTGTTCTGCAGGACAACAACAAAAAAAAAAGACTAATGAACGATGAAAACAAACAAAAATGGTGTATTCTAAATTTAGTGCTGAGAGATGTGCTAAACAACTTTAGTTTTGTATACAAGGGGGGGTCTAAAAATTAATGAAAAACAAAAAGAGAAAAATAAATATTCAAGAGAGTCGTGGGAGCGGGGGGGGGGGGGGGGGTGTTACATTTTTGGAAGCGCGAGCCGACAAAAAGATTTTTAAAACAAAGATAAATCGAAATTATACAGATCGGGATCGAGTGATGTGGTGGGAGTGGGTGTATGTATGCCTACCGGCAATGTACATAGTTCGAGACCCAAACTGTAATTGTTTTTTTTTCCTCGTTCAGAACTATCTATCACTTGTGTAATAACCAATTCTTATATTATTCTCATATTATATTGACACGAAAGAATCACACTCTCGTTAAAATCTCCTTATTATTATTATTTTCTTCTTTTTTGTATCGTTTTGTATTATTATTTTTATGATTAAAATATTCGATTATTATTATTATTATTATTATTATTATTATTAAAGTACGAGGAGCTCGCGAGTACCTGTGGTTCTGTCTTTCGTAAAAAAATATCAAACGGAAAGTTTGTTTAACGACATTTTAGAGAGCCATAGGGCTACGAAATTTTCGATACGAAACCTACGTGCGTATTACGTTAGACTACAAACTGAATATGTACAACCGATAATACTGCAACATGCAAAATGACAGAGAGCGAGAGAGAGAGAGAGAGAGTGAACGACAAGAGAGAGCAACGGGGATGAACCCCGAGGAAAGAGCGATCTATGATCGCATTGTTGAACGAGAATGGACAACTGACAATATTATATATATTGATTAAAGTGCGATTTGACGACGACTTGACGTCATAACGTGCCGATTATGTAGGGCTCTTCTTTTCCTTTTTTTTATACGATATAAATATAAATATTACGTTCTATTTTTCTTCTTCTTCTTCGTCTTCTGCTTCTTCTAGGCGAGCGACTTACCTATGAAACGAACGAGGAATTCCACTTCTTGGTTTAAATATTAATTTAAAAAAATACAAATTCCATCATCCACCGTAAATTGTAATATTTTAAAGAAAAAGGAAAAACTTAAAAGAATAAACAAGCATTTTCGATTATCAGATAGACAATAATTTTTCTTTCGAGAATAAGTCAATTTTAGACAAATAATAATGACATTGTAATGCACAACAGATAATTTGAAAAATATGATTTTTCAAAAATAATATAATTTTTTTATTTACAGAATTCATGTATCGGAATATCGAACAATCGTAAGTGCCGTTACGGCGTGAGAATTCCATAATTAAAATGAGAGATAAATAAATTATGTTTTAAACGAACCACTGTTTACAAAAATAATTTAATTGTTTTGTTTTTTTTTTTTTTTTTTGCCTCTGATTATTGTTAATAAAAAAAGCGGCATCTCTTAGATATAAATTAATATTTAAAACAAATATATCGAGACTATCCCCATGGAAATAATGTATACAAGATATATTATTATATATAACGGCAAAAACTTCTATATTTTCAATATTTTATATATCTGCCGAATATATCTTAAAATATATATCTCAAATACACCACGAAATATATCTCAGATACGTCGTAAAATATATCTCAAATACATCGTAAAATATATCTCAGATACATCTCAAGATATAACGCAAGGTATATCAAATACGTCTCAAGATATATCTCGCATACGTTTCAAGATATATCTCAAATACATTTCAAGATATATCTCAGATATATAAAATATATTTAGCATCAAAAAGTTTTATATCCGATATATATCTTTGGAAATATTTCTTTTCCGTGTGGATAGATCGTAATTCGCAAATATGTTAAAGCAAACGATATCAAGTCGCTCGCCAATTCGTTAATATAACTTTTTTTTTTGTGTAGATACCGCGTTGTTACGAGTGATCGTGTATGAATGTGCTTTTATTATTATTTTTTAATTGTAAATGTTCGAAGCTTCGAATTAAGAAGTCCATCGAACGATACGACAGTTGATCAAATCTATCTGTCACGACATATTAATTTATCTTTTTTTTTTTTTTTCTTTTTTCGTATTCGCAGTTTTAGTCGCACTCGATCGAGTTGATGATTTTTTAATTAATTTTCGATTTACGAATAGAAAGACAGAGAAAGAGATACTGACGAGACACTCCTCGGATACGAACGCGGACTCTTCTGTATTCTCGATTACTTACAATGATATTTTACTTGTGATTTTTCGTGTCGAAACGAGCCACCGAATAGTGGAAAACGAAGGAAATAAAAATAAAGCAGTTTTATTAAAATAAATTTAAAGTAATGGAAAAAAATAAACAATAAATGAATAAGATCCTAGCTACGTATTTCTACTAGCTAGTCGCATCGGGAAAAAAAAAACGGTAACACATATGTACCTGGCACACTGGTCTACGCTCTCTTTTTTTAAATTTAAAACTCATTAGGAAAGAGTCTCGCGTCGAGAGACCAGTTCGACGATGAGTTAAAGAATAAAACGAATCTAGAAAGAAAGAAACAAATAAAAAAAAATTATAATAACCACACGTGAGCGACGTTGAATTGAATGAGAAATTTATCGTTTTAAAAATGTTTTCTTTATATTCATGCCTTAGGACGCATGACGTAGTGTGCTACCATTGTTTACACGAAGGATACGTTAGCCAACTATAAACAAAACTGAAAAATAAATAAATAAGCGTACACACATAATTTGTGCACACCGATGATGCGAAAGAGAAAGAAAGAGAGAGAAAAAAAAACAAACGAGAATATATATATGAACACTGAGATCTGTACGTGCGAGAGTCTGAAAGAAACTGCGTGTGAGATGTTCGAGGGAGAGAAAAAAAAGAAGAAATTAAAGCGGTAGAGTCTCTGGGTCTGGACAGTCTGACGTCGACAATTTATAAAATGTATTCGCGGTCTGTTTGCTCATCTTTTTTTATTTTCTAATATCTTTATCGATTATTAACTTTTACGTAAAAAATTTCCCGTAAAACGAGTGGAAATGTGGAATTAAGAAGTAGACAACAACAACAACAAAAAAAAACATTATTGTCGCCAATTGCGATTGACTGCCCAATTATTAATTAAATGAAAAATAATATTTAATCATAAAGAAAATGTAAAATTATCTGTTATACCGTTTGGACGATTTTCCAAAGTAATTGAAATTGTTATGTTTTCGTTGATATTATTATACGCTATACCTATCGTCTAGCTATTTTTAAATAATGCTGTTTAAACGAGAAAAAATTAACTAACACGCAAATACACGATGACACGTAAAAAAAAAAATTTTTTTAAATAACAAATCTCTCACCGTACTTGGGACTGGGTGATAACTTCGAAAATTATTAAACAAACCGTTCGGTATATGTATAATTGCTATATGTATACCCACATGTTCTCAACATATCTCTAAACGAAATGAAATGAAGAAAAATACAAAGAAGAAAGAAACGAAGAATCTGAGCAGGTTTCAGAATGGCAAGAGTGATTATGTCAATTATAAACATTCTCATTTTAAATGAAAGAAAAAAACAAAACGAAACGTAAGAACCCTTAGGACTGTCCAGACGCGCATACTTATAAAACTTGTAAACTATAGTTGCGGATTTAAAGAAGAAGAAAAAAAATCACAAAAATAAAAGAGAAAAAAAAAAGTTGCACATTCGTAAAAGAAGATACGAGGAGAGAATACTTACTATCCGCGAGTGCGATGATGAATAACGATGACGGATAATGACATTTTTATTTGTAAAATGCTCGGAACGTGAGAAAGTTGAAGTTTGAAAGAGTGAGAATGAGAGAGAGAGAGAGAGAGAGATGAAACTTTCCAATGCGAAAAAAAAGAACACAATTTGTATGTCGGATAAAGTAAATATCCAAAACTGGAAGTTTTTTATACACCTGCTGAGAAAAAAAAAATACAATAAAATGCAACTTTTATTAATGTCGCTTTGTAAATTTTTCGGAACCCGTTATTTATTGGTTCGCCATTCGTGCAACCTGAATTATATTTGAGAAAGATCACTTTCGGACATTTATTTTCAAGCGGAAATGCCAGAATCACAAGACTCATCGGTAAGGTTACTGTCAATTGTCGATTGGAATGATATTCATACGTCTGTCCCGGTACATCGACGATTAATTAATTGAAATAATTTTTGTATTAAAGCAAACAGAGAAATCACGAGCCAGGAACTTGAGCCAATGTAGAAAGCAACGGTTGTCTCTGATTGAATGATAATTCTTATGATTGTACGATACACTTGTGTAATCCTACGAACAACTCTTGATGGTGAAGAGGGAAATAATATTTGTACTGCACAGGAAACGAAGGTGAAGGTCTGCAACAATCGAAGGTGGTCGCTATCGACGATGGCTCGGATTACAATTGCATCGGACCCTCGTCCGGATGAGTTCGAATCTTACGATGAACATTTTCATTTCTATGGGACGATCACATAACTTCCATCCATGTTGGAGACACAGGGATACTTATTTATTCCACGAATGAAACAAACGTGAGTAATCGATTTATAAATGTGATTCCCGTGATACTCACGGTGGTAAAAAATTATAAAAATTCAACGTTTTTTAACTAATTTTTATTAAGACGATGTGATACGCGTCCTGCTCTTTCGTAACGCTATTTAAATCTGTCTGACTTAGACCTGGACGCGTAGCACATTTTCCTTAAATAAAGAAGTTAATTTAAAGATTTTTAACAGAAATTAATTGTACGTGTTAAGAATTATCATAAAATTGTATTCTTTTTGTATTTCAAAACTGGACAAGAGTAAGAGATTCGCTGATTTTTAAACGATGCGCAATTTTTTTCAACAACGCGTCAATGTTATTTAAGTTGAAATTCGCTAATGATGCTCATTTTTATCTTCAACAGTTGATTGCCGCCCTGCACGTGTACCTGCATAAATCCTTAAAACGCTGTCTGAAGTAACTCCAACGTTTAGAGATATCAAAAAACATTCGTTTTGCCGGAAGGATATTGAAGAAATTTTAACAACGTTATATTCCGATCACGAGGTAAAAATGATCTACTCATAAAAATGTTTAAATCGCTTTACTCGTCGTAATTTTGTTAACAAATAAAGAAATGATAAGTAGGACCGGCTGAAAAAGATCATGAGGGATGGGTATATCATCAAAATAATATTCAAAATATATTTCGAATATGAACAGCTTCGTAATTTCCATATAACAATCGCCGGTCTTGATGATAAGATAACAATTCACTTCGCTGGCTGATTGATAATCGATTAACGGTTGATTTAGACGCAATAATCAACGATTTTTATTTAAATTTCGATTGGTTGGTATCAAATCGACTCATACCCAACCTCCAGTGATGAATTAGAGTGTCCAAACCGACCATTGACCAATCGTCGGTCCACGAGGTAATTGTTATGTAACAAAACAAAATAATTATAATAAATAACCTGCATGAAAGTCGTAATCACAATTAAGCTCAGTTAACAAATAATTTATTACGCGAGTTGACGAAACGGTTCAAGTCGGTTGATCTATGATTCAAGAATCCGCAAGTGCGAGAGAAACTTTAACACATTTTTATCGGATCTAAATTTTGTGATAAATGTCGGATCAATGAGGCTCACTCCGTGCCAAAGTAACTCAGCGAATCCTAATCTTCCAACGACTCTACAAAAATCTGGTTTCGCAAAAATTTGTTTAAAGTTTTCAAGTGTGCCATTAGTATCGAGTTCCACCTTTGAGTTAGCGAGAATTTTAATTGATATTAATATGCGCCGAATGTAGTTGTCGTCACTTATGTGGAAAATATTGTGCGCGCAAAGCGCGTTAATCGCGGTGATATCTTTATAATAAATTCACCTCGTAATAAGTATAGAAAAAGTGCTTTTTTTTTTATTAACTACGTATAACGTAACTACACTGATAATGTCAACTTCCATAACAATATAAAGGGTTAATGAAAATTGCACGAGTGTTAGAGAGGCAGCAACATAAGGATCGTGCTAAATACAGTGAAACCCCATTTACTTCTATCTTGTCCGCACTCATATATGCTTCCTCTCGTCTTAACAGGTTAAAATGTATCAGCCGATTAGATTAACTATTCGCCGTGTTGTCGTTTCCTAGTCCACACGAACAAATATTTGTCATATCTCCCCTTAAGGAGGTATCTGCGGGTAATGTTAGTCAACTGACGCAATATTGTCTACAATTTCCAATTGATAAGAAAAAACTGATATTTATATTGCGCATCGCGCTATGTTATTCTTCTTAAAACGGTAAAGTCTGCCGTCAGAAAATGCTATTTATTATTAATTTTTTTTATACGAATTACCAAGTGCGAAGTCACTCGTTTGGCTATCGTTTCAACATCATTTTCAAAAACCAATGTATATTTCGGCTCATATATAGCGAATTCCAAACGAAACGCGTAGCAACGTTCGATTACAATGTCGTTGCTGATACCATAGATCGTCCCAAAGCATACAATTAACAGAATCAGCGTTTATTACCCACGTCCACCATAGAAAACCATATTACAAAAGGCTTATTTTACTTTTGAATATTTACATTTCCAAACGGTTAAATATATTCTGGTTCTTCGAGCTACTTCGTAATGTCTCAATCTCCAATATACATTAGTTTTATGACATCATATTGTAAACTGATAATCGCAGATTATCTACTATTAACGCTATAAGAAACACATAAAGAAGAATAATAATGAAATTTCTCTTTTAACGATAGTTGTTTGTCGTGAAAAAAGAAAAATCATTAACAGAATATTAGAACTTTGTGAAAGTAACGATAAGGAGATAATATTGAAATCAACTGTATTTTCAAAGGCCTCTGAATTTGATTATTCAGTACACGATTTAATTATTTCGATTTAATAACACTAGACAGTTTAATAACGTAGATAACATTGATATATTTTTCTTCTTTTGTCCCAAGAATACATTTTTTTTTGCATCGATTTAAACCGATAAAATATATCTTGACTGTACACTGATTTAAAAAAATGATTTAAAAGAAATTGAGCTCAAAGTTAAACGTTCAATACATTGATCCTATACGCAAAGAGGTAAAAGTTTAGGAATAAATGAAGTTAAATGTATCTACCTTGAGGGCGTAAAAATAATATTAGAAGCAGTTCTAACGAACCGCACAGTTTTGACGTTAATTACAGTTAAAATATTATGCTTTTTCTCTTCTCTATATTTTCCCCATCCTGGGTCTCCTGTACCGTATGACGTAACCTCACTTTTTTAAATATCAATTTTTTTTCATGATTATTCGTTAACTAATCGATGAGCATTTTATTGGTATTCGATGAAAATACGTCTAACTCGGCACTGTTTATTCATTTTCAAATACAATTTCTGTCAGCATCTTATCGTTATCATGAAATCGTTAACGACAAGTATATCTTAAATTATTATTTTATATGTCCGCTAAGGGTTGATAATATTCTTATCCAAAGGATCGGTAAACTCAAAAGCCATTAATACGAATCGCAAACTCCAGGCTTCCGTTCAGTTACCCTTTGTACTCTTTATCAATGTAATCCTTCAACGATTATTAGTCAATCAACATTTAGCTGATGCGTGCTGGCCGCTGTTACCGATTCATGAGGATATTTATCTCATGAGAAGAGATCCTTAATATCAGTAATTTTTCTTCGCGAATCTTTGGGAGGAGGCAGCGGGAAGGGAAATTGATAGTCTAAATCTAGATTTTCGGGAATCCATCCTTTCTGCTTCAGTCGCCATCTTGAATTTTAGGGTGAATTTATTGTTTATTAAATAACTCGTTTATTTTCAACTTTACACTGAAAATGGTAATAACTAAACTTGAAGCAAATTTTATTCTCTACAACTTTGGTCATTACCATTTTTTCTCTAGGATCGATATTTTTCGATTTAGACTCGAAAAAAGGGGGAAATTTAATTATTGCGTTATCTCGTGTATTGCTTACTTTTACGTATAAACGATGATAAACAAACTTGTAGGGAATTGTATTCTCTGCAACTTTGGTCCTTGTTGTTTGGAACATTGTCAAGATGGCAAAAAACAGCTTAATTCGGATTTTGCATAGTTACGCCGGAATCATACGAAACCTGTTGTCGAAGTTTAGAGAGTTTGGAGAATTGTACTTTGGAAAAACAATAAATCTTGAGTTTTTCATTGTAAAAAGTCATGCGGTTGTCAAATGGTTCGAAAAACAATTTATTTCCACCCCTTTACCTTTACCGTAAGCATGCGTCCGAAAATATCGATCCTACGAAAAAAAAGATAAGGATTAAAGTTGTAGAGAATCAAATTCCCTACAAGTTTGTTCATTATCGTTTATACACAAAAATCAACAATAAACGAGATAATGCAATAATAAAATTTCACCCCCCCCCCCCGCCTTTTGGTGTCTAAATCGAAAAATATTGATCCTGTGGAAAAAATGGTAATGACCAACGTTGGAGATAATAAAATTGGCTTCAAGTTTAGTTATTACCATTTTCAGTGTAAAGTGGAAAATAATGGAGTTATTTAATAAATAATGAATTCACTGTTCAATTCAAGATGGCGACTGAAGCAGAGGTGTCGGATTCTCGAAAATCTGGATTTAGACTACCAACGATTGGTGAAGAAAAATGATTGATTAATGCAATTTCCAATGTACATAGCAACTGGGCTAACGTATAACTATGAAACGAATATTCATAAAAAATATTTATCACAAAGAGCAAAGTGTAAAATATTTGTTGTCAATTTGAGATAGGTCAACGTAGTAATTTATGAAATATTGAATTATATATGTTAAAAGCAGAGCTGGGTAAATTACACGAAAGTACTGTGTGTTCTTAAAGTGCAAAATACTTTATGTGCTTTAAGTACATTAATCAAGTACTTTTTGTAATATATTTTGCGGAGGAAAAATTTGTAGCGGAAACACTTGAAACGTAGTACAGCAAAGTATAATAAATGTTTATTTAGCTACATAACCTAAATTTATTATAAAATAATAAAATAAATTTAAAAACTTGAAAATTAATCTCGAATATCATTTTAATAATAAGTTATGGAATTGAAATTACAAGAAATTACTTTTTTCGATGTACTCGTTCGAAAGCTGTTCCGAACTTGAAAAGTTTCCAGAAGTAGAATTATCTCAAAATTAGTGTCCGATAGAGTATGTCGTCCCCGTAAGTTCGTAATACTCGGAAATGAAATTAACTTTTTGCCCGATGCCGAGGAAAAATGATTTTACAACGGGATAGTCGTTTAGCATAAAGCTGCATTACCTAGATCCGCAAAAATTATTGTCGCTACGGTAGACTACATTTTCAGTGTAGTGACGGTACCGACTGCATTTATACAAACACCGTAGATTCCAAGAAGCTTCATTTGTAACTGACGATTTCTTGCCCCGAAAACTCAGTTTCGAACAAATAACGAAGAAGCGAATAGTTGCAATCGTAACTGACGATTTCGTGCCCCAAAAACTCATTTTCGAGAACAAATACTGAAGAAGCGAATAGTTGCAATCCTGGAGACGCTGTCGTTTACAAAAATAAAATTTGAGTCTCTGTGAGTGACGGTACCGGCTGAATTAGTACGAAACACCGTTGATTCCAAGAAGCTTCATTTGTAACTGACGATTTCTTGCCCCAAAAACTCAGTTTCGAGAACAAATACCGAAGAAGCGAATAGTTGCAATCCGGGAGATGCTGTCGTTTACAAAAATATAATTTGAGTCTCTGTGAGTGACAGTACCGGCTGGATTTGTACAAACACCGTTGATTCCTAGAAGCTTCATTTATAACTGACAATTTCTCACCCGGAAAACTCAGTTTCGAACAAATACCGAAGAAGCGAAGAGTTGCAATCCGGGAGACGCTGTCGTTTAAAAAAATTTAATTTGAGTCTCTGTGAGTGACGGTACCGGCTGGATTTGTACAAACACCGTTGATTCCGAAAAGTCGTTGACGTTTTCTCATCCCGAAAACCGAGTTTCGAGCCATTATTATTATAAACAACGGTTCCAAATTAAGTATCAAATGACACTCCTGCTATCTATATTTTAAGGCATAATTTTCTTTTTATCAACGGGTTTTTGATGAAATATTCTTTATTTAATAATTTTGTACTATTTTGAAGAGCAATCAGTGATTTTCGATGGGAATTGAATAACTCGACTCCAGTAACGTTGTCATATTGACTTTTATTAAGATCATGAGGTATAAATGATCATCCCTCTTACGTTATCAACCTGTAAGTCGTCTTATACAATAAACGATTGTTTCTTCTAACGTTGTTTCCAATGTCTGTAATATATTTTGTTTAACTACCCTGTCAATTATGCACAAAATACAATATCAATATCAACGCTGACTGTACAATTGACTATCTCGATGATACCCTCGCTGATAACTGCAATTATATTTTATGCCAATTAAATAGTCGACCACTAAAGATAACCTTAATATAATCTTCCGATTACTTTTCAGAAAAATACAAACTCAATTTCCGGTCAATAGAATTTATATAAATTTTCATTCTTTTCATAACAATCGGAATTACAATTGTAATCAAATATTCCGTTATTCGAACCGATCGTGACTCGCATTAAACTTGAACAACAACTCCGGGAATCCGATCGCCCAATCGAAGATTACAGTAGTGGACAGGTCTGCATCTCGTCTCAGTCGTATAAAAGGCCAGCTTTTATTAATCGTTATCCTTATTTTATTACTCCGAATCATTAAAATTTACTATTATTCTTATACATTTGATGAACACTATATATATTTTTTTTTTTAATAGCATATCAGATTCTGCAATGTGATTGAGTAGTCAACGACCCCCCCCCCCCCCCCCCCCCCATTAACGGTAATTCATTGTTCTACTCCGCATCCCAAATAACACGAAAGATATGTTTGTTTTTATTTCTATTACATTGCAAAGTCTGGTACACGCGAATATAATTCTTTTACTTTTGGCTGTGAGCGAAGAATTTTTCCGATCGTCAATTACAATCGATAATAATACCATGCAACGGCAGATCTTTGTCTTTTTTTTTTTTTTTGTACAATTTACCGATCGATCGTCACCGGAAGAAATGATTTAAAAACAACATTTCTAATGATTCAACATTTATTTTTAATCACTCGGATTATTCTTAAATATTCTAGATGACATATCGAATTTAAAATTGATTCAATTCAGTTCGATAGAAATGTTTTTCGCACACGTGTGCTCTCTTAACCCTTTCGCTTCTATCGAAACAAATAATCTTTTTTCATTATTTGTCAAATGTTCTCTCTAAAAAAGAGAAATCGTTGAACACGAGAAATAAATGTTAATGGTAGAGAATGACTATTCGTATCAATTTTTAAGAAGCGGAATGTAAAATGCTGTATAAGTCATACAACAAAAAATAAACACTTACTACCGATACAATGATTTTTTTAAAAAAGTAAATCTTAGTGGGAATAGCTTGAAATACAAATATTCCAAAGCGAAAGGGTCAACGATTATTTGTTTTAATAAAATTTCTCCTGCTTGATCTCAAATGGAATCATCAACACGCAAATTTGCACGATTTTAACCATTACTTACCCTCACTATTCATGTATTTATATATACATAAAATAAAAATGAATTATTATCGCTATAATAATAATAATATATACACAATTTCACTATAAAAGAAAATTGTTTAACAGTTATAAACCCATATATTGAGGCGAACAAGAGAATGTGTTTCGAGCTGTATTATTCTTCCTCGATTCCTCATTATTGGGCAAGTCACTGGAAAAACATGAGATTCCCGTAAAGATATTTCCTCAATTATTATGTAATTATACATCGTTTGAATAAATATTTTTACAAATTTTTCTTCACCGATCTTACCCGAAGAACGGCATCAGTGATACGAGGGTTTGCCGATTAGGTCTGGAAGTGAATGCTGGCGAGCATTGAGCTAATCTTCCAACGACTCGTCGCAGCCAATATTGCAACTTTTGTCTTCTGTCCTCCACGAATTTAGCATCCTGAAAAAAAAATTAATAAACAAATAAATTCGCAATTGACGTCGAAATTTTCTTTTAAATAAAAATTCTTCTTAATTATTATTTGCAACGGTAATATTGTAATTAAAAAAATATCTTTTCACTTTAAATAATGTCCGAATGATTACTTTATTCCCGAGAGTCTTCTTAGGCGGAAATTCGAAGGTCGTGACGATCGCGTCGTGTTTCTTTAACTCTCGATAGAGAGCGTAAAATTGTGCGTAACGCCTGTAGATATTCCACTCGGTGTCTCGTATTCTAACGTGAATCTGCAAATGTTGTCTCTTTCATTTTTAATTACAGCTTTTACGAGGAAAAACATGAGAAGGATATTTTAATCATTGAATTCTTGTGTTACCTGATAAACATGATAAATGTCAGACGTCTGGCCAGTGAGGAACGCGGAAGGGATCCAAATGTGTATGAGGCACGGCGGATCCATTGGTAAATCGTCTTCGTTTAATGGTCCTCGTAAGCATTCCAATTCTGCTTGAAGAAGCTTCACCAACCGATCCCTTAAAAAAAAAAAAAAATTGCCTAAATTCATCGCCTAAAACTTCTACAAAATTACAGGCACGAGCACCCTTAGAAAATCTTATTAATTATTACAACTGATTCTGTAAAGCCTATAAACCTCCGATTCATGGGATTCATTCCGATTGTCTATCGATTAACTTTGATGGGAATTAATCAAATTTTTTTAAGCCGGGAAGATAACGGTTGGTTGTTTCAATTATCGATTTACCGCTTTCTCTATTCGTAGAGAAAAAAAAATGAATAAAACGCTATGTTTTATTTCAAAGATTCGAATAACAGTTTCATATAAACAAAAAAATATATTTTTGGTAAAATAAAATCTTTTTTTGTGTGCTAAAGCTGCATTATAATGATTTAAAGGATACACTGAAAGCGTTAGTCAGTATAAGAGAGAGAAACGTGCGCCGCGTGACTGGCTAGAAAGACGTAGAACGCCGAGTCATTCGTTTTTTCCGACAAATCTCAAAGACTAAACCGTCAAAAATGTTTAAATTTCGACACAAGTTGCAAAGAAACTAACAATCTGTTAGTTTTTTTTATTCTCATCGAACAGAAAGAGGCAGAGAATATTGCTTCTATCGTAGTGAGCCGGTTTTTCCCGACTTTTCACGTAAAATTGAGTAACTTGAAGCACAAATTGCTCGAAAAACAAGTAGAATAGTAATTTGCGAGATAATTGTAAAACAATTCGGCAAATTTTTTCTTACCGACTAGCTGAGTTCTAACGCAAACAAACAGAAACTAATTTGCCACAAATACTCTTAAATATTTTTTATTTATATGTGTTTCAGTTGGAATGTACGGAAAACTGAAATGCTTGGACGATATAGTTTTATTCTGGAGTTAAATCAAAGAGTATCGAGTAAAATGTTAGTAGGAATCGATATTTTATTTTTAGACGTTTTTTTTTAGAGATAATTCTTTCGCTCATTAGTTTTTCGATCGATTCGTCATTCTTAAAAATACTTTTGAAATATATTTACCTATTTGTTAATTGCATCGTGAGCCTCGCGTTAAATTCCATAAGTTCCGCGTGCATTTCCGCAACCTGAATTAATTTCTCCTGATACTGTTGGGCCTCGCTATGATAATCGAGCGGGGGGGGATCGTCTTCGGAAACAGTGGTGGAATCTGAATCTCTTCTCAACATTTGCACCGCCGTGACGTATTTACGTAACTGTTGTCGTAACAATTCATTCTCACGATTAAGCGCCTGAACTTGAAGCTCGTGACGCTCGAGATGATTCTGATGCTGTCGCTGAAAGCGTGCCAGTTGGGATCTGCTCGTAATAGCGTCGTCTCGAGCTTGCTCCAAAATTTCGCTCATTGCCATCAACCGCGTTCGCAAGGCTCCTGCGTCGAGATTCTCAGCGTCGACGTGAACTTCCAGACCAACCAATGGCTCTGTTGCCTCGATCGCAGCTTCCGTCACCTCTGTTCCATCCTAAAAATCAATAAAAATTCATTATCGATTCATCAGTTACCTTGTCAATCGTTAATTAGCATTTAAAGCTTTAATCCAATTTTATTAATTTTTTTTAAAAAAGATCGATGAAGTGATAACTCGACATATTTTTATTTCTTTTATTTTAATTATAAAAGAAAAAGTGCTCGTTTGGTTCAAAAGATACAGCGTATCGTCAACATATAATAAAACATTTTTTATCGACTGAAATCAATAGTCATTTGTATATTTATCCGTGTGAAGGAATTATAATACAAAGCGATAATTCAATTAATTATTTTTGTCAACTCACGTCCATGTAACTCGGCAGTGTGACGAGCATGTCGTCAAGTGTCTGATCGAGTGGCGAAACAGGGACTAGTCCTCCCATATTACCCGAATCCGTAACCGGAGTTAATACTTTGTCGTCCTCTAGCAAATCGCTACGTTAAGTTAACAAAAGAAATATTTATTCTTTAATTTTTTCTTATTTTCTGTAATGATTTGACAACATTTCTACCTTCGTTCCCAGTCCACTGGCTTAACATTCAATACTATATCGGCATCATCTCTTTTTGGCTCATCCTTTGCAGATAATGTATTCGTAGTAACCTCCGGAAAAACGCAATCTTTCGGCGAAGTTACTATCGTCGGTGAATTGAGACAAGTGGGTGGTGCGCTCGCAGATATCGCAGTTGTATCCCCGTAACTTCTCACCTCGTAGTAGTCGTCGTCGTCTTCGTCGTCATCGTTGTCGAAAGATATTATATGCGTTGGCACTTTTTTCTTCTTCTTCTCTCGGTTGATACTCGAATTTTCTGAATCATTGAATTCTCTTTGTATCTTCCTTACTAATCACAATAACGCAATCACTCGTAATCTTGAGTAAGATATCGAGCAATACACTTACGATCATTACCAAATAACATAGGAAAGCTCGTTAATCGAGTTTACCTGTTATCACTGTTGCGATAATCGGCTCCGATTGAGATACTCGGCACTTGGCTATGACGCTACTCGCTGATTTGTCGTCCAATTCCTCGTTGTCTATCCTTATTGCAAAGAGAATTGTACCGAGTCCTGAAACAAATTGACGATTGAATTAACATTCGTTCGTGAACGAGTGTAGACGAAGTTTTTAAATCTACAAATAGTTGTTTCTATAAAATTTATCAGAGAAACTAAATAACTATCGAGAAATTACTATTTTAAGATGATCCGTTCAGGGAAGAAGGTCCACCGATCGTTCGAAATATAAACAAACGTAGGAGTTCAGAATTTTAAAACGTTATCACACACTCCCAACTTAAGTTTATACAAGATCTAACAAATGATATTTTATTCTCTAAATATATAATCGTAGGATCATCATAATGTAAACATTTTTTTTAGATGATTAATTTAGACCATTAATTTCAATTGTTAATCACCGGCAGCTACGTTGGGTAGCACTGTACTTCTCTCCTGATCTCGTAGGAACGCCCAGCTTTCGTAGAAAGGACTTAGGGCATCGGCGTCGATGACAGTATGAAGATGACGTTCGAGCGAGCGTTCGTTCAAAGCAGCGCGAAGCCACGCTCTACCACGACCAAGATCGGTTTGTACTTTTCGAAGAACGCTAAAGCGATCCTGCTCGTGCCAAGTGAGCTGTTCACGGATGCAAGCCCAGAAAGCAATATCCAAAGAATTTCCGGTTCTCGATGCACCACCGGAAACTAAATCCGAAACGTGTCTGAAATTAATTTTTAAAAAAATGTTAAATACGATATATCTCGAGTTTTGTTAATTTTATCTCAAAATGAATGTAATTTTCATTTACCTAAGAGCCGAATTAATCTTTTCCATTCGATTAGGACGTAATCCATGACGAAATATCGCTTCGAAGGCAAAGCAGAGCCTCGAGACGCATTGATCAGTTTCCGTAGCCAATTCTGCTCGACCGCCGTATCTCACGTGACAAAGTTTTGCCGCGGCTAATAGATCCTCTTGCAATTTTTGTCGATCACTCATATAATTTCTTTCCCGATCCGCGTCGCTTGCATTTTGCGTTCCTGGCACTATCGCTGACATCATACGAAGCGCCTGAAAATAATAAAAAGAAAAACAGTTCAGTTCTTAGTTAACATATATTTCTATTTCTATATTCATATATTCATTTTTAAGTTTTTTGCTGAGTCACTGTCAAAGTAGCAGAATTTTATTCGCAGGATGTAAGCCAGTGCATTTGTATTTACAGATTTTAAATGCTTTTTCAAGAAGGAGATTCAGTGATTAGGCTAAATGAAATATAAAGAGTTACATTTTTGTTATATCGTTGATGTATTGTTCGTTGTTGATTTATTTATTTATGCTACATTTTTTTTAAATATCACGATTATGGTTTATGAAATAATTCAATTCAAAGTCATCTGAATTTTGCTATCCATACAGATGTACTCGGCGGGTGAATAAAGGTATATTTCGTTATTTTGGCATCTGAATGGCAAAAGATAAAATTGCTATGATATATATTTGTTTGATATGAGAAACCACCACAACGTTCTTTAAAGGCGACATTTTATAATTCCTTTGTCAATATTCATTAAAAAATGGCAAAGCTTTGGAATGGTAAACATTTTTTACTTGCATTATCAATACCAATGTGTTCAAAATATATCAACACATTCGGAAATTACATTTTTTTAAATATCCAGTAATTTTTAAATATTGCGCCCACATTCGCGCGCGCTCGCGTGCGAGCGTGCGTGCGTGCGTGCGTGCGTGCGTGCGTGCGTGCGTGCGTGCGTGCGTGCGTGCGTGCGTGCGTGCGTGCGTGCGTGCGTGCGTGCGTGCGTGCGTGCGTGCGTGCGTGCGTGCGTGCGTGCGATCCTGCAAAATTCGAACCTCTATAACTCGAGAATAGCTTGAAGTACGGACTCTTTCACGGTTCAAGTTGTACAGAATTTTTTAATTTGCATAAAATATCTTTCCTTTTATAATAAGATGCTTACACATTTTTGACACGAGTTTACATTTAAGTTCATTGAATTAAAATAACAAGAATACTCAAGCTCCGGGACATGAAAACTGCAAGAAAAAAGTTATAATCGAGTCCACGAATCAAGAAGATTTGATCACTATTTAATATTGGACTAGTGGAAAAATGATTCGTTAAGTTTTTTACGCCCACTGTAGGTGACTCATTCGGAAATGAGACGATTGCAGACTAGGAAACGAACATGCAGAAATTTTCTACATAGATAAGAGATAATTTCAACAAAAAGATCAGATTACATTCTCGTTCTCCACTACGTTGCATTCTGCAAAATGACTGTGTTCAACTTTTTTCTACTTGTTCTTGGGCTCCTTTTATCCGAGCGAGATTACTCGAATTTTCGAATAGATAAGAATTAACTAATTGTCTTCTACCTTTGTTTCTTTCAATTAATGTCAGCAGGATTTTGGACTTTCGATTGGACTTGTTTTTAATTTATCGTAACAACAATAATAAAAGTATTGCCGCCTACTTCCGTTTCAATAATTATTGGTAAATATCTTGGACTTTCTTTTGAAGACACACTTCTATTCTTCATTAAATTGTCATTGGCAGGTGGTGCTTGGATCCACTTTCAATTTTCAACGCCATAAAATAATTAAAGCTTTGCCTTCTACTCGTCTTTTTATTATTATCTGCAGGATTTTAAACATTTTTTGAGATCTTCTTTCGATATATCGTAAGAATTCTGACGACAAAAATAAACGCATTTCCATTTACTTCCTTTTCAATTATTATCGGCAGGTTCTTAGACATTCTTTTAACCCTTTGAGTGTCGATATATTGTTATTGACACTCTATATACCACACCGTCAAAAAGAAAGCCTCGCAGTCTACTCTCCTTTTAATTATTATTGATAATTATCTTAAACATTCCGTCAATTATCACTGACAACAAATATCTTATCGAGAAGGCAAAAGTAAGAACTAGAGAAGTAGAGAAGACTCTAAGCATTCCAGTCACAAGCATTTGACAAAACATATAAATAAAGAAGTTTCATACTCCGTTACATTTCCAAGAAATAAGTTGTTGACAGGAAAACATTGAAACGAGAAAATCTTGAAAAATATAAAGAAAACAAAGGTAACTTGCCATGAGTATGATCCAAACGATGGGCGATCGTTTGAAAATTCACGTTTCAAGGATTAGCAATGAGGAGCGTGTAGCATTGTTGCGAGAGAGGCAGAGCACGCGGAAATAAACGATGCGAAACGAACAATATTCACAACAATCATTGACAAAACACTGCGTAATTATATCTCCGTAGCTTTCACAAAATACACGAGCGACCAACAGTGCGATAGAGACAGAGGAGGGGGCTGTGTTCGCGAGTCAATGATTCCTCAGATTTCTCATCGACTGACAATTTACGACGAATTCAATCGAAACGAAAGAGCATTAGTCTGACACTGACGCGGCGTGGTGCGTTAAGCGTTTATGATCGAGGGGGCGGAGAATCCTTCGTTCTCTCACGCTTGGCCTCGTTCTTTTATTCTTAATAATAATAATAATAATAATAATAATACTTTTAATATAATATTCCGTCGGTAAGATAAACGCGTGCCGATACACAAGCTTGAACTTGAAGTTGTTAGAGCACAGTCTTCTGCTAGAGTCATACACGCTTTAATTAACTTTGCAGACTTCTGCCATTATCGCTAATGCGGAATCTAACGCGTAGCGTTATCTCTCGGCTAACATGGGAAATTATTTTTATTTTTCACTTGTTTGCGTCTGCACAAAATGGCAGAGATACGTACAGACGTCCGATGTGGTGCTCATCTAAAATTAATTAGCCATGCGTTCCAGATTGTAAAAGTGCAAAAAAGTCGCAAGAAAATCTCTCTCTCTCTCCACTCTTTGTGTCTGGTCACCATATGTACGAGAGAGATAACATTTTTCCATTGCCAATTGTAGAAGTGAAAGACAACTAGCCTGGCGAAATTTGCATTACAGTTTTTGTTACCGACTAAGCGATCGCGCATATCTTCTTAAGACGATGTGCTATACCGACTGAGTCATCATGAGTGTTGGCAAGTTAGATAACGACATTGATAATCGTAGTAGAGCGAGAGAGAAAAATGGAATAAATTTCATAACATTTTCCACGAAACCAGATTTTGGTAAGAACATCAGAAGAAAACGGTCACTGGGCGAATGTGGCACCGAGTGAACCACACAAATTCAACATTTATTAGAAAATCTGAGTCCGAAGAAAAAGTGTTAGAAATTTTTTAGCTCTGTATCTTTTGCACTTGCGTATTGGACCATATGTCACGTGACTTAAGCGTTCTCAAGGAGAAACCTACTTGATCGGTAACAAACCAAATTTTTTAAGAGTACATTGAGATTTTAGGGGAAATAACGAGTTTTACAAAACAACATGATGCGTTATTCATCGTACCATCATGTTCCGATGTCCTAAAGAAAAAATGTCAACGGAAATCTTTGTTACCGACCGAGTTGACGTTTACGAGATCTCGTTCGTAAAAGACCGTGAGAGAGGGGCTTCGCTTGCCTCCCCCTTAAGGGGCAATGAAACTACCATCAGTACGAAAGAGATAGAACTAATATGGCACTCACGACGGAGTAAAAGAGAAACAACACATCTGTGTAAGTATGGATATTTTGCCTCCCCTTAAGGTTTATCACGGTAAAATGAATCTGGGAGAGGGAACTCTCCTGCTGAACAGTGCTGCCACTTAAATTCATTGCGCAGCTCTGTAATTGTATCGGTAAACGCGTCAAAACCTGACAATCGCGTAAACATCTGCAATATTTTATCAGAAACAGAGTAAAGTGTTGTTCGCTGGTTTTTTTTTACCACCGATTATTGAAGTGTTCGAGTGATTTTTCGTGAGTTTGAACGCTGTCAAGAATTTAAGGAAAAAACGCGACTAGTTAAAAAGCTTAAAGAGTGAACGATAGGTAACGTAATGGGCGCACTGACAAGTCGACAAAATGCTGATGTCGAGGAAGTCGATATCGTGTCAAATCACGCTTATAAATATCCACCTCGTTGCGGTAAGTAAAAAATAATTAAAGAGATTTATTATTTTTTCATTTGTTCGAAACCTTTTTTTGTTCTTGTCTTTACTTTTTTTTGTACAGAATAAAATTATTTTGCATCGCAGTTACTCCGATTGAAAACTGACACTCAGAAAGGAATAAAAAAAAGTTTTTAATTTCTACCTTCTCAAGCAACAAACTAATTATTTATCCAATTTAAGATTCAAAACATTTGTAAAATCGGTTGATTTTATTTAACAAGAAGCTTATGTATCGAAGAATGTTTTCTTTTGAATAGGAATTTAATTACGTGGAAGTTAAGACTTATGAAATGTTTCAATTAACCATCCGACATAAATCTACGTAACTATATGAGTTAGCTTGAAAGAATTACAAGAGAAACGCTACAGGAGAAACAACTACTACAAGATTCATGACTTATTAAACTATTATCATTAATGGTACGATCTTGGCATAAAGGGTCGACGAATAAAGCGTAAATACATGAAAGATTATACACGGAAAAAACGACTACCGCTACTACTTATGTAAAAGTTTCAATTATTTGGAATTTGTATTACGTCCAGATAGAATTTATCAAATCTAAAGTTTACTCCAAAAATAGTGAAAGACGATCTCAAAAGTTATTAAATATTTTGAGCAAACATAGTTTGGCAGACAAAATGAACCACATAGTAGACGCGTCGAATGAAAATATCTTGCGTCAACTCTGATTCAAAACTGTGAATGAGAAAATCTTGAGATTATTGTTTTTGCGTTAAAATTAAATTATTTGTCTAATTTGAGATTTTTCATTGTTGCAAAATGTCTAGAATTTTTTAACTGGAAGCTCGAATGATCTAGAACTTACTTTTCTACTCAGAATTTCCTTACGTACTAGTATCGAGTAATTGTAATTTGCGGTAAGTCAGAAGTTCCCTTAATTACCGCAACAGTATTTATCCAAATGAAAATTTATGCCTGAAAGGAGTAAGGAAGTTAGAATTTCCAATTATGCTACATTTCTTTGAGGAAATACAGTTTAGAAACAAAAATCAGTTATACGGATGACTTCAGTAATTTTTTTTGTAACCTTAAATATCCATAAAACGACAGATGCATAATTATTGTTAATGATCCTTCCACAGATATATTTTTATAATTCTAGCTTAATCTCCTCGTACTGAAGATTTTCTAAGAACATAATAAAATGAAAAAGTTATCATTTCCTAAGCAATTCCATTAAATTGATAATTAATTAAATTCTCTTCATTCTGGCGAAGGAAATTAAATTTTTATTCCAACAAGTTTCAGTCCCGAGAAACTTTGAGAGCTGCAAAGCTCCAAAGTTCAATTTTTATTATTAAAAAAAAAATAATAATATTCAACGATAACATTTTTATTAGTCGTCAAATTTTGCAGTCAGCAATTATTTAACGGATTTGCTACTAAAATCTGCTGTTTTATTTTGTTTTTAATTACAATTCATTTGCGTCTGGAACTTTTTTATAAATATATATCCGATGCAGCGCTTAACAAAAATAACATTCCATGTTTAAACGCTCAAAATGTATTAGCCAACAAGAAATACTGGAACTGACAAATGATGTTAATTTTTTTCTGATTTAAAACATAAATGATTAAAGAAATTTTTAATTTTGCAGGCAGCTACTTTGGAAGTCACTTCATAATGGGCGGCGAAAGATTTGATACACCGCAACCAGAGGCCTATTTATTCGGCGAGAATACGGATCTCAATTTTCTTGGAAGCCGTCCAACTCCCGTTAGTTGATAATTCCGTTGTTAATCGGCTTCGAATCTCATTCCATAAAGAATCGACAATAAACTAAATACATTTTTCTCACGTTCCAGTTTCCATATCCACCACCACAGGCTAACGATCCCACGAAGACTCTTAAGAGTTTAGTAAATATTCGTAAGGAATCTTTGAGGCTTTGTCGTAGCGTCGATCAGACGTCGACATCCTCCCAGCCTCACAACGATATCAGTCCTTACGCGGATGGAGACACCGACAAAAAACCTACGAGATTTAACATAGAATTCACTTTCGACTGCGACGTGAGATGTGCCATTACGATATATTACTTTTGCTCGGAGGAAATTACTACCAAAGGTGTCTCGTAAGTTAGAATAAACAAAAAAACCTCTATAACATTCGACTTAATTAAATATTACGTCGCTGTGTGACAAAGATATATTAAAAAATTAATTTAATTATCTAATAATACAGAGAATATCGAGTTGCGGCTGTGGATAACCTGGACTTGCCAAGGATAAGAGAAAAATGCGAGGCGTACTTTTATGTTGTCGTTCTATTTATTATAATTTTTCATCTTTGCTTTTGATTTTAAGTTTTTTTTATCGTTGACATGTTTTTCGTGTTCCGTTACTTTGTTTATCATTTTAATCTAATTTATTTATTTATCTTTGTAAAAGGATTATTTTTCAATGGCTTGCTTCGTATTCGCTTGTCGCTAATTAAAATTCTTTCTGAAGAGGATTCGCATGACGGATCGAAACGTAAAATCGTTTGTTTCTTTGCTTCGAATTGTCTCTCATCTTTCTCTCGTCATTGACACGATCAAGTCACACATAGTCGCAACTCGTTATCTCTCGTACCACCGTGATTATCCACAACTAAAACTCAACTGGTAGATTAATGAATTTAAATGAATTAATGTTAAATTGATGATATTTTGTTATTGCGGTGAATACGCAGATATATGCCGAGGGATCCGTCGATGAATTCCGAGACATTTCACTACAAAAAGGGTGCCAATCAGCAATTTTGCCAGACCTCCCACATATTTGATCCGACGCTCTACAACGAGGAGGATTTACTCTACAACGCAGAGAGAGAGGTTTGTGTAATCATTTTTTGTTTGTATAGAATGAAAAATTTTGTAATTACTACATAGAAACATCTTTGGATTTGTAGGTAATACCAATTGCCATTCATTGCGTGGCGGAGGAAGGTTCCGAGGAGCCTAAACAGTCGCACACGACGATAGCGGTGATCGAAAAACAGACGGATGGTTCCTATCTTCTGAAAGCACTGAAACAAAAGCTCTACGTCGACGGTTTGTGTTACTTGTTGCAAGAAATATACGGAATTGAGAACAAGAATACAGAAAATGCAAAGGTACAGAAAGAATGATCTTTCAAACGATTTTCACAGCATCAAAGCATTAAGGAGGGTAAAGCGTTATTAAGTCCGGTGGCGTATGCGATGCGGAGCAAGTATCGTGAGAGGAAGAGGCCCGCTGTACGGAATCCCGATCGTGCCGAGATAAAAGCTCGTAGATGCTCGGTGGCTCGCGTTGAAATTTGAATGTACGGTTCCTGACAGTATCCTCTTGTCATTGATGCATTTTTTAAACGATCATCTTTTACCAAATGTTTGCAGCTACAGTTTGAACGCCGCAAGGCCTTTTCCATAAGAGTAATATTCAATAGCTCAAATTGCGTAGTCAATATCTTGGCAACTGAACGTTGAATCTCTTTTAAAATTTGCATACTTTTAAATTAAGAATTAATTTACCTCAGATTTTCTATTAACGAAAAAATAATTAAAACGATCTAACGCTTCACCCTCCTTAAATAAATAATTTAATTTAAGGATTTACATTTTTTTTCAAAATCAAACAGCAAGGCAGTGACGAGGATACCGAGGACAACGGTTCCGAATGCGTGATCTGCATGTGTGACGTACGAGACACGCTGATTCTACCCTGTAGACATTTGTGTCTATGCAATGGATGCGCTGATTCGTTGAGATATCAAGCCAACAATTGTCCGATATGCAGAGCTCCTTTCAGAGCACTTTTGCAAATCAAAGCTCTGCAGAAAGCGACTGGTGCTGTTATAACAAACCCCCCACTGCCAGAAGTAATATATTCTATAAGAAAATCAATATAATAATTATTACTGCGGTGCAAAGCTCCAATTTCTCAAGTTGGAATTATTTGAAAAAATTTATTTTTATCAAAATATATTTATTAACTTTTTTTTTTTTATAATAACAGGGAAGTTCGGAAAACATTCCATCGGGATACGAAGCTGTGTCTCTCATAGAAGCTCTGAATGGTCCCTGTACACCTAGAGCCGCTGTAATTCCTCCCGAATCACCCGATACACCGGATACGGATACAGCGAGCGCAATACAAGCTGCGGAAGCGCTCAATAGGTGAGACATTTTTTTTCTTAAGATGATGTTCTTCGGTCGATAACATAAACTGTAATGAAAATGTCTTCATCACGATTGATCTTTCGGATAAAAAGGAAGGTTTAAATACGTCTCACGAATCTGAAGTTGACCATTCTTACTTTTTTATTCGAAATATCAATACTTGGCGGAGAAATTAACAACGGATAAACTCTGCTACATCTCTCGCATGTAGCGAGATGTGAGAAAAGTAAACAATGTATAGCACATCGTCTTAAGTTAGTTATGCAAATTTTCTTAATAATAATATAAGAACAAGTGTATTTTGTCTTAGAGTTAAAAAAAAAATCATACGGGGGAAATAGGAAAAGTGTGATATAAATATAATTAATATACTTTTGTTATTAAAATAATTGTAATAAATATTTTTTGACAAATATCATTCAAGTGGATGCTGGAGTAGACTTCACATTGTACAGGACTGTAATATGAACATAAACGCTTCGACGTCCGGTTGGATTATGGTTGATAACGTGCAAAACAAAATGAGAATAATCGTATTCACCATTCAGAAAATCAATAAATGTCAACAGGATCTGTTTTGTAGAATATAAAACTTGTGGGAACTCACATACGTCAAACCGTACCATACGTTGATGCTTTGAGATTCTTTGAACATTTCAATATCATAAGTTGCCAGACTACATGAACGCAGTATACATTTTATGAGAATTTTCCGTTACGTTTGATCTTTCGGATAAAAGACGAGAACGGTGAAATGTAGAATTATAACGTACAGTTTACGATTCTCCTCTTTTATCCAAAGGATCAATTGTGTCGAAGAAATTTGCATTACAGTTTTCTTTACCGACTGAGGAGTAGCACATCACCTTTGGGGGGGGGAAGGGTCTGAGATACAAAAAAAAGCATATTTTTGTGATTTTTTTTTCAGAGTACCTTATTAGTTAATATTTTTTTAATTTGTTACATTATTAAGCATTACTCTAAGAATATTCTGTTAAATTTTCATTTTTAAAAATAGAAAAATAAGCCAGTGGTAGTGGTGAGAACCGAGTCACCTCAAAAAAAAGTTTCCATGCGGTAGTCAGGATAACTCATGATTGCTTCATCCGAAATTAAAAAACCAAAAAGATTTCTTTAGTACATAAGTTTATCTTGGATTTGAACGAAGGAATTAACAAAATATTCATTTTTGAATTTTTAGTAAAGGTGCAATCAAAGAACTCTCATTTTTGCCAAAAATTGCTCTTATGTTCAATGAAAAAATAAGTTGTAATTGAAAAAAAAAAAATCCTTTGTTCATAACCGAGTATTTGGTATGTAAAAGAAGTGTGCAAAGTTTAGGTGAAATCGGTCGAAACGTTTTCGAGAAATTTTGACTACCGACTTAAAAAAAAAGTTTTAAGAAAAACGCGATTAAAGTCTCATGACGATCAAGGGAGACCGAGCGCCCGGAGACTCAATTGTCTATAACTCGTAAAGTTTTGCTCCTAATGACTTCAAATTTTCTGACAATATTTCTTATAAGTTGTAGTATCAGAGAAAAAAAGAAAAAAAACCAATTTTTCGACCCTTTTCCCCCCTTAAGGCGAGACTCGATACCGACAGTTCATCTCAATAGTTTTAAGACATCTTTTTCGAACCCAGATCTTTGTAGGGACGTCGAAAGAGTGGGACTTACTGCGTGAATATGGGACAGAGTGAGTCCCACAAATCTGATTTTTATTAGAAAATCTAGATCCGACAATAGTGTGTTTTTAGCATTATCTCTCTCGTAATTACGGATTCTCGAATCATAGATCAAACCTACATACATAGGGACCGGTGGGAGATGACATTTGAAATGGTAAAAAGGGGGAATCGTAAAAACTGTGAGATATACGTAGGAACTAAACCATACAATGTCATATTTATAATGATAAAAAAATGCATAATAATGATGACTTGAGACAGAAATAGTTTTTCACAGTATCAATAATAATCTGATTGTCGATCGTCCGAAAGAACTCCAGTATCGAAGCATTCCTCGATAAAGGACGGCGAGGTAACAGCTAGAACGAGTAGCTCGCCTTGTCCAACTCCAGAATTTCGAATGTCCGTGCTGTTGGCCCGCGACGAGAACAGCACATCGCAGAAGGATCTTCACGGTCGTTCTCCCGGGATGCGAGCCAAGAGTTCGGGTCATCAACGCGACAAGAGCAATCTACGAACGCGTGATACTCTGCGTCTCGTGAACGAGAAACAGCCAGCTTCTCTCTACGAGGTAGAGTACAGGAACGTAGAGAATAATTCGTAGCAACAACGAAAAAAAAAAAAAAAAAAAACGAATGCAAAAAACAAAAAATATATATATTTCTTGTCAGTGAGTTAACTGATAAGTAATTGTTCAGGCGCAAGGACAGGACGATGACAGCGAGGCTGAAAAATTATCGCCGCTATTGGATGCCGCAACTAGCACCGAAGCTGCCGATTCTTATCGCAACAACTGTGACGCCGACATCGACGACGATCTTCGTAATACCGACAACATGAGCGCAGCGGAAATAATTTGTCACTCACACTGACGACGGCGCGTCAACGTGTACACGAATCTTATGGCGGAATCGCGATTCGTCACGAAACTCATGAAAAATCAACAATAATTGTACGATCAAGGAATCGATGAATTCCTTTCTCACAGAAGATGACGGTTTTCCTATCGAGACTTTGAGAAATTCAAGAATTACTAGCGTTTCGAGAGTTGCTACAATTTGTTTTAACATTCGTTTACATCTTATCGATTATAATTATAAGTTTTTTTCTTTTGTTAATGACAAACGTAAGCTTCCTTTTTATAAATTGTAAAATTGGTCATTCTTGCTGTCGAAAAAAATCGACAATTTTAAGGGTAATAGCCCAATAAGATCATCGTGCCGTGACAGCTGCCGGCCGAATGCCGTCATGTACGTCCGCGCAAGGACGATATTGTGACGGTACGATTTTTTAACAGCGAAGCGTGCCAATATCGTGCCCGTACGGTTTCAGCAAATCGTGAGGCCCCACGTTGCGCTGCAATCGTGCAGACGCAGTGTTGGAACGCCATGTTATCGAAACTTTATGACGGCACGTTAGGCCGTTCCGTGCCGTCACATTTCAATCTGGGAGGTTGTATAGTAATAGGGACGTAGGATCAGTAGTTTCCGAATAAAGAATCATTGTACAAATTTTTAATATTCGAAGCAAAGATGATAACGCGCGCGAACATCGTGAAAAGAATGATGTTTAATAGAAAATGTAGCCACTGGAATTGTATTGGTTGATATACGAAGACGAATAAAGGCGCTCCGTATGCCTAATATCTTTAAGCACTTAAGGGTGATGTAACATACCGACGGAGCTACCGTCTTTGAGATTTCATCGTTATACATCTGCCTTCCGTCTATAATCTCAAAAACGATTAATGTTTGAGGCTAAAAACAAATTAGATTCCTGTGCAGTATGACTAGATGCATCCTAAATTGTTTTTGTCATAAATGTTAACCTCGGTATGTTAAATCATCTTAAGACGATGTGACATATCGATGGAGCCACCGTAAATAAGGTTCCGTCGGTATATATCAGGCTTCCCCATTTTTTTTTTCGTGACGATTGATATTTTGGTTAAAAGCAAATTAGATTGACGCGAAGAATGACTCAGACGCATCTCAAATTAAATTGTAATTTGTTGTAAAATTTTAAACGTCGCTGAAAAAAAAAAAAAAAAAAAAAAAACAAACTATTAAATCGGTAATTTAGTGACTCAGTTCGGTGTCTCAAACCGCCTTAATGAATGGACCTCAAAGGAAATCAATTTATATACCCAGTGCGCCAAAACACTAAAGAAAAAGTAACAAATTTTGATATAGTTCGATGATGAACATATGTGATTACGATAAATCGTTAAACTTTCAGGTCGATTATGGAAGATCGTTTGTCGAGAAACTGCCAATACGTATTTCTACTGTAATTTAAATACTTATCATTTTCGCGTTTTTTTTTCCACTTTTATTATTTCATTGTTGTTATCTGTATAGTAAAATCCACACAGTAAAAAAAATTAACTATATCTACGATGTCTCGTTCTTTTTCGTATCGTTTGTTGCTCAGAGACATCGTAGTCTTACCACGATGTTTTATAACCGTATTCAAGATGTAGTATAAAGATTGTCGAAGAAAGACACACCGGAATGCTTATAAGAAGACATTTAAACATTATTGATAGGCCAGAATGTCCTATTTCATTGAAAAAAATGCATTAAGATCGATCGTAAGTGTTCTTATCATCTGAAAAAAAATCGTTGGATCAAAGTACAAAAAATTGTAGGAGTAAATTTGTTTTTTAAACAATAATTATGTAAAAAATGAAAGTCCTTCAATTTTTTGTATCTGGAGTTTTATTTTACATGATCCGAATATCGTTACGAACAATAAAATCACAGCTTCAACTGAAATCGATGGACTTGACCTCTTTAAAAGATTTAATTATTTTTTAATGTGTGGATTCCAAGATGGTGCGTATTAATGATTCTCGATTATAATTCTGCATACTAAGAATTTGTAAATATTATTGATGGAAGTTACTATTGGAAATATTAGCTTTTAATCGACATAAAAAAAATAATTCGTTTTTGTAATAAAAATAATGTTAGGTGTTATGCAATTGAAATTGTAAAATTATAAACTCGCGATACGTGTTTTACGCGCGTCTTCTATTTTATATTTAAAACTATGTAATATTGATATATCACTGTAACGCAAGAACTATAGGAGTCGTCGAGTATTTTAACAAGAAAAATATATTGCAAAGATAAAAATAAAAAAATGCTGATAAAAGTTAATTTTGTTGTTGTTGTTTTTTTTTATTTATTATTATTGAATACCAAGATTTACAAAAAAAAATTGTTAATGTAGTCTCGTGTATTCAATTAGAGGGTCGCGAGGTATTCCTTGAACTTCTTCCACTTGTCGAGGGGTCCGTGTTCGGGAAGATATTTGACATTGCAGCCATCGGGTTCGAGACGACCGGCGTTCTTGAGATCCTCGTATTCGGCGCGCTCGTACTTGGTGAATCCCCATTTTTTCGATACATATATCTTCTGACGTCCTGGAAACTTGAACTTTGCACGACGCAGAGCCTCGATAACCACAGCCTTGTGACGGTCCGACGAACGAACCGACATAATCGGCTGACCGATTCGTACTCGGGCTACCGTACCCTGGGGCTTTCCGAAAGCTCCTCTCATTCCAGTCTGGAGCCTGAGAAAAAAAAAAGAAAACCGATAAATGTTATAACCGACAAACAAGTGGTATATTCGTATTTTTTTTCTTCATTCTTATTTTATCTAAAAGTTTTTAAGTTTTCTATTTTCAAAGACAATTCTTGATGCTTTTTTTCTCATGTTGATAAGCTTTCGAGACAAAGATCGACGATATTGTTGTTTTATGATTCAGATTAATCAATTCAATTCATTGGTAATTGATAATTTAGCTCAAGAAGTTCACTGCACGAGATCTCCGTACGCGAAGGGTTAACGAGTGGACACACGTTCTGAAACGATTTTTCCTTGGGTGTTTGAAAAGCTACAGCTTCCGTACCATTCAAGCAAAGCTTTATGAATAGTGCAGTGATTCTTGTGGAAGATTTTATGATAAGAATCGAATTACGCTTACGACAACAATGATCATTAATCAGAAAGGAAAAAGCAATCAGAACAATTATTAATAATAAAATGAATTCATCGTCTATTTAAGACGTCGTATCTCTCTCAAATCGCTATACGTACGAGACAGCAGCATTTTCCAATAGAAAATTTGTCTGTCAGGGTTGATCAGTCGGATAAAAGCTAAGAAAAGTGCCGTCCGTTTAATAATTCTGCAGGACACCGTTTTCGCCTTTTCAATCAGCTAATCCGTGGTGAATTTTGGAATGAGAAGTTACGTTCTGTCCCTTTCACATCCAAACATAATTCACATCGTGTTAATGCCATGTGACAGAACTTCATAAACTGTAATCAAATCTACTCAGAGACGATTGACCTTTGATAAGAAAGCAAATTCAATTCCACTGCACGGTAGATAAACAAAGTGAAACCGAATTTCCTCTGGTTGAAGTAGAATTTTTCGGTTACCGATTATTATTTCTCAAGGTGTGTCACATCACCTTAAGGATATTTGGGCCAAAGATGACTACGCTGAACGCGTTAGTCAGTGTGCGAGAAAAAAGCGTCCCCCGCGTGAGTGATCGAAGACGAAATAACCGCCAAGTCTTTCGTACGTTCAATGAATTTTAGAGACAGACAATGTTCAAAGTTGGACACAAGATGTCCGAAGATATCAATTCCGATCTCTTGGATTTATATTCGGATCCAACAGAAACTGACGAAGAAAATAGCTACATTCTATTTCAATCGGTTAGTTTTCTCAACGTTCCACGTAAATAACCATAACTTTGAGTAGACGTAGCTGAAAAACCAAACTGCTGATAGTTGCAAAGAAAATAATAATAAGTTAATTTCTTCTCTACAAATTTTATTAGAAACAAAAATCTTTTGTTAATAATAAATTTAATACGGAATTAGATACAAAGCATGCTGGAGATATATATTAGAGCTAGCTAGCGACGATTCTTACCTATCAGCTCCAGCGCACGACAACATCTTGTTTATTCGGATAATGTGGAAAGGATGAAGTCTCATGCGAATATGAAATTGATCTTTTCCGGCATTCTTCACCATGTACTTGTTGCAGCAAATACGTCCAGCCTCGAGTGCCTCTGAGCTGAGTTGTTCGTACTCATCGGAGACCAAATGGACGCACAGAGGGAAATCCTCCACGCAGGCCTTCTTCTTTCCAAGATCAAAGATTCGGATCTTAGGATCTGGGACACCACGACAGAAGCGAGACTTTGGGTATGGCTTGTTCTTGCAGTAGCGGTAACTACGAATAATTAATAAACACTTAAAACATCTTAAAATAAAAATAAAATTATCATTTGTATACACAGATTTAGCATTTATTCTTTGTTTTATATTGCGAGCATAATAAAAATTTGAGGTTATTTCATCCACATGTTCGGTTATTTGCAAAACAGTTTAAATTTGTAAATGTTCAAGTTGATATGTGTCGCATCCTGCTCGTTCCGTCCTGTCTGCAGCTAAAAGCTGTAAAATATTTATTTTTCATGGATGCTAAACCTATTGGATGAAACGCAAATGATTTATCTGTACAACCAATAGATAAGAAAGGTGATAATTCATGTTTTTCTCTACATATTCTTCTCAATGACCGTGTGAGGTAACGCGACTAATCTTTCAAAACTATACTCCAATATACTCAAATACGGTTGATGTTCGACTATAAAGAAAATTTAATTTCACCGCAAAGATAAATAAAGTGAAACCAAATTTACTTGGCTAAAACATTAAACTGCTTTGGCTAAATTGGATTACAGTTCCTATACCGATCAAAGTTTTCGAATGTGTTTTAAATCGCCTTAAGGAGAGGTGAAACATCTGAGTACGAAAGAGATAGATCTAGTATAAAGGACATGGCAGAGTGAAAGAGAAGCAGCACGTCTGTCATTAGATATCAACACTGCACCTTAAAACTTCTGTAACATTTCTCTCAAACCCAAACTTTTGTAAGAACATTGTAACAGTCGTTGTCACTGTGAATGTAGCATAATATGACAACAGCCCCGTTCTACAGAATCCATCTACACGCAGATCAATCTCTGCACGAGTATTAGAACTTGGTCTGCGTAGAGACGAGTTCTGTAGAACAAGAGTGCTGCCGCTCCGAACAGGCTCCAAAGTTCTGCAATTTTTGACACTCCAGGATCGAGAAAAAAGTTATGCTCTGTCTCTCGCATTCACGGTTCCCGATGGTGTTGCTCAGTCGATAATAAGTTTTTCTATTAGAATAATCACACAGAGTTTTAAAAACTAAATAAATAAATAAACGTTTGCTTCGTAACTAGACACTGATAAGAATCAATGTTTCGTTATAAATAGAACGATTAAGTTTCTTGTTTTTTAATAACACAATATTGCAAATAAAAATGCAATTACAACAAATTGTAAATACGGAATAATGATAAAACTAAATAAAACTCGAGGTTAATAAACGAGAAAAGCATGACGTCGGAACTTACCACCTAGCTGGACGTCGGCCCATCTTGAGACCTGAAATCCGTCAAGAAGAAAAACTTATTAATGAAAAATAATCTGAAACACTCTTTTCGCGATAATGAAAGAAAACAATTGAGTTTTCTCTAGTTTTCATGAAAGTAGGATTATTTAGGATAAAACGGAATAAAATAATTACGATAACGTACCGAACCCTCACACGCTTAACGAGGGAAAAGGAAGTTGGCTACGTAACGAAGTACCGTCAAGTTCATTTCGAGATTCGATAGAGCTACCAAGTTTTATCGTAGGCGCTGCTGGCTTCCGCAGCATGATAATCGGTAGATTGTCGAGCTTCATACTTGAAATCTGAAACACACTGACTCAGTCAGTAAAAAAAAAAACTTCAATTATATTTACTCATAGATCGTTGATAGCTCGTACGAAAGTTTTGAGCGATAAAGTTTGCCTAACAATTTTATAGTTGACAGTTCTTTATGTAGTAGGTGTCTTCCGTAGCATGACAATCGTTAGGTTGTCGAGTTTCATACTTGAAGTCTGAAACACACTGACTCAGTTAGTAAAAAAAAAACTTCAATATATTTACTCATAGATTGTTGATAGCTCGTACGAAAGTTTTGAGCGATAAAGTTTGCCTAACAATTTTATAGTTGACAGTTCTTTATGTAGTAGGTTTTATACCGATACTTAACCTCAAATTTTTCAACACTTCTCGAATCCAGAAACGTCAGGATGTAGGGACGTCAGAAAAATGGGACACTCTAGGTCAGGGGTCTCCAAACTTTCCAGCCTTAGGGCCATACTGATTATTCCAGTAAGTTCCGAGGGCCAAAACCATAAGCCTACAACAATGTTATGAGTAGTTAGCCCATGACCATATCAATGTAGATGTCATATTAATAATTATTCAACATAAAATTAGAATACTTCAGTAAACTAAATTTAATTTGCTATAAAAAATATGTTCTCTAAAAGGAGTTTTCAAGTATGCTAGCTCTCCGCGGGCCGGACAAAATCTGTCCGCGGGCCGAATGTGGCCCTCGGGCCGTAGTTTGGAGACCCCTGCTCTAGGTGAATGTGACACGGAGTGAATACAAATCCGACATTTATCAGGATTCTGGGTCCAAGATAAATGCCTTAGAAATGTTTAGTTTTATATTTTTTATCGCACTCACGGACACTGGACTAGATATTTTTACCGACGTTAGTCGGTAAGTTTATGTATACGCCTTACATTGTACAGAATTGTAATATGAACGTAAACGTTTCGACGTCTCGTGAAATTTTGATTGAAAACTTGCAAAACGTCATAATAATCGTACATTACTGACCCTTCAGAAATCTAATATGGCCGCTCAAAATGTCACCAACATCAGTTTTGTAGGATATAAAGTTTTCTGGAATTCACATACGTCAAACCGAATTGAACGTCGATTCTTAGAGGTTTTCCAAACATTTCAATATCGTTAAAAACTCGATAATATAAAAGAAATTAAGTGTATACTGCGTTCATCATGTGTAATCTGGCTGCTCACAGCAACGAGAATAGAGACAGACTACGTGAACGTGGTATACACGCTCTACGTTAATTTCTTTTGTGTCATCGATTTTTTAACGGTATTGAAATGTTCAGAATCGACGTCTGATCCGGCTTGACGTATGTGCGTTCAGAAACGTTTATATCGTACAATGCAGATGATGTTGACAGTTAGAGCGGCCATATTGGTTTTCTGAAGGGTCAGTAATATACGATTATTCTTATTTTTTGCACGTTTTCAACCGAAATTCGACTAGACGTCGAAACGTTTATGTTCATACTACAGTCCTGTACAATTTGAAACATATCCGCGGTGTATGAACGTTGCTGGGTGTATACTCAGAAGTAGCCTATTTTACCCACCAAAGTCGGTAACAAAATCTACTCCAGCATCCCCTCAACTTCTTTTGTGTGATCGACTTTTTGACGGTATTAAAATGTTTGATAAATCTCAAAGAATCGACGTCCGATCTGGTTTGACGTATGTGAGTTCCAAAAAGGTTTATATTCTACAAAACTGATATCGTTGACATTTCGAGTGGCCATATTAGATTTTCGAACGGTAAGTAATATACGATTATTATCATTTTTTGCACGTTTTCAACCGGACGTCGAAACGTTTACGTATTACAATCCTTTACATTGTAAGGTATATCCATAGACAACGATATAGCGTTTTTTCACCCACTAAAGTCGGTAATAAATCTACTCCAATATCCCCTTCAGGTACAGTATCGGTATTAAACTTCTCATCCATCTATAACGATGTGTGATGATCGCTCGATCGGTAACAAAAACTGTAATGTTAATGTCACTGCTCCGTTCGATCTTTCAGATAAAATAAAAGACTGTCAACTGCATCTCGCAATTGTACACTTTATCGTTCTCGTCTTTTAAAAGTTAGATTAATCGCAATTAACCGTTGCAAAGAAATTCGCTATAGACAAAAATTCTGCTATCTCTCTCGCCCATAGAACGATACGTAGAGAGAGATGCACAACTAAGGTCTGACAATGAGTCTGACAGAGGCAGTCACCATATGATGTGATATCGTAGAAAACACATTTTACACGCTCGTCGTATTGAGCACCTCGGACTTCGCAAACCTAAGTATTTCATTTGATAACAATATTTTTAAAAAATACACAAAATGTCTTTATACTTAAGTAATATATAATGTAAAGATATGATGGAGGTTGTCGAATTCCCCGAAGACGTTAATCCTCCTCGTAGCAATCAGTTCACCGTCGACGATTTGGACATTGAGATACTTCCTCTGATCTACGAAATCATACGAAGGTTAGTTCTTTCTTTGATAAGCCTTGTGTTCCAGTTAATGACCATTTTATCAATAACAAATTATTTTTGATAAGATTGCTTTGATTATTTTACTCACAAATATTATTCTTCTTGCTGAAAAAAAATCATTGGATTTTTTTTTGTCATCGTTTAAATCGGATCTTAAAATTGCAATAAATTTATAGAAATAGCAACCAATTGATTATTATTTGTGACAATTCGATAAATCGAAGTTCGGAAATGACGAAATTAACATTTTTCACGTAATACTTTTATTTATTTAACAAATGGTAGGTTAATAGTGCATTTTTTTTGTAAACCTAACCTCAATCGACTTATTAAACCGTTCACGTACGGAGACCTCGTAAAGCTAGTTATCTCGGTAACTATCAATTTTCGTTAGAGCATAGCATTGGTCTATACGCTGTATGAACCTTGGCTACAAGGACAAAAGAGCTCCTCTATTTGCGTTACAGTCTCTGTACCTGAAGGGTTTGGTAAAAAATTTGAAAAGTCACTGATACTTAGAAGACGTAACACTGCTAATGTACCAACGGTTTCGTAATATTGCGACAGTTCTATAATTAGTGTATTTGCGCATGTCGAGATATTTATTTTCTATCGACAAATATGAGAGAAACTGATGATTAGAATAAAATTGTAATATCTCAGAAAGCTTTCTCTCGGGTGTAGCGCAAATAAAGCATTGTAACTCATATAATTTTATTTGTGTTTTTTATCAGCGTAGAAAAAGATCCCTACGATACAACGCAGAAGGCCAAAGAGTCTCAGGATACGAGTCACAAGATTTTAGAGCTACAGAAGAAATTGGACTCTGTTAGGTCGCAGGTATAGCTGCATATCGTATCGTTAATTATTCAATTTTATCGTAGCAAACTAACAAAATTGTATTTGGTTTTTCTAGATGTTCAGAAATAAATTTACCCCTCGACAGCCACTGCTGCTTATATTGAGAAATGTATGCGTCAATGTCGGTATATCGACGCTCTAGGGGTTATGTAGATGAAGAAATTTCATTCTTTTATTGAATTTTATCACATAAATAGACCAACTTGTACGAAAAGAGCAATTGCATGTCATTTGTATACATTTTTTTTCATTCAATTTCAGTGAGCAAACAATTTTTTTTCATTTGATTTTTATCACTGACTGAATTGTACGAAAAGAGAAATTAAGAGAGATTCGTCATTGGTTAATATACAATGTTATTCATTAAATTAACCAATTGACCTTTTTTTTTCTTAGATTAAATTTTATCATAGCGAAGGAACAACCTTTTTCTATCTTTTCATGAAATATTATCATTGCGAGTGGCCGACTCGTAAAAAATAAATTAGTTTTTGGTTTCTACACATTTTCCCTACTCGAAGAAAAAATTTTGTTTTCCGAGATTTTAATGTCAGGATACATAAAATTGTGTGAAACGTGCAGAAAAGTTATTTACTAAAAATGTCTGGTGTACGTGTGTGTGCCAAAAAGCACGTTAAAACATTCAATGTTGCTAATTTTGTAAATACAAAATTCTTATCGGTAGAAAGAACTGTATAAACAATTCTCCATTATTTATTATTGGTTAAAACAATCTTCTGATTATGTCAACAAAACCCCATAGCTGAATATAAAATTCCTGTCTTCGCACACTTTGTGTACGATGTGAAAGAATAATTTTTTTTACAAACGTTATTTTTCATTTTTTTTTAAATGCAAATCCTATAATTTATTTATATTCGGATGTTGGAATTTTTTCTCATGTTCAGAATACCATAACGAACAATCGATAGTGAATAATTTTTTATACGATTTAAAAAAAAATATAAATAAAAATAAAAAATGTTTTTTTAACTCAAATCGTTGGATCTCCATTTTCCTTTAAAATTGAATAATTGGTCAATTTATCTTATCCTTATTACTGTTATTTCAGATAAAACGTTTACCTGGAATCGAATACAGCAAGGAAGAGCAGCTCGAAAAATTAGAAACTCTTCGAAAGCAATTGAGATTGAAGCGCGAGCTTTTGTTAAAATATCGTAACATGTGCACATTTGAAATTCCGAAGGTCTGATCACTAAAAATTGTTAGTATATCATATCGAATTAATTTAACAATCGACTATACTACAGAAGATATCAAGAGTCTCAAGATGGTTCTAAAACTTTTGACGCGTTACCTCCTGAACAACGAGAGAGTAATAAATAAATTAGCCGATTCGAGAGCGATGAGACGAGCAGCGCAGCTCATTATTTACTACATGTCACGGATGAGCTCGATGAGCGGCGCTCACAGACTTCCCTTGGATCCAAAGTTATTCGGGACTCATTTGAGAAGCATAGCACGACGTTTGGCTTCCAATGTCAGAGAGGAAATTCAAGATGCCAAGGAAAAACTAAAGAAAAACTGAGGTATGAGAAATGGCATTTAAACGTTTACAGCCGATTGTTCTCGCTCCTCGAGGTTTTATCGAATAATTAACTATACCAATCCGTTGAATAAACAATGTATTTATTGTAATGATTATCAGTATCGAAAGATATAGCCGAATCGTACACATTAATAGAGAATATTCTAGTTAAATTTTATGAGCATAATAAAAATTATTATTTACTATCTGAAAGAAAACCTTGTTTACCTTTTGCCCACTTCTTTCCTTTATCTCAGAGACTTGTTGTACGAAAGAACCAAGTTATATCAAGAACACACTTCAAAGTAACGATACAATTAATCGCCTAATTATGTAAACTGTTGCTGATTTTACTCTAATTATTGAAAACTTATTTATTTATTAAATTATATCATAAGTGTTTCATTAAATTGAAATATACCGCAGAGTTATTTCGAAATGAACTTTTTATTATTATTTTTATGGGTTCTCAAATGAGAAACACACACATTAGAGTAATTATATATTTTTCTGTTTTTTAACTTGGATTATTCGAATTATTTAATTTTTATCAATTAAATTCGAGAGCTTTAAATCAAATTAATCCAAAAGTATACAGTATATCCCATCCAAGCTCTAAAAAATTTTTCCGAATGATCAAACTTGTATGTGGTCTCGCATTATCTTGTTGGAACACTATACCTTTGCTATTGACCAATTCTGGCCTTTTTTCTTTAAGTGAATCATTCAATTTGTCCAATTGATGACGGTACACTTCAGAATTTATCGTTCTGTTGCTCGGTAGAAGCTCAAAATGAACGATTCCTTTGAAATCCCACCAAACAGATAGCATATTGATGAATTTTGGCTTTCGAAGTACTTTGAGCCGGTTCATCTTTTCTCGTCCCCAGTGATGATACGCTTCAAAAATCATTTTCTTGGCGTTTGAGAAGCAAATCACAAACGTCAATGCGACAGCACAAATTTTTTTCCGTAAGAAGATGAGGAACCTATATGTCGAGCTTTGAGGTTAAACCTAGCCGTTTCAAATGATGATGAACGGTCGAATTCGATAAATTTAATCTCTCAGCGATCTCACGAGTTGTTATTCGGCGGTTTGCATCAATTAATGCCTTTATTGTGTCTTCATCAGCTTCAACTGGCCTTCCAGAACGTGGTGCATCTTCGAGATCAAAATTGCCGAATCGAAATTTTGCAAACCAATTTTGGCACTGGCGCTCACTTAACACATCTTCCCCATACACATCGGATAATTTTTTTCTTGCTTGAACAGAATTTTTACCTTTTCTATAGTAAAAAAGTAAAATATGCCGAAAATGCTGTTTTTCACTTTCCGCATTTAAAAGGGTATCAACCAAAAACTAGTGTGCAGAATCAATTGAATTTTTTCACAAGCAACACTTGCTATATCATCTGTCAAAATAAGTATGATTATGCGGCTTAAGTGTGAAGTTGGTTGTGAAAAAATACAATTAACTTCTCTGTTGGGAAAAAACGAAATTATTTTCAGAACGACCCAATAAAACGTAGGCTTTTATCGAAATTTCAATCACAGCTACGAAACCGATGAAACTAATTGTTTTAATCGTTCGAACATTTTCGCGCGTATCATCTTCAAGCGTTATGTATACTTTGTACACAGAAAAAGAAAAAAAAACTCGTCCTTGTCTTATATCTTAGCGGGTGGATTCTGTTCGGAGAGAGGCTGCACGTTGTTACTCGTAGAATTGTGAGATTTTCCACCGCGTCGTCCTCGTCCCTTTTTGTTCGACGGTCCCGAACCCATTTTCTGCGGAGTGTTTTCTCGCTTTGCCGCCTGGGACTCAAAACTCGCGTTTGTCTCAGTTCCATCGGTCATCTGATAAACATTAATTTTGAATATTCAGATTAAAAATTGAACATTAAAGTTTTCAACGAATTTTCAATGTTGCATTTCGATGGACTTTTTGTTTTCAATGTCCAAATCGTATATCAGTCGAGCTGCAATATAATACAGCTTCAATTGCAGAATATTCTAAAGAGGGATTCTCCATTTTTAGTTTGAAAAATCGATTTTTACTTAATTTTCATCGATTAAAAATTTTTTATTTTTAATAAAAAATATTTTTTTTTAAATTTAACTTCGATAATTTTTTGTATTCGGTTTTGGTGATTTTTTCACACAATAGAACAATGTTTAGGGCAATCAAACGCATGAGATTACCCGTTGATCATCACGTTTACGTGTAACGCAATGTTTTTTAGCCAATAAAACGAAATTAAACACGTTTTCCAAATAAAAGTCAGTAGATGCCCCCTTAAAATATTGAGAATAACCTGTAGACTTAACGGGTTTAATCGAGATTAAATTATTTCACGAAAACTCACATAATTCGTCGCAGTTCCATTTTGTCCTCTTCCCTGCTGTTGTCCCGTTTTATTAGGCTTCCCAGATCGCGAATTTTGCGAATTGGATGAATTCGAGTGCGGTATCAGTCGGAGAACGTTGCCAACGGCTTTGGTGCGTCCCTCGCGAAAGACCATTCGTTGACCGGGTTTTATGTACTCAGGATGTTTGATGAAACGGAAATGCACGAGAGCTTTGTCGCCAGTTCTCAGACAGTCCTGAGACATGGAAAGTATCGAAGCTGTTTGTCTGATACTACCGCAGTGCACTGAAAGATACGTTCAAAACAATTATATCGCCTTAACTCATCTAATTTAATTTAATTCTTCGTCGAATAATTATATTTTTTCTTACCCATCGCTTGATAACGCGAGCTTATCGTCGTCGGATGATGAAGAACCAGAATTTCTCCCTCGAATTCCCAACATGCTTGAGGATTCAGAGCAATCGCAACCATCACCATTCCCTTGCGTATCTGCGATCGTTTGATTTTCTTCAGAGCGAAACTTGCAGTCTGACCACCTCTCACCTCCGTAACAGGCATCCGCTTTCGGTGAATGCTCTTAACCGCTATCTGAGTAAAATGACCCAGAGGATCGGGACCCAGAAGGAGTACATCGTTCAAACGAATAACCCCTTTGAGTGTCGTGCCCGAGACGACAGTACCAACTCCCTGAAAGTATTATCGTCACGGTCGTTTGTTTTATAGAAACCAGAGGTACGATTTTTTTTTTTGTGATGCAACTATTTATTACGATTAACTCACGGGAACGGAGTACGTGTCGTCGATCTGAAATTCAGCAGGCTCGTCGTCGTGACTCGTGATTCTAGCGGTCAACAAGTTCAGGAACATTTTCAACAGGTGAAGGTTCTCACCGTTTACGTTCGAGACTTGAAATATCGGGCATAGCCTTCCAAAGAGCAATAATATACAATTAATCGTTTAAAGATCTCTCATATTATTCAATTATCATTAGAATATTAACCTTGCTGTGGTGTTACGATAAATAATAATAAAAAATTCTGTTTTAAGGCAGAAGGAGCGACAATATCACTAAAAAAAAACGCGTTATATTTTTTTCATTGGCAAAAATAATATAACGCTATTATAAGATAATATAATATATTTAAAAATAGTAGAATTCCATTTTTGATATTTGTGCCTGGAATTTTTTTTTCGTTTCCTCGACATTAAAAAAAAATTGTTTAGGAAGATTTGTTTAACATTTCATAATGAAAGACTTCGTGAAGATCATAATTATCTTTCATTTTTTCATTATTATTCATTGAGACTTTCATTAAGGCGATGTGACACAACATTTCCCGCGTCCGTCCCGGACAACGTCGTATGGATAATAACAAGTTAGCTATCTCTTCGTCGTAAACATTTTTTCATGCCAACTGGACCGGGGATTGACGTGAAGGATAGTGTATCGCATCTCTTTAAAGCCGTGTGATACACCGGGTGAGTCACAAATTTACAGATTCTCTATTTTCTCAAAGACGTTTAATATTTAAGAAAAAAGGAATATAGGTTCGAACGCATCTAGCCATCCTCCACGCGACATAACTTGTTTTTGGACGACTTATAAACTATCTCTGAGAAAATAAAAACGTAGATATATACTGACGGAGCATCAAGTATGGTATATCCGTCGGTATGTCACATTGCCTTAAGGGAAGGCGAAACATCTACCATGTGACATATGAGTGCGAAAGAGATGGTTGATAATCTTCTATACAACGCCCTTCAGAAACTGTTGAAATATCGGGAAAAAGTAAAATGTCACCACACGTAGAAATAAACTCCGGGTGTGGTGAAATTTTGCTTCCTTTTTCAAAATAACATCTATGACATCGAAATGCGATTGTTCCCAGTTTTTTTTTTCACTGACTGAGTAGGTTTCATCTTCTTTAAGGGGATGTGAAACGCCTCTCTCTGAAATTTTAACAATTCTACGTTTGTCACCCAGTAGGTTCATGTTCTTGCAGTCTACCGACCAAATTGCATTCAATTTTGTTAAGAGTAGAACGAGAAAGTGTGTTTCAAAAATAAGATGCGGTAGAACGAGTGTTTCGCCTCCCCTTAAGGAAACCTTTCGGGTGATGAACGTAGAATTGTTAAAATAAAAAATAAAAATTACAGATTAATTATCCGCAGTTATCTGTAATGGAAAAATTACTTTATACAATGATTGAGAGCTCGAAATGAAAAACGTCGTTCGTCACCTCGAAGCCAACAAAAAACACACACGATACATCCATTCCGATTGTGATTTAAAAACGAAAAAGTATCTAAACCGTGCACGGGAACTATTGTTGATAACTAGGGTCTCTGACTAGTGTGTCCTTAAGGGGAGGCGATGCCAGATATCTCTCTCGCACTTATGTGTCTCATAATACATGTTTCGCCTCACCTTAACAATTATGCACGACGACGTTCTTGTCTCTTATTCGACAGATCAACCGCGATGGAAAAATTCGGGATCCCAACATTATTCCACATCACCTTAATGAATTTCGATGATATTTTTCATCAAAACTTTTCCGTATTGAAGAAATATAATAAAAATAACATTTGATGTATTATGAGAATGAAAATATAAATATTTCATCGTTTACCTTTCGGAAACAAAGTTAGTCGCGCTAACAACAACGTCATCGGGAGTCTTGACGGTAACGGGTACTTTTCTGCATCCTGGTGACTTGAGAATTCTGATCAAGAGCCTCAGATTTTCCTGCAATATTTTTGGCGGGCACATGTCGATTTTGGTAACAACAACGAAAACAGGTACCGAGAGAGCGAGTGCGAGTCCCAGATGTTCTTTGGTCATGCCTACTATGCCAGCATTAGCTCCCACCATCAGCATACCTTCGACGGCGGGTGAGAGAAAAATGTATTCACGTAACGCTGATCCAGAGCAATCTCTCAATCTCACCGCAGCAACGACTTTCTCTTTTACACTCACCGAAATCTGGAGCATGACCGGTCATACCGAACACCGTTGTCTTGAGGTAACGTTCGTGTCCCGCTAGGTCAATGAACGTTATTACCTTTGACGATTTCTCGCATATCTTCACCCAATCGAGAGAGCCATGCTCTGGCTTGTTTACCACGTTTCCTAAATTAAGTTAAACATTTTATATTAATTATCCATCAGTTAAAAGAAAAACATGAATTAATTTAACGATTAGGGTATTTCACAAATTTGTCAAAAATTGATTTCCTAAAGCAATAAGAAAAAAACAAAAAACATTATTATTCCATTTCTCTGAAAATACTCGAGCCCTCTGGTAGAATAAAAAATGTTTTACCCTTGGTTCTCATAGTAAAAAGGACTTTGGTAATCAAGTTTAAGGATTGCATCAATTAAATAAACCCTTAATGGTGTTAATTCTATTGAGGTAACTCTTAAACATGATTATCGTATCGATCTTCTTGTGAGAAGCTACGATAAATTATTTTCAATTATATGCGCGAGGCGGAATATTTTTGTTTAAAATTTTTTAACATTTTTTTCGTATATTTTTGAAAGTTTTCTTCTATTTTCTATTAACGATAAATGTATCGATCGTCTTACAATGTTTGTTTCATTTTTCAAACGTATGTGAAAATGAAATAATATCGTAAAATCGTACCAACGCTATCGAATCCAAGAATATCATTTCCCACAGAACTCGTCCGTCCGGTTTCCGCCTCGTGCTTATGCCGAAACAATTTTTGTCTCGCAAGACCTCTCCCATTGTCCAATTCCCCATGAGTAAGAACTCCGAGGAGGGTAGATTTGCCAGCGTCTACATTGCCCACAACAGCAACACGAATTTCAAGAAAATCCTGCTGATCGAGCCTCCTACGCACGAGATATTGTCCCGTCAGGCCCTGATCGACTTTTATCTGACGTAAGAGAACGCAATCGGCTTCCAATGTCGCTGCGAGTGATTGGAGAGTCGCAACCGATGCCTCGTACTCGTCGACTTTCAAACCGTCCTCGGAACCATCTGTATATTCATAATATTATTTATTCAATAATTAACTATCGAAGGTTTACTTTTTGCTGTGGGAGAGCTCACCTTCGCCGCTACCAATGTCAAATATAGTCTCACTTCCACCGTCTTGTATTCTCTCCTTCAATCTTCTTAGGAGGAGCTCGTACTGATCCTCCGAAGGACTCACAAAAACGTCCTGTGAAACAACAATTACAAAATCCATTTATTAAGTTTTTTTCTTATTGCTCTTATTATTGATAGCGATAATTCAAATATTCAACATAAAAAGTTTGCGTCATTGTTAAATCTTGAAATTGATAATAACATTAAAAATGCTCAATTGTTTAAACTTTGATTAAAAATGAATGCAATGCAGGTTGATGTCCTACACTTTTCAATGGAATTTACAACAATTTTTATTCGATATATATCAACTTTTCACGTTACTGTATTAAACATGTTATAAACTTCATAACATTTGCCAAAAGTTTACATTATGATAATAAAAAAGTCCTGTGCATTCGCAGCTTCAATCAATACATTTATGTGACAACTTAAATGGCATTTGATGCAAGTTTAAAGGATATTTGATTAAAAAAAAATTGCTGAGTTACTTCACTTTTGCTTTTTCATGAAAATAACTTTTTATTTTTACGAAAAAGAAATCTTTTTCGATATTTTTACTTTAGTATACTAAGAATGATCCAATACAGCAAGAAAAGAACTTTAGAGAAAGTGTCTGGATCGATATGCATGTGTGCTGTGCTGTTTTCTTTCTCAGGGCGTGTGTGTGTGTGTGTGTTGTGACAAGATAAAAATAAAAATCGCTATAACTCGGGAACCACTCAACCTAATCAGCTCAAATTTTACTATCATACACAATACGTTGCAGTGTTTCTTTGGTATAAATATTATAATAATCGGTTTGAGGAATTACATTTTATTTTGAAGTTTTTGAAAATTCAATTATTGCTCGGACGCAAACAAATTTTCAATTATCGTGGTAAAACTTGGCATGAAACGATGCCAATTGCATCGCGATGCAATGCGACAAAAGTGGAAGAGCTTGTATCGTACGAAATAGCGATAACATTTTATTTGTCTTATAAAAAAACGTATATCGAAGAAAAAGCAGTGACTGCGCTAACTCTAGTCAAAGAAACTAAGAGAGATAAATTTGAGATTCAGCTTCGTCATATTTATCATTTCATTGAAAACAAATCGGAATCTAGCATAGTTGGCAGTCTGGAAAGCATAATACATTGAGATACTTCCTCGCAGAGATGGCATTGTGAAACGTGCAAACTAATGACGAAGCAATGTTCAAGGTTCTACTTTGTATGTTAATTTTTTTATCGATCATCTATAGCAGGGGTCTCCAAACTACGGCCCGAGGGCCACATTCGGCCTGCGGACAGATTTTGGACTACTTCACTTTTTACCACCGGCAACAATGATAATATGGTTTTGGCCCTCGGAACTTACTGGAGTAATCAGTATGGCCCTAAGGCTGGAAAGTTTGGAGACCCCTGATCTATAGAATTACCGCGATACCTCTCCTCTGACAGTGGACTAATCTGTTTAATTTTGAAACTGTTACTTTATTTTATTTAAATATTGAATTTAGGTTAATATTCATTTAAACAGACATTTATGAGACCGACAAGCTGTTATTTTTGTTGAAAAACACCAGATGCAAGTGTCAAAAAAATATATTGGATTAAGAAATAGCAGAGTTAAATAACTTTTTCTTTTATCAATGATCTATAGAATTATTGCTGTACCTTTCCCCTTATAATAGAGTAGTCCGCCACAATGTTAGATGCATTCTTAGTAGCCGGTTGAGGCGCCGAGTGTACATTTATTATCCCGGACATTGCCATTTCTTTAGATCAAAAAGTTTATATCGATCTTTACGAGTAACAAAGTATATCTTTGTCTCAACAATTATTTCCATTCACCCCTCGAGGGTACATGCATCAACGCAGAAAATCCTCCAAAACTTGAATCCAAATTTTCTTCTGTATATTGTGGATGAAGGCGATCGCATTACTGTCGTGGATCTCTTAAGAGTTGTTGCAGATTTCCCTTTCTTTTTTCTTTAAAACTAAATTTTAAATCCTACACTCGTCAATTTGGGCAAAAAGTCTGGAGTGTCATCTGAAAAAACAACATTATTTTGCAACATGGAAGAATTTTATGATAAACCTGATAATTAATAAGAAACAAAAAAAAAACAAAACGTTTTTATATTTTTTTTCTTTATTTCACTCGGATAAAACAAACAAGAATTAAATAAAAAATTTTTTTTTAATAATCGACTTCCTTATAAAGATAACCAGAGATAAGCTCGTCGGAGCTTGAAAAAAATGACGACATCGTCAACGTTATACGCGAAACCTGTCGAGCGTCCTTCGCGACAAAAGAAAATTTAAGGGTCTTGTATTATAGAGAAAAAAGTAAATTTACGGGTCTTGTATTATAGAGAAAAAAGAAACGTAATCGAACGACTCGAGACGATCTCGAGACGATAATAAATTTTGATTTTCAAGATACGAAAAGTAAATTTATACGGCGAGGAGAGAGGGGAAGGGGACCTTGCTATGCGAGAACACCAAAATAAACAACCCTTTGATACGAGAAAGTGGAGATGATCGAATACGCGCACGTAGACACGAAAAATGCAACGTATGTTCGTGTCAATTGTCAATCAAGTGACGAATAACCGCTCGAAAAGATTGACCGAAAGTACGATTTACCTGTAACAGCTCGGGCTGTCAGTAAATTATTCCGAAAAATCGACGCGAATGTGTTAACAGACTGAACGAGAAACAGAGTCGAGAAACAGATCTGCGCAAACGTCACTCGATCGTACCTCAATGACGCGTCGACGTCGAGTGAGGCAACATGCGATTTTGTCGCTTGTCGCTGGTTATTTCGTAGCTGTGTTATAATATTTCTACGTTAACCGCGAGCAACGACTTCTTCTTTATCGAGTACAGGCGTCCCCTGTTTTATCCTATGCTACCTAAAAAATTCTCTGTAACTCATATTGATCCGCTAAATGTCTGATCTGACTTTTGTATTGTCGACTTTAGTGTCATGTGACGTAAGTATAATAATTTTCAAGAAAATGCAAAGTCAGCTGTCGACAGAACTTATTTCTGTGAATGTTTGTAAACAAAGACGAGTAATTTGTTATTTTTTTCTTTTTGTCACTGGGTGATTGTCCAATGAACTAAATTGTTGTGGACTAAATTGTGCTATCGATAGGCAATGAAAACTTTCTTTTCGACAAGACTTTCTCTGTTTTATCTTGTAAGCTTACCACATTATTGGCAAGGCGCCAATAATTAACAATGAATTTAGCGTCTCTCGATCGAGACTAATGAAAGTTCAAGTTATTTAGGCTCTATTGTGATTTTCCGAAGAAACCAATCGTATTTCGATTGTAAATTTACCATCTCTGAACCGAAATAAATAAAAGTTCAAGTTTTTTTTAGTTCTATTGTTATGATATACGTTTAAGGCAGTTGTGCCGTGAAAGCGTTTTGAATTGTGATACCTCAATTTTTTAAAGACTCAACTTGAAACAATTACAGAGTTGTTAGCGTAATTTCAAGTTCGGTCGCGAGCTGTTGAAAAGTAAAATAAAATGTCCAAAATCAACATTTTAGTGTAGAGTCTTATGACAAAAGGATCGAATCGCGACTTCAGTTCAATTATTTGTATACTTCGAAACGATATTAATAAAACAAAAAATGCATTACACTTTCGTTAGACATTACGGATATTTGTTGTTAAAAAAAAAGGAGATCGCAGGACATTCCGAAAAGTTATTTCACGTTAAGGTATTCCTGTCGCTGCAGATTAGTCATACCTCTGCTTATATGCTTAATACTTATACTTATTTCTATTTTTGACACTCGTAGAAATAATAATATTCAATAAATAAATTATTCCATGTGTAAACTATTCATTGAATGTTTGCATATAATTAGAAAAATGAAAAAATAGTTATTTCAACGATTCGCGTAGTATTCCTCGGTTGCTATTTGGCAACGTTGGTTCTATCTGTATAATTTTCTACTCGACCGCGCGGGTTTAACCTCTTCGATATCATTGTGTCAAAAATGCGAAAGCAATGTCGACTTTTGAAAAGACAAAACATTAAAATATATAAAGATGTTGGAATCGTTGAAGTGGGGTTAAGACTACAGCCAACCGATGCGGTGTTTCCACGTTACTTCATCGTAGCGACATGACGCAAAGACGTAATAAATCCGATGCCGGGAGCTTAAATTAAACTCGATATAACGTAAAAATTAGGCCGATAATCGTTTTTCTTTCCGGGTCCATTGAATTACTACAAGTTAAAAGTATGTACATGTGATTTGTCGTAAATATCTTATGGATTTCTACTAATAAATACATTTTTGTAGCGACTGAAAATTGAGTTTTCCTACATCATCTCGGGATTTCGTCACTAAATTTTGAATAATTTTTTTCACTCTAATTAAGCCGATAACCGACCCTGAATTTCGTAAGGAGAATACATAATAAATTAAGCACGGCATACAACTTTTGAATTTAAATCCTATGGACTGAGTCACTACGCAGGATTACCTCACAGCACAGAAATAGATCAGATTCACGTACACGTTGCAGTATAAAAATGGCGCGGAAGTTTGGCAATAACGCGTTTAAGCTGGCTGAACCACGCTGTACGCATGTTATACGAATAAATCATGTATAAGCCCGTGGTGTGAGGTGTAAACACAATATTTCAGTCATTAGGGGTTAGCGTGGAAGGTTTAGTAGAAGTTCTAAAAATTGGTAGTATTATAGATTTTAAATTGTTCTTTCCGAATTTTCACTTTGCAACCTCGTACCGGCATGAGAAATGACATCATTTTGGGCAAAATAGCACAAAAACTTTAAGAGAATAACAGATACGTACATAAAAACGTCTAGCACGTCTTCTAGTGAGATGGGTAGTCAATGATTGGGATTTATTATAATAATTCCTCACGAAAAAATATATGCAACAATAAATTTTCTACACCTGACATATTCCGGCGAGAAAATTTCTAATTAAACGATATACTTTATGTATTTTCCAAATATATATTGGCCTTCCATCTGGAGACTTCACATTGTTATTCTCCTTAGTCACAGCTTCTGTATGCATACTTTTATCTCGGATAAAACAAAACATAACCTCACATATTAGTACGTGTATGTGTGGACAAACGAGTAGTTTAAAAACGCCGCGCCAGCAATCGAGCAATCACGTTTCGCGAATCGCGCAGACGTACATTGTAATCAGACGACGATTGTTACGACGTTAAGTCACCGTTACTGACGTTGCCGATCAACATTAATAATTATAAATTGTTCGACAATTCGGTCATACAACATAATTACGCCACAGTAAAAACTTCCAATAATTCGCGCTTATGATCAGAACATTCAGCATACACTTGTTATTTAATAAAATAGTCTCTAATAAGATCTATGACTTAAGATTATCAGCAGAACAACTTTAAAAGCAATGTTATCATACGGGGTGTCTAGTTTATTCGCTATATGCACGATGTCAAGTATAACGTCGTTTGTGTGTGTTGTGAATTTTTTTTATTGAATAACCAATGAACAATGGAATGTCAAGATTTTTTTATGAGTAGCAAAAATCTGCGATAGAATGTCATTGAAAAATAACAACTCGAAACAATAATCCCGAGTTTTTATAAAATATTTAAAAGAGTTTGCTAGCAGACGACATTCTATTTCATCTAAAACTATCAGACTCTCACCGATACCCGATACCACGTTCTCACGTGCACTCGCGTGACAATGTCAAAATCGCCATTACATGTTATCACTGGCTGTCGATCTATGCTTGGAACCAAGGTCAACGCATGTAGCAATTACGAACAAATATTGTTTTTCACTGGCCATTACACTGACATCTGCTGATATCCATCGCCAGTTTTCGCGCAGTTTTTTTTATATTAGAGCAAGTGAGACAAGTATACAACCAATGTATATCTGATTCACTTGAACTCATATTGAAACACACATCAGTTTTATCAGTGGAGGACGAGAGCCACGATTGGTCCAATTAGACGAGTCAATAGGTGAATCAATTTACATAAAATAACGTAATTTGCGTGACAGTATTATTTGTTAAAGGGTGTATTCGCGTTTAATTCAATATCTCGAGAACGGTTCATTTTACACAAAAAATTATACAGACCTTTTCTCTTATCAATTAAATTTCCTAACTTTTTTATTGGAAACTTTTTTTTGTAGCATCAATATTTTTCGACTTATTTCATTCGCAATGCACAACTTCCCTATTTTCGTCTTTCTTTCTGATACTTAATTAGATTATTATTAAGTAGAATGCAATTAAAAATACCAAAATCGGAAAAATATAATATTAAAATAATTGTGAAGAAAAAATGGCTGTCTCAGATCGAGTTATTCAATCGATTTACCTTTTTATACAGGTAAGTTGACTAATTAATAAACATCGAATACTTTAATATTTTTTTTTCACTACTGAATACACACTGATGTCAAAATGCGTTGACGGCGCGGAGTTCGATCGATAAACTAAGCAATAACTACGAAAGTATTATTAGTAGAGAAAAAAGTTGTAGACAAAAGATGTAGATAGTTAAATGATCTATAAGTTTGATACTAAGTAAAATTCAATAAAAGTGAACGGTTAGGGAGATAAAGACGAAAAAAATACGAAAATAGGGAAGTTTGTGCACTTGAAATAGAATAACTCGAAAAATATTGATGCTAGAAAAAAAAGTTTCAAATAAAAAAGTTAGGAAATTTAATTTATAAGAGAAAAGGTCTTTATAGTTTTTTTGTGTAAAATGAACCGTTCTCGAGATATTGAATTAAACACGTTTCTCGCGATAGTGGCGCCACTAACACTCGGGGAATCCCGCAAATCCGGCATTATGCTCAGAATACACCTCTTTAACAAATAATACTATCACGCAAACTACGTTATTTTATGTAAATTTCCCGTTACTGAGTGATATATTGACTGGACTAAACATATTTCCTTTGGCCCGACATTCATTCCAAAAATAGAGCGGCAGAAGCAGCAGCAGAAGCATGTTTTAGAAGAATACCATCCCGTGTCTCGAAAGTACTCGATTCATGGTTGAAACCGTGTGTCTCGTATATCATAATAGAGCTAGAAAAAAAAATCCATATCTCGAAAATAATTGTAATATCGACTTTTAATATTCTTGAATTTTTTGTTTCTTTCGGTCGTGAGATTTTAAAATATAAACATCGTATCGTATATCATCGCGTCGCAACGGAAATCGTATTACACCGAACTAATATCCTGTGACGTAATTTTTTATGAATCGAAAGTGCAAGGTGACCTGTCAGTGGAACTTCTACTAACATCTGTCAACAACGAAGCATTATTTGTTTTTTTTGTTGTTTTTTTGTATTTTGTTTCGTCCAATGATTGTTTTTTTTTCAATCTTTCGATCTATAACCTAACTTTCCGTTCTTGTCAACTACAACGTTCTACTGGTTACTGAATGGACTAAATTGCATTGTAACCGAGCAACGAATTACTCTTTATCAAGTACAAAATCTTACTGCTTTATCATGTGCAAAGTTAAATTCTCTGTGACATTTTAATTCTCGAGAGAGAATTTACATAACCTGCAAAACGCTGTCGATATGCCGAGTTTATCAGTCAGGTGAGTAGTTTGTGATAAATAATTTAAAGTGACAGGTGTCGGTAGTGTTTTAATAATTATTCGTTCACAATAACAACCGGAAAATCGAATAAAAAATTTTTTTCTCGTTCACTGTTATTCGTTTTCTTTTTAATCTTTTGATGTAACATTTTTTATTTGAATCTTGGTCGTCAAAGTAGACGGAAATCGGAGAAAAACTATGATCTGGCTTGACTCGTGGTAGCGGAATGACCGCAAAATTTTTACAAAATGATGTAGCCAACGCGAATAGTAGCCAGCGCTGACAGCATGACAGGCTCCGGCATATATCATGAGCGTCAGGTAATTGCGAAAGTGAAGCATGTGGTCGCGTGAGTATGAATTGCGAATGCTCGTGTTACACCTATGTGAAAAATTTTAATGATCGACAGGTTAAGGAACTGTGCGCTTTGCACGCGCTCAACAATTTGTTCCAAGAGCGAGGCTTCAGTAAACAGGAACTCGATCAAATATGCTACAGCCTCAGTCCTGATGTCTGGATAAATCCCCACAAATCACTCCTAGGACTTGGTAATTATGACATCAATGTCATAATGGCCGCCCTGCAAAGACGAGGATGCGAGGCAGTCTGGTTTGATAAACGCAGGTTTGAAAAACATTCATTACACAAAGACGAATGACTCCCGCACGTTGTTCTACGATACTAGAGATGCGTTTGCATGTTTCCTGTTTACATTTTTTCAGAATCTATTGCTAATCACTGAGATATTTATGTATTGTCTTATTAAGCGGTAGAACGAGTTTTCACTGTATGCCTAATCCTAGATTTACAAATCTTTGGATTATTTAAGGGGGGCAGACGATCCACTGATTTCAATAAAAAAACATTAATCGGATCATATTTACCAGCAAAATACTTGGATTAAAAAATTCTACTACGCAGTCAATTAGAAAGATATAAACTTGCTCTGGTTAGGATATCGATCCCTATGGAAGATTCTTCAAAGCTTGAATCCAACTTTTCTTCCGTATATCGTAAATGGAGGCGAAGTCGTGACTGTTGGGAAACTCTAAAGAGTCCATGCAGACTTCCCACCTTGTTTTCCTTTTTCCTTGCTTAATCCAAAATCATATTAGACATCGATTTGGGCACAAAGTCTGGAGAATCATCTGAAAAAACAACATTATTTTGCAATATAACAGTACTTAACGATAAATCAGATAACGAACAAACAAACAAAAACTCGGATAGCATTAACGAATATCGATAAAAGATTCTTTAAAAAATAACCACCTTTCTTGTAAAGATAGAGAGAGCTAAGCTTGTCGCAGCTCAGAAAAGTTATGAAATCGTCGTTGAAATACGTTCAAACTGTTTAAATATCTTTATTGACAAAAGTTTAATTTATGCAAACACAAGTGACTATCGAGTATCGTATTACGATACTAAAGATGCATTTGTATGTTTTGATGATCGATGGAGTAACTTTATTGCTTAATAAATTTTTTGCATTTGTTTATGAGAATTCATAATGCTAATTACTGCAATAATTATTCATTATCGTGTTATTTATTGAGACTTACATAATATTGCTCTGATCGAGCGATGGATGTACAGTAAAAGAATTTGAAGAAATCCTTAATTTTTTGTACGAGCTGCTCATCGTAATTTTTCTTTTTTGTCACGTCAAGATCCGTTTGCATTTGTCAGCAATATTGCATTCGTATGACCTCAACTTTGGGCAACAGTTGTCGTAACATTGACTAAAAGAGCTCTATTGTCGGTTGCTTCCTTCGTTCATCCCATGAGAAATATTACCGCAGATGAATAATTTTTCTTTATCTCAAAGACAACTGTTCCCTGAAATTGAGATTATATTCCATAATTTTTTGTACTCGGCTTGACACAATATTTGCAATATGGCTTACGGGAAGTTCCTGCAAGTTCGGCTATCTGGAAATATGTACATGAAAGAATTTCTGTCGTAAGCGCATTCCAAATTTTACAAAAATAACGAAAATCATATATTTCACAAATTTGGAAAGTCAGCAGCTCAAAAAAAAAGCATTTTTTTCTTCTTCTCTTCGCTTAAACGTCTTCTACTTGTCGTCAATTAAATTAACGACGATATTGTGATTGCTGTTATAATTGTTGTTATTATTATTATTATTCATTAATGTTTGCACAGAGATCCCAAATGTTTATGCCTGGACAACATAGATGGTTTCATACTAAACGTACCAACGGAATATAAGTTAGGGTTTGTTCTATTGCCGCTGAAACGACGTCACTGGGTGGCTCTGAGAAAGATACACGGTGCCTTTTACAATCTGGATTCTAAGTTGGATTCGCCCCAGCTAATTGGCAAGGTAAATGCACTAAATGACTATTGTTCATAATTTTTATTGTTCAAAACGTTTCAAACTGGCCTTTAAAAATATGAAAGAAACATACTGAAATAATTGAGAGAGTGACGTTCAAGTATTATTTCACTTCTCAAGACAAACTATAATTAAGGTAATTCATTAAAATCAACCAGTAGTCATATATGTCCGATTAACGTATGATTTTGGTGATTCTCCGAGGCAGCATATCGTGCTACCAATACTTTGGTGGATGACCACTTTGCTATGTAGCTAAGCGTGAAGTAATTTTTCCGAAGACTGGTGGTGATTTCCTGTAGGAACACAAATCCTTGTTGAATGGTCCGACTGTACTAGGTGTACTAGGGGTACTAAGTGTACTAAGTGTACTAAGTGTACTAAGTGTACGGTTAATAATGGAGATTTTTCTCAATAGATGGAGTTAAACGTATGTTGATATATATTAGCTATTTGTTGTGTTGGTAGCAAACTTCAAAAATTCATGTGACATTTTTCTGAAGGTGTTAGCATCACAGATATTTTTACGCTTAACCTGTTAACCGGGGAATTCCCTTTTTAATTACGCAGCTAGGACGTGTCAGTACGTCACGCCCGGTTAACAGGTGGATATGTTGAATTTCGTGCCAAAAAGAGAACATTTGCGGGAATTTTTGATTCATTACTTTATTTTGAAGAAAAGTGCTGCCGAAAGTAATCGTATATTTCGGAAAGTTTATGATGAACATGCTCCATCTCAGAATTCTTGTGAACGCTGGTTTAAACGCTTTAAAAGTGATGATTTCGATGTGAAAGACAAAGAACGTTCGGGTCAACCGGAAAAGTTTGAAGATCAACAATTACAAGTAGTATTGAATGAAGATTAGTGTCAAACTCAAAAACAACTTGCAGATAGATTAAACGTTGCTCAGCAAACAATTTCCAATCGTTTACGAGCAATGGGAAAGATACTAAAGGAAAGTAAATGGGTGCCACATCAACTGAACGGAAGGCGATGAAAAGTGGATTTATTTTGAGAATCCCAAACGCTGAAAATGATGAGTTGATCCAGGTCAACCATGAACATCGACTGCAAGGCCAAATCGCATCGGAAAGAATACAATGCTCCGCGTTTGGTGTGATAAGGAAGGTGTGATGTATTATGAGCTTCTAAAATCAGATGAAACCGTTAATACCGATCGCTACCGACAACAAATAAACAATTTGAACCACGTTTTGATCGTAAAATGACCAGAATAGGCCAGAAGACACGGCAAAAAAATCTTGCGTTGTAATAACGCACCATAACACACTTTAAAAGCAGTTAAACACACGTTAGAAAATCTTACCTGGAAAGTATTAACCCACCCACCGTATTCGCCAGACGTTGCTCCTTCCGATTACCATTTGTTCCAATCGATAGCATACGGACTTTCCGAGCAGCACTTCAAAATGTACGAAGAAGTGGAAACTTGGGTCTCTGAATGGTTTGCCTCAAAATTAGATAAGTTCTATTGGTACGGTATCCACAAATTACCTGAAAGATGGAGGAAACGTGTAGTTACCGATGGACATTACTTTGAATAAATCACTTTTGATGTTTCTGTTGAAATGATCGTGTTTTCTTTGATTACAAAATCCCCATTATTAACCGGTACACCTTGTATATGGAACAGATTTTTCGGCGCATTTTTTCTGTATTCACGTGCAAAGGCGATACAGTAATGATTTAAGTCGGCTGTGGATACAACGAAGGGATCGGAGGGCACGTAAAGGGGGAACGATACGGTACGATGGAAAAATAATAGTTTAATAATAAAAATATCTCGTTTATTTGCAGAACGACGAGTTATTAGCGTACCTGAAGGATCAAATAGAGAGCAAAGAGAAGGAACTCTTTCTCGTGGTTTCGCGCCAAGTCGAGAGCAACCAAGGATGGCTGATTGAGAGCCCCGAAAATCGAGATAATTATAAAAGCGAACAGGAGGAATTGCGATTCATAGAAGACGGTTTTGGGAATGATATCGATCTCAAAATACCGATACGGGACGTCGAGTGCAACGAGAACGAGCGCGATAATACGAACAACCAAAGTACCACGAGGTAATCCCACCTGAGATCGGATTATCCCATAATATATTATTAAATATATAATATATCGAATCGCCACAGTGACAATAGGCAACGATGAAGGCTGGAGATTCGACGCCATGGAATTTCGAAGAGAAAAATAAAATAATGATAATGATATATAAATATTAAGATGCTCGGTGATATAATTTTAACGTAATACGTATAACTCACTCGTCACAATTATTGTTTGCCTGAGCAGTCGTGAAAGAATCAATGACGATACGCTTTGCAGTACAATGTCGCTTTTAAAATCATTTTATATGCATTCTCGCGTTACGCGAGTCAGGAATTATTTAGTCGTATCGTTCGCGATGGAATGACAAAGGAATTATCGCTATTAAGTTTAATGATAATTTAATTGATAAGATAATTTATATTGGTTTGAAAAAGCTTTAGTGGAACGCTTTTACCAATCGGTACGTCATTTGCAAAGTCGATTACATTTTTTATAAACGTCACAAGGTCGTTTAATATGATTTAACACAAATTTGTGTCGCTCCCTCTCTCTCTCTCTCTCTCTCGCTTCACCGCAATCGTCAATGACACTGTCTCAGCTCTCGATTCGATATCACGTTAATATTAAATAATTGAAATGATTTTACAAGAAAAATTGATAAATAGCTTGAACTCTTAAGCTACTGGGTACCGCGTCGTGTAGCTCTCACAAAAATTTCTCTTTCGTCTCCAAGATATAAAGAAAAAAAGGATACAAAGTAGAACGTTGCACGTTTCTTCCTCATTATTTTGGTTCGTCGCCTTTTTCCGTGAGGAAATCTATCGATTTATTTTCATTTCCTCATAGAGAAATCTTTGTGAAAGATCAACCGGAAGAATGAAAAAAGCAACGTACACGGTTCTACTTTTAATTGTTTTTTTTTTTTTCAAGAAATCGTAAAAACTTAAATTTCTACGAAATTTGTTAGTTATAAAGAAATTAAAACATTCAAAGTGCTCTAAAATCACATTCCTTCGATATATTTTAATGAAAATTGTAGTTCGTAACAGATGCGTACTGCGTAACTAATGCGACAAATTTTAAATCAATTGCACGAGTCATTTACGAGTCACATTCATATTACGTTTGCAAATCTCGACAAACGTCAGTATAAAAATGCCATTTCCATATTAATTTCAAATACCTTCGTCAAAATTTTGCCAAATTTTATATCAAATAATCCTTAAACGTTATTGCATAAATGTGCAAAGTTATGACTCCTTTCGTTAAATATTTACGAAAGTAGAAACGGTTGAAGCTTTATAATTTCAAATTGTTATAAAATTAGAATGTTTCTACCGATTTTCCACCAATTTCAATCTATGACGTACTAAGATGACACCTCGTTACCGTAAGAAATGTCAGTTCAACTGGTCAAATTAGACGTAAGGTATAGTGAAAATGTCAAAATTTCATAAAATCCAACCATCTTTTTCGATTTCGGCCAAATTCAATACGAAATATCCTTGAATGTTGCTTTATTTGATAGAAACCGATTTAACGTGATTGCTAAAAAATTGTGGAAATCGGAGAGTGCACAGTCTTATTATTTATTTATTTATTTATTTTTTCATCTTTTGAAAATCGCTCTACATCTGAATGTTTACATATATTTTGTCGCTGTATTTGCCATTTAATTTTCAACGATTCTTTGCGATTGCCAGTTGACCGAATATTGTAAATAATAATACAGTATCAACCCTTTAAGTGTCACTGACGCATATATCCGCAAATATAGTCATCAAAATCGATATATTATAAAATATTAAATATTAAAATATGAGGGTTAAATAGTAAAATATTTAATTATTATAAGTGGCACAATATCGCAATGTAATACACAAGAAGTCGTAACATGCATTACGACGAGATGAAACACGAATGGATGCCGAGAGATATAATTAAATGGCGTTTGCGGTGAAGTGAGAGAGAAAAACTGAGAATACGTTTTTACATTCCCTTAAAACGATGTGCTACATATCGTATTTCTCTTTCAGATGACCGTGCGTGCGAGAGAGATTGTAGATTTTTCCCATCGTCAATATCTCCGTCACGATTGATCTTTCGTGTAAAGAAAAAAATGAAAACGGTGAACTCACAAAAATGTAATTGCAGTTGACAGTTCGCAGAGCAATTTGCAAATCGTTATTCTCTTTTATTCGAAAGATCAAACGTGGCAGAGGAATTTGCATAACAGTTTTTTTTTTATTATTGACCGATGGGTAGCACATAATCTTAAAGGAAGGCTCGGATGACTTTATTCGATTTAATCCGTTCCTCCTGAGAAAACGAGGAATGGAAGAAATTTTATTTCATCACGCGAGATCGTCTCGAATAAGAAAAAAAAGCAACAACAACAAAAATCCACAAATCGCGTATCTGTCGTACGAAACATACTAGTCGTTCGGAACTCGGTTGAAACGGTTACGAATTATCTTTTACGTAATATATATATTCGTGTGCGCTAGCTGAATTGCCGCACAGTTTGTATATTCAAAGAGAGAAAAAAAACAAAACGAGTGAGACAATCTTGCAAAGATTTATTAAAGATTTATCAAAAATCGACGAATAATTGTAATGTTTTCAACACGTTGTTATTGCCGTGTCATGTTGATTATTGCGCGCAAACGATTATTTTATTTGTTATTTTCTATGTAATTCACTCGCTGATTATAATATATGTTGTTTAATTGATTTTTAAAAAAGCCAACAACAATAACAACAAAGAAAGTAAAAATATGAGGATGCAGTAAGCAAAAAGTACCCGGAGAGTGAGGGAAGGTTTACAGAAAAATCTTAATCCTCTTAAACGTTGTGAAATTTAATTTATTGTACGGTATTTTTCCATCACCATTTAATCGCCAAAGCTGTGTTCATCTTCTCAATCTCATGATACTGCGTGTGCAGATAGGCCGAAGCTTTATCGGAATTTGCCCATCCTAACCAGGACTTGTACAGTCTGTGCATCGTCTCGTTCTCTTCGGGTCTAATTTTTGGTACTTTATGATATTCGGATTCGAGCCTCGACGCTAATTCACGAGGCTGCGAATTATCCTGTGGCCGTATCTGCGCTCCACCATTGAGACAACCTGTTGATTTACAAACATTTTAACTTGGAGCAGACATTTTCTTCAAGTATTCTAATTAAAAAGAAAAATTAAATAGATAAAAATAAATAAATGAACGAAATTTTTGTAAATCAATTATTTTTGAATTGTAATTGATGCTTTATTTTCTTTATTTCTTTATTTCTTTCTAATTACCAGCAGGACATGCCATGACTTCGACGTAGTCGTACGTGCACTTTGATCTTTTGAGCTTCTGCACTACGTTCTGTATATTTCGAAAGCCGTTAGCGATTGCGAATCTCAAAAGAACATCGCCGTTCCTCTCGAGTATCGCCTCCTGAAAGTCTGGATTTCGTAGATTTTTCAACTCCAACTTTGCATCATCTATCTGAAAGAGATTTCGTGCTGCGTAGTCGAAGATGTAGTCGGCGTAACCACCGGAACCTGAACCACTGTGAGACCACACATCGACGTCTGTGGAATCTTTACACGTTCCGAAAGGTCTGTCCAATATCTGAGGTTCTATCTCATTCAATGGTGTTCTCTGCTGCTCCAACATTTGCTCCATTTCAACTGAAAAGATACCAATTACGAATTAACGAAATTGTAGTTGTGTAAAATTGTAACTTATCTTTAAAAAATATTTACATTATTATCTAATTATCAATCAATCAATCAATTATCCAACTGAAAACACGTATAAACAGCTGAATTATAATGTTTTCGCATAGAGGAAACTTTCTTTTCATAAATTTATTCTCGAGTTTTTTTATTTCAGGATGTGTCCAACGTTCAGAAAATTAGTTTAGAAAATAAAAGATCCGAATGGATGTATGTGTCTTAAGGGGAAGCGAAGCATCCATAAGTGTGAAAGAGATAAAACTAGTATGGCGCTCACGGCAGAGTGAAAAAGAAGCAGTATATCTGTGTAATTATGGACGTTTCGCCTCGCCTTAAGGTGGTATTCCAGTCTACACGAAGAAAAAGGCTTTGTTGCTCTGATCAACTGCACAGTGAACGCTCCAAGCGATTGATTTGGCAGCGTTAGCAGATTCATTGGTTGATTGTCAATTATTTGACAACCAATTTGTTGGCCCAACCATTTACTAATCGTTTGGAATTTTTTTAATTATGCACCTGAAAGGAGCAGCCAATAATTTCTTGATGTGTAGACAACCGTTTTTAAGATGATTTTTGAAAATTAAATTAGAAAAGGTATTAAATCTACTGAGCTGATCTTTTGCAAACATATTTAGTGATTTTTTAAATATCATTCCACACTTTTATAAACATTTTTTTTTTTTTTTTTAATTGTACAAAGTATAGATCAATGCGAATGTCATGTGAGGGGTGAGGGGTCGACTTTGCTATCATTGGATGATCCTCTTCCAGGCGAACAAATTTTATTGAGAACTTTTTTTGATCCGATGCGTAGTTTTCGAAATATTTCAATGTCTGTCTCTGTGTGTGTGTGTGTGTGCGCGCGCGCGTGCGTGCGTGCGTGCGTGCGTGCGCGCAGAAATGCGCATGTCAATATGTTTGGAAGTTTGTGAGAAAAATATAAGTTTTAAGAAAAATGTATTTAAAGATTCTCAAGAGGTATGGGCGCGTCACGTTCTTTAAATATTTACAACACTGGCAATTTTACATATTACACTTTAATATTTAATGGGCGCATTATCAATACTACCTAACTGTAAATACTAACTGTAAAAATATCAATTTAAAAAAAATCTATTTTTATAATCGCTTCGACAAGCGGCCTTAAGATCACGAAAAAATGTAACATCTGTAACTCAAGAATAACTTGAATTATCGAGTTGACAATAGTCATGTAACTAAAGCAGAGTCATCACGTGGTTTGTTATGGTTAATGTAAAAATTAATTAACAGTTTTGAATGTTCGGAAAAAAAAAAAAAAAAAAATGTCAAGACTATCACAGACGCAAATTTGCAGCTATCGGGTTAAATATATTTGTCGATTATTGATGTTACGTTCTAGAATATTTCGCATTGAATTTGGTCGAAATTTATTAACATTTGAAAATTATAGAATATTGAATTTTTCGAGAAAATGTAAATTTAGATGAATTAAAATGAAATTTATTATAGAAACAAAGTAATATCTTGCGGTGCTCGATAATCAATTTTATAAAGATCGTTTGATGGCTTGAAATTTTGTAGCAATTTGAATTTATTTTACTTTCGAAATATTTGACAGAACGAGATAAAATTCGTTTTAGCTTTAGGACATTTTTACTTCATGGATATTACAAAAGGGACGCAACGTAGAAATAATATATTAATTCTTCATTTATAGGGAAATACGTCACTCAGGGATTGAAGTTAATCTGGCGATGGGGAGTTTAATATTGATTTTTACAGTGAAACTGTAACAATGAGAGATTGTATTTTAATATGAGGCAAAGCAACGAATATACAGAGAGAAGGTTTGTTGTCACGATAATTGTCCGAATTTACTTTTGATAATAGGACTTTTGAAAATGATGGTTTTCGTACGTGATCGAACTACAGGTCGACGCATGGACTAGAACTGATTTTAGACTATGAGAAAAGCAGTGAACTCGCGACCGCACAACAATATCATGAAAACAAATAGCGAGTAATGTGCGGGATGCAACGTTTGTCGAAGATGTGCTGCGTCCCACTTATCAGCGTGGGACTGCTGATCCAAGCAAAAGGTACATGCCCAGCAGTGATAACCACTACTGGAGGTTACGAAAACAAATGTACGTATGAGCGGTTGAAGCAAAAATTAAACAATTAAATCGCAACAATTCATAATTAATTCCAGACGTAACAGACCTAAGTTTAGTGGAAAATCGACAGAGACGTTTGCAATTTGTAAGAACTAGAACTCGTTAATAACTTGAGGAATCGATGTAAAATTTTGTTACATCAGTTGCTCTGTTAGTTCTCGATATTGGATACAATGTTCGTTAAAGTATGTTGAAGCAATGACATTTTTGGGCAATTAAAATGTTTGTTTCTTTATTAATCCATTTTCGTTTAACGTGAGTTTCTACATTTTTTTTTTTTTTAACAAAGATTCAAAGTAGAACATTGGATCAGGGATGAGAGCACCTTTCGAAGTATTTTCAATGTACGCTTACGTAATATTATCGTTCATTATAAAAGAATAATTATTCTAAGCTATTCACAACAATTACAAAATGATGAAAAATTTTATTTCCTCGCTACGGTAATAATAATTTGTTTAAAAAATTTTTTTTAAATTCTTATCTATTCGAAAGGTGCAAATCCATACTTTGGACATTGGTTTCTCGAGCATTTTTACACAGCTTTCTCTACGAATTAACGAACATTGATTAATGCGATTCCTCATTGAAGTAGCTTTGTGAAAAATTGTGGAAAATAAAAAACAACAATAAGGAAGCACTGTGGAAGCTTTTAGCTTGATTTAAAAGATTATTAACAAGTTTGAACGATGTCTCGATACTCACTGGCCGTTATAACGCAATCGACGTCCCTCGAGTTCTTCAATTTGTTGTTAAAGTCTTCTCTATACGCTTCCAATTTTTTGTCGTAACAGGGCATGAGCGTTATGTGATAAACTCGATCAGGCGATAATCCTTTACTTTCTGCGAGATGATACTTTACCAAGGAGCCCATTATCTGTTGTGGTGATTTCGTGACGCTTATGTAAGGTAATATAAAATTACCGTGTGTCTTTTCCGCGTAGCACACCCATCCTTAAATATCGACGGGAATACTTTAATTACTCGTGGAAACGATAAATACCGAGGGAATAATTGAATAAATAATTTTACATCTTGTCGTTAAAGTATTACCAGGACACGAAGAGGCGAGCATCGGCAATTGCAACTGGACACCTTCTTTCGAAGATTTATGCCTCTCTACGAATTCTTTGGCTGATTCCAGAAGAGAAAAATCCTCGGCTACGGTCATATCGAGAATCATGTCTGCGCCTAAATTTCTAAAATAACCGGCAAGTCGACGAATAGCATCCTCGGGATTGAGTTCGTAACGTTCGGCTAGCGAAAGAACGGGTTGAATCGAGAGACTGACTACAATGAATTTGCAATCGTCTCGTTTGTCACTCTGGAATAATAAATAATTAAATGTGAAAATTTGCTTGATTTTTACCATAAAACGCGTGAGCAGTCATATCGAATAAAATCATTTTGCACATTGATGTAAAATAATTTGGAAAAATCGTGATAATATTTTAAACGGTTTTAAACAATTTATTTTAAAGTTCTTTTGTGTCAATTTACTTTGCTTGGATTTGTCACAGGGATCAATAGAATTTTGCCAATAGAAAATAATCATCATAATGACTTTTGTGAATTGTGAAAAATACAAAAAGTGCATTATTAGCCAAACTAAATTGATGCTTATTTGATTATTTTTTAAAAATGTTTCACTCGTGTTACTCGATCGAGATACTATTCCTGTATCGGTAATTATTATTTCTCATTGTTTAATAACTTATTTGATATCAGAGACCACCTTTAGTTGATCTTTCTTCTCTTGAAAGACTCTCAAGAGCTCTTCCTGACTTTGCTGGGTAATAAGCACACTTTCCGCTGATGTAATGCAACCGCTGCACGCCAGGCAATCCGCCAGAGTGATTTCCACTTTTTCTAGCTTCTGCGATTCACCTTTCTGAATTAAATAAAAAGAAAGAAAGAAAACGTAACAACTGATATTTTACTTGAGAATCAAATAATTGTCATTCAACTGGAATTAATTAACAATTACCGTGTCCACTTCGATGTAAGCTCCATCTTCTCGTATTTTTATCTTGGCTCCTGTCTTACTGCTCGATTTTTTAATTTCAATTGGCTTTATGCATTCCTGAATGAACGAAAAATCGTGATAGTATGATCGAATATGAAAGAAAAATTTGTCAACAAAGCAACTCACTTGCGACGGGGTTATAAAATCATCGAGATTAGTGATCTGTAGTGCTCCACTGAAACGCGAAGCCATTGTTTCCTCTTTTTGTAGATTTTTCAATATATTTCAAAGACTTTTGCACCAGGCCAGTATTTTAAAAAATTAAAATTTCAGTAACCGTCAGCTGTATCTGTAACTTCACGATCATCTATACTCCAAATCAGCTGATTTTACACATGTACGAAGCCATTTAAAGAGCCAGATTTACGCGTGTATGTAAGTTTTTTGTGGGAATATTCCACACTGGTTGAAAATGCGCACTCGCGGATATAATAATGACGACTTATCGCTTTACTTCTGATGAGAAATAAGCTTCCTAACCTATAAAAGGTGTAATTTCACAATTATATTTAATACAAGAAATTTATTGAATTATTGTACAGTTTGAATGATTTATTAAATCTATTGTACAAATGGTAAAGTTGTCAGTTTACACTCCAGCAACCTAAAGAGTTACGTTTCTATTTCGACGGAGTATGACCGAATAGTAACATAATTTTAAGGGAATTATTATTGGAATTATTATTATTATCGAGTTATTGAATAACAATTGGAATTCATTATTGAATTCGGATGATGCGATACATCTTGGGTAATTCTCTAATTAAATTTAGCCAAAGCCGTTAAATATTTTACACAAAAACAAATTTGGTTTTGACGAAGTAAGAATAAGCCATAAAAACTTTTCAATTGACATTCATTTTTATATAAAACAGATGGTTAAATCACTGTTTTAGGCGAATACAGGCAGAGTGGTTTAAACATATGTGTGATTATGTATATGAAGCCTTAATACAACAAAAATACAAAACATACAAAATTATACGCTTGATGGAAATTTGTGTATATCGATGCTTTATATTATAAACAAAGATTCAAATGTAATAAATCAAATAACAGTAAAAAATAAAAATAAGTGTATACAACTGAAATAAAAAAGAAAATTTATTTAGATTGAATTTAGTATTTGTTTGCACTTCGGAAGGGGCAAGTCTGGAATTTTTTTATTCCTTGTATCTAGCAACACACGGATTTTGTGAATTGTAAGCGACTACAACTCAGCCATCTCCGAGATGTGAAAGAGTTTCTGGTTAAAGAATTCTCTTTTTTTTGTTTACGTTTCAATCGGTCAATGCGGACCCATTTCAAAACTTTTATTTCATCCTGTGGTTAACCTTAAGGTTTTGCACAACAAAGTACTCGATGTTCAGTCTTATTTGGTACACCGTTACTAATTATTCTTTTCACAATTGAAGCGAGTTATTGTTCAAACGTCGATCAGAAGGATTCTTACGAGAAGTCTCCTTACAGAGTGTTCGTTGCAACCATTTGTGATTGGTAAGCGTCGACTTAATTCATTCTGTGTTAAACCTTTTGTTTTTGTTCAATAATCTCGCTTGGGCAAATTTTTTAAGTTTCTTTACATTTTAACGATGCACGATCGAAGTATTCATCTGGAATAAGTAAAAAATCGTTAACATGTCAAGTTAAAACATTGTATAAGTGAGATTATTGTAAAAAAAAAGAAAAGGTTCAACATATAATTAAAGAACTCAATGTTTAACAAACAAAAATGGTTGCAACAAACACACTGTGAGGAGACTTCTCGTGAAAACTCTACCGATGATTGACGTTAGAACAATCACTCGCGTCAATCATGGAAAGAATAATCAGAAACGATTGCAACAAATACTCGGTGAAGTACGGTTTTACAGACCGTAATTCACATATTCACAACACAGTCGTACAGACCGTGAGCCGAGAATACTTCTCGTAAAAACGCTTCCGATTATTGACATTGGAACAATCAGTCAATCACTCGCCTCAATTATGGATAGAATAATCAGAAACTATTGCAACAAACACTGTGAAGCACGGTTTTACAGATCGTAAGTCACAACACGATCGTACAGGCCGTGAGATTTCTCGTAAAAACGCTTTCGATGATTGACTTTGAAACGATCACTCGCGTCAATCATGGAAAAAATAATCAGAAACGGTATGCCGAATAAAACTGATCATCGAATCCTTCTTGTAAAAAATTTGAAGGTTAACCACAGGATGAAATAAAAGTTTCGAAGAGGGTCCGTATTAAGTGACCAAAACGTCAATAAACAAATGAGAATTCAATCAGAAACTCCTTCGCACCTCGAAGATGGCTGAGTTGTAGCTGCTTACAATGTTACAATTCACAAAATGTGTATTCACATACGGCCGCTTACCCCTAATCGACATTAACAACACATAACCACGGTCAGAGAACATATATGTACATCTGTGTTCAAAAATTGTGGAATGGTCTTACATACAAGATACAAGTCTGGAACACGTTCTTGTAAGACCGTGACCACATTGTTGCTCTTAAGAACCGAGCGTCGAAGCTGCACTCTGCACTCTGCAGTTCCCCACCAAGGCTTCAGCCGCTAAGTGAGCGATGGACTATGGATTAGGGGACTTGGAAAAAGTAGCAATTAACCTGGGATATTCTCGTATAATCGTAATAGCATATTATTACTATCTTTATTGCACAGAACTCTAACGCGCGTCGGTCCTATAACTACGGAGAATTTGTCTCATTGAACGAGACATCCCTCACCGCACGCGTTTCCAAATTTGTAAGTCAATGCAGTCAATGTCTAAGGCCGTACACATGACTCGCATGATACGCCTTAACCTAGAAACAAGAAGCGAACGATGTATACCGGAGCTTATGCTGACGTAATGTCTCAAAAGAAATAAATTCGAATAATTTGTTGTACAAAAGCGTCGAATACGTGATCGGTGCGTCCGCAATTTCGATTTGAGAATGACGGTCGACAGTAACAACGTCGGAGAGGCGAAAGAATTCGATTTTTTAACTTTACTTACCGATGCCGGTACCAAAACCAAGTCCGACACCAAGACCAAGTCCGATGTCAAAACCAAGTCCGATACCAAGGCTGATACCAAGGCCGATATCAAGACTGATACCAAGACCAAGTCCGATACCAAGTCTGATACCAAGGCCGATATCAAGGCTAATACCAAGACCGAAGCCGAACCTTCGGCACCATTGTCTTTCCCGACGAATGACTATTTCGGCTATGATCTCTACCCTGAGAGAAGGTCCACTCAGGCCCCAAGAAGTTGGGTGAAAACCTTCTTCCTTATGGAGGGTCGTGAAAACATGGAAAAGATTCGCTGTGAAAAGAAAGTTTACAAGTGTATAAAGTCAAGTACGTACGTACCTAACTAAGAAAACATTGAATAAGGCAGAGTTTTGCTCTGTACTCAACCAGAAATTTGATTAGTTATATGATTCTTTAATTCAAGGTCCCCTAGTTAAATTGATGATGGCAGCAATGAAAAGCTCCGGCTGGTGATTTGTCAAATTCTTTTTTTAATTTTTCTGACTACACAAATGTTTTGTAATAATTTTATTTATTTATTTCAGCCCGATAAACATTAGACGCCACATATCCTGTGAAATATGCGATTCTTCTGTCAGCGGCGGATACGATCCTATCTCTAATCAGGTAGAAAACATATCCATCTAAGCGACCTGTTCTGACAGATCCGTCGATAATTAAACCTATAAGTTGTAGCGGGACAGAGGATAAAGTTAATTGTAGTTGTTTATTCTATGTATAACCCTTAAGGGTTTTTACATATGCAATATATTTTCATTTTTTCCTTTCTTATTTACATTATATCTGAGGTGCAAAGTTTAAAATGCTTTGTTATAAACAATGACGATGGCAGATTGTAATTCTTTTATTTGCCAAAATGAAGAATCAAATGAACATAGAAGCAAGCTGCAAGGTTCTACTTGAACTTGAGTTTAACAAATTTTTAACGATAAAGAAATAAACAACATTCAAAGCATTCTGTTTCAATATATTTTAATTTTAATTGTAGCCAATTATAAAAATGTACTGCGTAACTGGTGTGACAATCGCTCATGTTATTTACATGATACGGGCTTATTATATTTTCAAGCTTTGGCAATCGTGGATATAAAAATTCATTCTGCTAAAAAATTCAAACGCCAGCGTCAATTTTTATTAAATTTGATATTAAATATCCCTGAACGTTATTGTATAAATATGTGAAGTTTTCGCTCGTTTCGTCGAATATTTTCAACGTAGAAGCAGTTAAAACTTGATAAAATCAAATTGAAAAAGAAAAATATATAGTTTACTCAAGAAAGAAACAAAATTTTCATTATTGATTTCTCAGATGCGGAAATCGAGAAGAAAATTAATAAAACTATGCAATGTGATACAAATATTTTTAACTGCAAAAAATATTCTACTTTTCAATATACACGTTTCACATTTTGTTTTATTTCAACTTTGATTCGGCTATTTGGTTTCATAGTTTTGACAAATTTTACATAAATAAGTTACGACAAAAGCGCCTGCGATTACTCTCTTTAAACGTATTATTTTTCAAATACATGATTTCTCAAAATTACCAAATTTGTAACTTTTGAAAAAAATGTAATTATTGATTATACAAAAAGTCATAAATAGTTGGACGAATGAAGGTGTACGGTTAATCCAAAATATCCGGGTAACCAAAGCCTAGTCGATCGGGGTTCTTCTGTAAATGTTTTTGGTACCAAATACAACAAGTTTATGTGTACCGATCGTTTCCTAATAGTATTAGTAACAGTATTAGTAATAGTATTAGTAACAGCAGGAATACTGATGATGATGAAATAAAAATTGCAGATAATAGTTTGTCAAAACAATTCAAAGTACCAGGGTATAATTCAGGGTATATTAACCCACGAGATGATACACATGTTCGACTATTGCCGGAACAATCTGGATTTCACGAACATCGATCATCTCGCGTGCACGGAAATTCGCGCGGCGAATCTCACGCATTGTAGCTATCTGAGCTCGTGCTCACAGGGCACTTCGTCGTTTATCAACGTTAAAAAGACCCACGAGGTAACAGCGATAGAATTTTTATAAATAAAAAATTATAATAATGATAATTTAAGAGATTAAGCGGAAATAATGATGATTTGTAATTTCAGGATTGCGTGAAGGCCAGGGCTTACCTCTCTATAATAACTGTGCGCAATATCACGCTTGAAGAAGCTAAAGATGCCGTCGAACGAGTATTTCCCAAGTGCTATGCGGACTTGGAGCCCTTCGGGAGGCGTATAAGAATGGGTTCTAATGATAGGATAAAAGCTTATATGGAAGGATCATATTACGGTTACGATGTTTAGTAAATTAAACAAAAACGTGTAGTGTTTAATTAAAACGAATTTTCTTGGAGAAAAGAGAAAAGAAATATATCCTTAAATACATCCAATCTTTTGTTTGTTTCTCTAAATTAACTTTCTTTTTGTCCATTTTATTAATTTTTTCAAATAAAAATGTCAATTTTTGTTTAAGTTTATTGGATTATTCAGTTACTGGTACAAAGAATTGTATCCATTCTCTAATCTCTGTAGCTCGGTTACAAAAACGAATCAACGAGGAGAGCGCAGGAGAGGCAATATAAACATAAACAACATCTCTCGAGAAGAAACATTAGAGCATTATTTAAGTGACGATATTCATAAGAGTCTTTGTGACCAGTCTCAGTTTTCTAGAGAAATTCGAATAAGACAGACGGCCTCCTCGTGCATTAAAATAGAAGTTAAAGTTAAAGTTAATTCACTGCGTTTCTACAATATTTATCTTCCCATTTCCAATAGAGTTTTGTTGAGTTTCTAGTTGATAAGAGAAGTCATTCAAGTTTATTTGTACTGCACGAGTCAAGTATTTCAGATTCCTACGCCTCTCAGACTTGGATAAGCAAGACACTTTGTCGAATGAATGAAATTCTGTAAATTCTTATCTCATTACAATTTGTTGATGTAGCAAAATTGATATGCGGACAGCAGCATTAACGCTGTGATCTCTGAGTTCAGATTTAGACATATCGAACGTTCAACCGCAAGGCGGGTCAAGGAATAGTGCTGCCGGTCTCTTTTTCCCGATTCAAAAGTATTGATGAAGGGAAGTAAAAGTTGAAGATAATTACAGCAAAGCACAGTCTGGTAAAATTAATTGTTTTAAGACGATCTTACGCATGATTTTTATCTTTCTACAATCACCATAAGTATTAAAGAGATAACTCTGACTCTTTTTATCGCAAAAATCTCCGTCAAAGATAATTTGTCGGATTAAGTATATGATTTGTGCTTTGCAGAATTGTTACACGAAGGGCACTGTTTTGGCATCTTTTATCCGCGTCAGATAACTTTGGATTACAGCGTTGGTTGCCGACCGAGTAGTATCACACATCGCTCTCATCGATAACAAAACCTGTAATGCAAATTTCTCCGGAAAAAATTGTTCGATCGTGTAACGGCCGAGGTGCTACCTCTCGGTCGGTAACAAAAACGGTAACGCTAATTTCTCTGCAGGAAGGAAGTACCTCTTCCTTCCTGTTTCTCTGTCATGAGTCATCTTTCGAATAAAAGAGGATAACGTTGAACTGCGGCTTACAACTCTACAGTTTAACCGTCCACTTTTTTCATTCGAAAAATCAATTGTGACGGAAAATTTTGCTGTCTTTAACTTTGCAATTTTTAAATATTTTTGTACAATATTTATCCAATATCTTCATCAATATATTGCTTAACGATAAGTAATAAAGAAAATAAAGCTATTTAACAGTTGCGTTAAAAAAAAACTTCTAAATTGATACAGATTCGAGTGTCTTAAGGGTGATGTAACGCCTTAAAGTATTATTTCCTAAAATCAAATCTATTTTCGGGAAGTAATAGTGAATTATCAGTTTATTATGAATAAAATAAATTGCCCGGTGATCTCAAAGTAACATTGACGTCACCGTTATAAATGTTACTGGGTGTTAAGAATAAAAGTTGGGTCAGCAAGTTAGGGATCAAAGGAAAATGAAAGCGCTTGGCGAACACTCATATTTTCATATCGTTTCCTCATAGAGGAACGTCGAGAAATTATATTTAGAAAAAAATGTCCATGCTTGCGCTCGCCTGTGTGTGTGTGATGAGCTTGCAAAATTGCAATGATCTCGAAAACGGATTCCTTCCCTAACTTTCGTAAATTTTCATCTGTCAAACTGAAACTTAATATACAAATTAGCTAAGGTACAAGGATACTTGATCTTGAATTTTGTGAGAATCGATTAAGAGGTTTGAACTTTACGAAATTTGCAATTTTATCAAATTTTGCCTACTTTATTAAAAAATTTTATACTATTTCTTCTATGAGGAAATCAGAATTGAGATAACTGTTCCCCGTAGAAGAGAATCTGCGCTTTGATTGCGAGAATCACGAAGAATCAATGTAGAAATTTCAAATTTACACTATTTCTACAGCTTTTAATTTTCTAGATTGACGCTTTTCCTTGTAGAAGAAAAATATTGATACAACGCAAATGCGGCTTGAAAATACCTCTTCGCTAACCGCATATTAGGTGGCGAAATAGTGTGACATACTTCCATGGATGTGCTCTGTGTGCTGTGTCCATATGACATGTTACTATATGTATATACATCTGTAAACGGTGTAATATGTATAGATGTGTGGGCTTTGTGCGCACAAAGCCTCATCCGGAGGTCGTCAAGCGATGTGGAAAGAATAATGGGTTTAGAGAATGGCCGGTTGGGCCGATATTCGTTCGATCTGCATGAAATGCGCGCGACCTGCTTTGCGCCTCGTACCTCTTCCGTCTAAAAAAACTCGGGCGTTAACGTTGTATCCTTAAAACGCGGAAGTCCATTTCCCGGTGTCTATGAAACGTTGAATAAATATGACCCAATAACGTATAACAAAAAAAAAAAAAGTTCTTCACGACGAAAATTGCGTATTTGTAATATCGGTGACAAAAATTTCCTAAAAGTTTACCGAATTTTTCCATGAATTTGTCATTTTTCTGGAACGTTGAAAAGAATTTGTTGAGATTTTTTTGTTATTGGCAAACATTTTTTTAGTACTTCTTTGTCTATTTTAGACATAATTTAGAAAATGAGAAATGTAATATAAATATAATAAAAAAAAATTCTGTGATATTTCAGATAAAAAATTTGACAACTGTAATGTTATTTTAAAAAAAAGAAAAAGATTTTTAACCAGTAAAATCCTTAAAAATCTTACGATATTCCGCGTAATACTTTAGTACTCGTTTCATACTCGCACTGTGGATAAAGATTTTTTTGAAGAGGATCTGCATCTTGGGATCGAAATGTAAAACATGCTGTGAATCATCTCGTGCTGTATCTCTTAGTTCGCTTCTCAATAAGAAAATCGTGCCATGTCAGCTGACGACAGGAAGCTGTTATGTATGTCGCGCCGGGACGACATTGTGACGACACAACTTTTTAACAGCACAGCATACCAATACCGTGCCCGTACGATTTCAGTAAGTCGTGAGGTTCTATATAACATGCTGCAACCATGCAGACACAGTGTTGGCACGACGTGCTGTCGAAATGTCGTGGCGGCACGGAAGCAGTCAAGTGCGGACGTACATGACTCCACTGTACTGTCACGCCGTGACTTCACTGAACTGTCACACCGTGACTCCACTGTACTGTCATGCTATGCTGCCACCGTGTAGTTCCCGTGCCACTACATTTCTATCTGGGTAACCATAGTCCACTTTATGAACCAAATTTGAGGTCAATGTCTCAAAAATAGCTCACCCTGATACAGGAATGCCCTGATGCAGCATGAGAAGACCTGTCTCGCGATCAACGATCCAAATCGCGGCGGATTCTCAGTAAGAAAATCGTGCCATGACAGCTGACGGCAGGAAGCTATTATGTATGCCGCGCCGGGACGACATTGTGACGACACAACTTTTTAACAGCACAGCATACCAATACCGTGCCCGTACGATTTCAGTAAGTCGTGAGGTTCTATATAACATGCTGCAACCATGCAGACACAGTGTTGGCACGACGTGCTGTCGAAATGTCGTGGCGGCACGGAAGCAGTCAAGTGCGGACGTACATGACTCCACTGTACTGTCACGCCGTGACTTCACTGAACTGTCACACCGTGACTCCACTGTACTGTCATGCTATGCTGCCACCGTGTAGTTCCCGTGCCACTACATTTCTATCTGGGTAACCATAGTCCACTTTATGAACCAAATTTGAGGTCAATGTCTCAAAAATAGCTCACCCTGATACAGGAATGCCCTGATGCAGCATGAGAAGACCTGTCTCGCGATCAACGATCCAAATCGCGGCGGATTCTCAGTAAGAAAATCGTGCCATGACAGCTGACGGCAGGAAGCTATTATGTATGCCGCGCCGGCACGACATTGTGACGACACAACTTTTTAACAGCACAGCATACCAATACCGTGCCCGTACGATTTCAGTAAGTCGTGAGGTTCTATATAACATGCTGCAACCATGCAGACACAGTGTTGGCACGATGTGCTGTCGGAACGTCGTGGCGGCATGGAAGCAGTCATGTGCGGACGTACATGACTCCACTGCACTGTCACGCCGTGACTTCACTGTACTGTCACGCCGTGACTCCACTGTACTGTCATGCTATGCTGCCAACGTGTAGTTCCCGTGCAACTACATTTCTATCTGAGTAACCATAGTACACTTTATGTACTAAATTTGAGCAGTCATATGCGGATGTACATAACACCAGTGTACGGTCATACTGGGCGATCGTTTTGTGCCGCCACCGTGTAGTTCCCGTGCCGTCACATTTCTATCTGTGTTACAACCGTCATACTGCTTTCATAAATATACGATAAGTCTGCAGCGATGCTATAAGGTTAAGCAATTACTTTGCTCGTTTACTTCCAATTGTAACGATTTTTCATGAAATACATTATTCCATACCGCAATCGATAATTCATTTTATTCTCACGAAAGATAATGCCACGGTAAAGTGCGAAGAGATTTTTGCGACACACTTTTAGTACCATTGCGAGACTATAACTTCCTTTCCGTTGTCTACTTCCCAACAGCGACAAAAGGAAGTGGAGAAAAGCAGAAACGTCCGCAGAACATTGGAGATTTACACCCACCGGCGAGGAAGAAGCAGAGAGGACAGCTTGAGTAGTGGGTTTCCTCTGCTATACGCCTTCTCGCACCTTTGTCTTTGTCGCTTCCATGGGTTTCGAACGCAGACACCACATTTTCGTCGTTGAACCACCAGCTACTCCGTACGAGTTCTCTTGGCATGAGTCAAGTATGCCTGTACCTTATTATGTACTACATGGTAATGGTATATACGCGAGTAAGTATATAACGGAGAAGAAGTAGAAGCAGACAGCCGGGTAGTAGGACAGCGTCCTCAATAGCCTGGTGCACTGGAGTACCGTCGCCGAGACTCAAGTATCTTAAGCGACACTCGTATGAACTCACCAACGAAGCGCACACAAACGTAAGAGGAACTGCCCGAAGCAACGCTCTGCCTATACACTCGGTTAGCCAAGAGGTGAACGATCCACGGTTCACTCAAAGCTTTTTCGATGTCGGGTATTCGTTAAATCTCGAGTGAATTCTTGGTTGGATTCAGTTTTTTTCTTTTGATTGTACAAAAAAGTCACGCCATTCGGGCCTAAGAAGAAATCTGTCAAATTAACCGGAGCCCTTGGAAATTGGTGAAGCGACAATGGCCTGAACAGTGCGAATGAGAGGAATCTATCGGCCATTATCGATTCACTCCTTCGACCGACATTTTTTTTTTTAAATCAATGAGGGCCTGGAAAGTTGAAATATTATGAGATAACACGTCTCACAATATTCCGATGATAAAAGCAATCAAAGAAGAAAAAGAGGATTGATTGTCCAAACTGAGGTTTCGTTTATTGCTGATAAAAACTTTTTTTTTTAGTCTGTGGTAGGGTTTTGCAGTTTTGAGATTTTTCTTCTATCGATTCGATAGATAACGTGTTTTACCTTCAAGTGTCTTTACTTTTGTCTCTGGCGGAAGACCTCATATATTTCCATCGTCTCTTGATTAAAGTTTCACTCCTTGAACAGCGGGAATCTCTGAGGAGTTTCTTCACTCGTAATCAACTCTTTATATCGGAAATTTTGTCTTCGGACGTTTAAGATAATAATTTCAAGTTACGACGCTCGTTAATCGTTCTCTTTTGAGGATCTTAATCGAACGACTCTCATCCTGGCTTTTCTCTGTCTATCTCTTGTGTCTTAATTTTCTCTTTCGCTCTCCTCTCTTCATGACGGTTCAGAGTGTATACGCTCGTACAAGATGATAAAACGACGCACGGTAATCAAAATAGTAATTTTTATTTTTCGAATTATTTAGAAGAATATGTTGAACCAATCGTTTAAATCGAACACAACCAATCGCATCTTTCATTTATTCGTCTGCGTCAATTAACTAATTTGTTGGGTTTAAATGATTAATTGTATGGAGCGTGGAATTTGGAAATTTGGGTGAACGAATAAATATTTTCTTTCCGCGTTCAACAAATTCACGAAAAATTAACCAGGATCCTGTCGAATGAACACAACAAATCTGTCATCGTTCCAGTGGGTTGACTTTATTGATTGATCAATATTTTTTTATTCAAGCAACAATCAAAACTACAATGTTTTATTACTCCCAACGGGAGTATGCGTTTCACTGGCATCTTGCGAAATAACAGTTTCTATACGTGCGATGCTCTCCGAATCGGCTGAAGATGCCTTAACAGAACTGGGTAAACAGATTCTGTGCATCGTAACCTCCATTTTTATCCTAAATTGTATATATTAAATGAGATTTCAGAAAGATAAAAGCGTTTTAAAAAAATGTATGAGAAGCACGGTTGTATATATCGAAATGCCACAAGATGGCCGTCATTCCTACTGTAATCGTTGATCTGTAACTAACTTCGGAGCGTTCACGATGGAGTGGGAGAAAGAGCACGTGGGCCATTTAGTAAATATTTGTACATATATTTTATTCAACAGTATGTAAATTTTAATAAGATTATTGCACATCAGAGTTGTTGTTAACAACTAAAAATTAATAAAAGCGCAACGCAATTTTCTAAACGCGTTTGTTGATTTAATTCTAAAAAAAACGAATGCAAAAATGATTGAGTAATTACAAATGATGACCACTTTATACTTTTCTAATAACCTTTGTTGCTTTAATTATAAATACAATAGTGGAAAAATTATTGAGCGATTAAATAAAATATAGTTATTAAAAATGATTTTGCTATTTAAATTTAAAAAACTACAGCAACTATAAAAATGTATATCAATTAGAAAAATACTGTAGAAAATCACATTGAACTAGCTTCAAAAATAAACAGGATTATTTAGTTTTAAAAAATGTTCTTATAAAATAAATATAAAAAGGATGAAATAACTTTCGATGTCATTTTATTTAATTTGATATTTAAATTAGAATGATTCATATTATCACTGTCACTATAGTCGGGAGACATCTCCTGAACATTACAATCGTCTTTTACATATCAAGAAACATACTGGCGTCTTGACTCTGATTTAAAAGAATAATTATATTTTATATGGACGTTTTCTAACGCAAAAGAAAACGTCTCTCGACAGTAGTGACAGCTGTAAATGAATTATTGTTATTAAAAATATCAAATTTTATTTTTCATTAAAGTAAAATTAAAAAAAATTAATTAAAATAATTATATTTAGTTAATCATTTAATTATAACCCAACTAATCTTAGCTTTCGTTCTATTTACAGGACCTTGATACAACGACCCTGATCCTGGTTATTCTTCAATGCCTTGTCCCTTTTCCTCTCATAACGGTACTGAAGGAAAAGCACATATTTCGGTATGTACGTAACAAGCAAAGAAACCGCGCAAGAACCAAGTAGACGTAGCGACGATAACGTAAGACGACGATGGAGTAGGGCAAACGTGCTTACGGTAGAGTTCGAGGTAGAGGTAACGTATACCGATAAGCTCCGACGAGGAAAGGAAGAGAACGTGACTTGCGCGTCTAATGAGAGCAAGAGCAAGATGGGGAGAGAAAATCTCCCCCTCCCTCAATAAGGGAGAGAGAGAGAGAGAGAGAGAGAGAGAATTTCTGTTCTCTTCAGCTGGCGTACCTCACTCCCTCGCAGCCGTGTTCTACCTCGGAGCGTAAACTCTGTTCCACGACGAGGGACGCGCGAGCAACGAATAGTCAGTGCCAATCGCGGTCTCGTCGAGCTGAGACCAACCGAGACCGAGATAAACCCGTCTTTCCGTCCCTTCGTTTCTCGTTAGATACTTGATTGTCATTTTATTTTAGTTTTAATCGTCGATGTATCTCACACGCGTCCTTCTTTATCCGTTTCATTATCTTTATCGTTTACTATTTTTACGAGCTAAGTAGTCGGCTTTTTTTTTTTTTTAAAATTTGATTTGACATTTCGTTATCAATCACCGGTTTTTAACATCCCCGATCGCTAGGGTAAGGGACGTGGTTTACGCGTGTGGTTTGGTGGTGTTTACAAAAGCTTTGCACGAGAATCAAACCCGTCAACTTTTTCCGACGGGAAAAGCAGCCGTTTCTACTGCAATATCTTCGTCAACACAAAGTGTCATCAAATTTGTCAATGTAAGAAACATTTTGTTTGTACTTTATGGTTTAATTATTCAGATTTTATTGAAGGGAATTATAATCTAAAAACAATTTACAAACATTCTACTTTTTATTTTATTTTTTATATAAATGTAATTAAAAAATTATCGTATTAATTATTAATTATCGAGTTTTGTGCCAAATTTGAGATTTTTTTCCACTCAAACATAAAGAAGATATTTATTTATTTATTTTCAACTCTTTGAAGGAAGAAGAGTTTAGGTACTCCTACACTTTGTTGATTGAACATCATTAACGAATTAAGTTTCTAAACGAAGTTGATTATTTATTAGGTTTATTCGAATGTTTATAAATAACAAAAAGGAGACGTCGTACAGTAGCTTTGATCAACAATTTTTGAACTAAAGACAAAGAAGAAGAAATGAGGTTGTGAAAATAACTGGAAGTAATTATACATAAATGACACAAGGATGCAAAGTAGAATCTTGATTGTTGCTTCTTTATTATTTTACATTTTCTGACAATGTTACATCAGTGAGGAATTATGTTGATCAATATTTTATTTTCTCATACAGGAAGCTGTGTGAAAAATAATCGTCTGTTGAATTTCATATTAAATGCAGTTATAAGAACGTCAGAGTTAAACAATTTAAATATTCATACACCGAAACGAAACGAACGTTTAATAAAATTTTAATGGCCGTACATATTTAAAAACAAAAAAAAATACTCGAAAAACTTATTTTTTCGATATGTTGTAACAAAAATTATAACCAATAACAAGAATTTATTGTGCAATTGGTGCGACAGATAGTACATCAATTGCTTAAATTATTTACGAGTTAGGACGTTTTTGTCTTTGCAAATCTCAACTATCGTGGATATAAAAGTTTAACGTTTTATAAAATTCAAATGCATCCATCGATTTTTACTAAATATTCCTAAACGTTATTACACAAGTCCTTGATATTTTGGTATTTGTTATACTTGATATTTATTTATTACCTTTAACAACAATTTTAGAAGCAAAAAATAATGAGGCTGTGGAAGTAATTATAATTGAACAAATGATGCAAAGTATTGGAACGTTGCTCATTGCTTCCTCATTATTTTACATTTTTCTTGCTTCCTCGTAAAGGAAGCTATGTTTAGTGAAAAAAATTTTGAAATTTTGATGTCAGAGTATTTACAAAGTCTCAAAACGTCGAGAAATAATTTTTTTAAGAGAGAGAGAGAGAGAGAGAGAGAGAGAGAGAGAGAGAGAGAGTGAGTATGTGTGTGTGTATGTGTAATGAGCTTGTCAAATTGTAATGGATATATCTTGCGAACGAGTTACTCGATCATCCTGAAACTTTGCACACGAGTCGTGTCGTAACCCCCGTAAGTTTGTTCCAATTTTCGGCCGAATCGCTAACGGGTGTCTCATCTTATGCGTGATTGAATTTTTCGAAAAAAGTAATTACGCTCTTTATGTTTCGTACTTTATGTAGGGTACAAGATTGTTCGATATTGAGTTTGACTAGAATCGATTAAAGCGTTCAGATTCAATGGAATCATGAATTTTTTTAATTTTTTGAAAAAAAAAAACAATTTTTACTCCAACTTTCGTAAATTTTTATCTATCAAACTGAAACTTGGCATACGAATTGGTTAAGGTACAAGGATACAAGGATTTGTACGCGTTTTTTTGTTTTTTGATATTTCCACCGTCCATGAGGATTTATGTTGATCAATTTGGACTTTTCCTACAGGAAACTGTGTGTAACGTTAGTGACTTTCGAATTTAATGTTAAATTTGGTTATAAAAACTTCGGAGCTTAAAGAAAAATATTGAAATTTAAGTTCAACGAAATTTTAAATGCCGTAAAAATTTTGATACAAAAAAAAACTCAAAAATCTTTTTTTCTCAATATATTTTAACGAAAATTGTTGCCAGTAACAAGAATTTACATTGCAACTGGGGCGATAAATTGTCTCGGCAATCGTGGATATAAAAGTTCAACTTCGAACCCCATTTGTCGATTTTTACAAAAATTTGTTGTTAAATATCCCTAAACGTTATTTTACAAAAGCAACTGAACAACTTTTGGATCATTTGGTAGAATATTTCCAAAGGTGAAGCTGCTTACAAATTGTAATATTAAAATTGCTATAAAATCGAAAAAACGTTGAAACGATCTTCCGGCAAATTAAATATCAACCATCACTCAATATCGGTTCGTCCTTGTTGAAAATTTGAGCTCAAATGATAGAAGTTAACGTAAATTTACGTAGTTAGCGGAAACGTAAACTTGTTTTCAAAAATTTAATTTAATAACATTTAATAAGAAATAACTTCTTTACAAACTCGGTTCAAAATCAATAATAATCGTTCTTGAATATTTATTTATTTATTTATTTATAAATAACTATTTTTACCTCTATAGCCAAAGACTTGCGCGAGCTAGAGATCGAACTTTTTTTTTCTTTCGATTTAAAATCGTATATAATTCTCAAATTCAAATTCAATTATTGCGTAAATTTTAAGTTATAAAAAAACGTAAGTCGTCTGTTAAACGACAGCTCGTTTGGTAAAGACATTTTAAGTTACAGAATTTTTAATTTTATCTTGTTGACACACACATTCAGATATTTTTTTTAAAAACGCATTTCTAAACGTTTCAAAAAATGTCAAGTATTCTGATAGTTGAAATGAATTTGTCATTCGATGAAAATCAAGCTTCCTCTTTGAAGAAAAAAGACAAAAGGAATGTGAATATTATCGTGTACTTGATATTTGTTTGACTGCAGAATTTTATTGAAAACCATTTGTACATTTTGATGAGAAAATAATTTGATAATCCATCGTCCAGCTGATTCGCTTGAATAAAAAAAAAAATCTGTCATTGACATTAACGTGAGAATTATCTATGGTTCTAATTATCTAAGAATTTGTCGATAGCTAGAAAATTAATTAATCAAAGAAGTTTGCGACAAGGTTGATAGTCACTGAAGGAAGAAACCGATTAACTGACAATCAATCTCACCCACTTAGTTCCTTTTCGCACACAGAGCTTCGTATTACATTCGTGTATCACCGCAGGAGCAATTTAGAGGCATTAGAAACAGCGGAAAGCTATCGGTACCTATCGCACAAACTGCTTTGTAGATTCGGAAAATAGACTTTTCACGGTTACTCGGAGCGATATATTTTCCATTCAACTATAGCGATCGAGGGCAAATCGCTTTTCAATTAAACCGTAATCGCTTCACTTTGAATAACGAATTCCTCGAATTTTGTCACAGGTAAAGACTATAAAAAAAAAACACATTATATATATAGAAATCTTCACAGTTCAATCGATTTAAAGATTTTCAATTGTTAACACTCAATTCTAGGCGTGATCCAAGGCGCGTATCAATACGTTTCTAAATTCTACAAATGTTAACCAAAATCTCATTTTTGTTTAAAACATAATACCGGAAAGTACAGAATCCAAATCATTGAAGAGAAAATGATTTGATAATAATTAAACAATGTTTTGTCAATAAATACAAAACAGTTATATTCTAAAAGTGCGCAAAACCTTTCTTATTTGTTTCAAAAAATCATATTTTTATGATAAAAGAACGTAGAAACGAACATAAGTCGGGTATTGAAAAGAGGGAATTATGAATATGAAGAAAAATATATGTCACGTTCTGAAAAAAATTCCATACGGTTTATGGGATATTTAGCAAATCTATTTATATATTTCATCACCCCCATAGAATAAATTCTTCACTTCATTATATTTATCCATTTATACATTGCATCTAAGAATAAATCGTTTACTTCATTACTTTATATCGAATTGTTTGTAGTCAGGAAAAAGTATAAATGTTTCATCAATTCACTGTTCGCAACAAATACGTTGGACAAGATATTTGACCCATTCATCTAAAGGGTGTCCCAGCAAGAGCGCCGGATTTAAATTTGCCGCCATTTTGTTAATACGAGTTGTACGGTGATTTTTTTTTGACATTTGTCGCGTACAGACCACGCGATTTAAGAATATGGAGAAGTATTCAAACCAACAACGTTTAATTATTGTAAAAACACATTACAAAAATGGTGAAAGTTTTGCGAAAACAGTTCGCCAATTGCGTCAAGTTTTTGGTCGCAATAATGCGCCAAATGAATCGACAGTGAGGCGTTTAATTACAAAATTTGAGACCAAATTTACGCCGATGGATCAGAAGATCATTGTTCGTCGTCGTCCTTGTCGGTCACTCGAAAATATAGCCACAGTAACGGAATCTGTGGCCGAGAATCCAGGAACTTCCATTCGGCATCGTGGTCAACAATTAAACATTTCCAGTAGCACTATGCAACGAATTTTGGTAAAAGATCTGCATTTGTACGCGTACAAGGTTCAATTGGTTCAAGAAATCAAGCCAAGGGACCATGCGCAGCGCCGTTAATTTGCTGATTGGGTGTTGGAACATCATCAAATTAATGCGGATTGTAAATAGAAGAGGATCCTTCTTCAATATCTAGAATATGAAGTGAAAACCTTCAAGTAAACGCGGATAAGAAAATGAAGTAAAAGCTAAATAAATAAGAGCGCGCACCGATTAAATTATTAGCCTCACATTGTATTAAATACAAACGACCACTCGGTGCTCGTACACAGATCCGTGGGGCCTAATTTTATATGTATGTACCGTTCCACGTCAAGTATCGGAGGTCGCGAAAAGGAGGAGAGTACTTACCGAGACTATAGCGTGTCACATACGCTGAGAAACCGGAACGCGTGAATCAAATCCCAAGCACGCCGCTATATAGGCGCGTATTATATTTTAATCACATTTATACGTGTGCTTACCCACATGACCTACCTAATGTGTGCCATCAATTAACGGACTTTCGGAGATTTCACTGAGAGCTTCGTACGACGTTGTATACTTTCTCGTTATACTTTATACGGTAAAACACTCATTCGCACTCCGGGTCTCGCGGATATTTCCTTCCGACACGAGTGCAGTCATTCGAAAATCGTCGACGGAGCTTTCCTATCGAACCACAATTTTCTCAATTAAATGTTCAGCCACAGTTTGTATCGAGAAAATACAAAGAGTGCGAAGCAAACAAAAAATCAATATTCATTGATTTTTTTTTTTTCTATTTTTTTAAATTAATTTAATTTTCAATGAATTACTATTTTTTAATTGTTTATTTCAATTGAAGCTTATCCTCTGAGGATTCACAGAATAATTATCGTACATTCTTAATTGAAGAAACAAGGATGCTAAGCGGAAACTTAATCATTGCTTCTTGAGGTACAATGTCTCGTTATTGTTCTTCATATTTTCCAAAGCTCTATGAACAAGTACGTCTGTCAATTTTTGTTTTTTTTTTATGGTAAAAGCTTCATCGGAACTGTAGAAAATAATTAAGAAGCGCCTGAGATACAATGTTTTGCTAATAATTATATAAATTAAAGTTTGACAACATTTAAATGATTTAAACATTTTTTTTTATTCTCTTAAATCTCATTGCTTTTATATATTTTAAGATAAATTGTAACAAATAATGGCAACTCATTGAATAACTAGTTTTACAAATTTTAGATCGTTCGCTCAAGTGATTCTTATATTTTGAGACTTATATTTAATTATCTAAGCTGCAGTAATTATGACTTTTCGAATAATTCAATGTTCTATAAAATTTGATCGCTTTGATCGATTTTTAACAATTTTTTTAACATCGTTACATAAGTGTACAAAATTTTTTTTCGATTTTTCAAATACTTTCAAATTTATGTCAATGACAATATATTTTTTATTTCAAAGCTCCACAAAATTTAAAACTTTTTACTGATTTTGTTCAAACTCCTGAACGAATATTGAGCTGAGGTCAATAATGGTGAATGTTACATGACATTTGTAAAAATATTTAGTTGATTTGATGTAAATTTATGAAAATTAGATCGATGACATTTGTTTCTTTTCGAAAATTCGCAATTTCATTAAATTTTAAAGCTCTCTACATATTCGGCTTAAATTCAATATCATTCGTCGTTGAACATAACTTTGTTTGTAAAACAAAAAACTATTTAGTCTGATATTTCAAAATTGGGAACAGCGTACAGATATTTTTTAAAAAATTAAAAAATGCCAAACACGCCCGCGCGTCTCGATTTTTTTTTTCTTCTAAATATATATTCCGAACGTTTTGTTAAATTTTGAAAATGTTGACATGAACATTGTGGGAAAAAAACCTTAATTAATCCTGGAAACCATCGATTGAGGCTACAAACGAAAAGAGCAGTCGCTCAGGTTGATGATAACATGGTTCGCACGTAGTGGACACCTGGGTTAGATTCCTAGTCGACGCCAATGACCTTTTTTCCTTAACCTTTTTCTGTAATCCCCGAATGTTCGGACATCGCCTTTAATTAACCCATACTTCATACCAAACTCCTCGTAGTGATAAGTGAGCGGTCGGTTTTTGGCTTACGAGTGTCTCCCACGATGGTTTTTATCACACGGATGGTTACCTTTTGACCGAACACTGGCTAACGCATAGAATTTACTTAATTAAAATGATAATTAATTGAACTAAAAGGTGAATGTCCCAATTCTCGATGTCTGTAAAGCCGACCCGACGGGGTCTGGCTTTTTCTATCGTGATAAGAGTAAACCGGGATATTATTTATACAGCCTTGTATAATATTATTATTCCTATTTCAAAATATCGTTGATTCGATCCAATCGTTCAATTATTTTGATGGATAAGAGAAAACAGAAACACACTCGTCAGTGTCCCATCTACCGATACAACAGAGCTCAATACCGGCCGACCATGTCCCAATCACCGTTTATCTTTTCTAATGCATGAACGGACAGTTCGGTAAAGAATTTAATATTTATTCAACTCGCTAGCTCTAAACAATCAAATAAGGAATCAGTTGTTACTATGTTTAACAATTGTTTAATAGTAGACAGCGAGCTAACCTTTACTTCCGGCAATGGGGACAAGCGAGCGTTTATTGTCCCCAACCGTCGATCATCAAATTTTTTAAATAAATCATATTATTCTCAAGGATTTTTTTCTATATCCTTAAGCTAGACAGCAAACAATCGTTTGGAATGTGTACTTAATATTTGTTGTATATATTTTCTACTACGAAAAATGGACATTCAAAGAGATTGACGTGTCCTAACCTCGTTATGAAGAATAGATTCGGATCTTTTTGACGTGCGGTCGAAAATGTGAAAAGAAGTTGAGTTTACGTAATGTATTTACTCTTCTCGTTTAAATCCTTCTGCACGGGACAAATTGCTGATTTTTTTCATTGCACGTATCGTCAGATATTTTTGTCAGCTCGTTTGAGATTTCAATTGATCGTTGAATTGTCCGGTAGAGGGAGCATGGATAGGAATAGGGACATTAACCTTATTTAAGTTTACTCGTGAAATTAATCATCAAAATCCACCGATTTTGGTAAAGAGAAACGTCTTTTTTAATCCCATATGACAGATTGTTCATAACTATCGTCGGATTCTGTAAAACAATCTTAAAATATAAATTAAAAAAGATTGTACGTGAACTTTTATTTTTGTTAAAAACGGAGCACCTACAATTTTTTAAATATTTATATCTAGGGATTTTTTTTGACATCGTTAGTACCAACATAATTACGAACAAATCAATCGTGAGATATTTTTTAATACGATTATTTGTACCGATAAACAAATAATAAAAGACATTTTTTTACAACTGAAATCGATTACCTCGACCATCTCTTAAAAAATAGTTAATCGATTCATCAAATTTCTCTCCAAAAGTTGTTTTTTTTTTTTGTCTTTATTATTTCTGACGCGATAAATTCTTGTTGGAAAGTCATTCCAGGCGTCTGAACTCTGAAACAGGCGTCATTTGTAACTGCCAATTGGATCTTTAACTAATATTCTCGGGAAACTGTAATTCCAAACTCGAGAAACTCTCGTAAGCAGCAGCAGCGATCGTTCCGAACATATCCAAGCTCGGGAAAACTCGTTCAGGAAGTTATCCTCCAAGTTTTCATACAATTCGAGTATAGATGTGGAGCATAACTCTATATAATTCGAGCTGTATACTGTTTTGTGTCCAACAGTTTCTATCCTCACGGTGCTAACAATAGAAACGTTAAGGTATTTTGAAACACCGCTGGATACATGGAGTGTCAAATAAAAACCAAATACCAATAACTAAAAGGAAAATTATTCGGTGTATAATAAATTGAATGCTTACAAATTGGTGTTACCCGGTATATATATCATATTTTACAGCTACGCGGCTGCTACTTCTCGAATATATCATCGATAAACAGTGTACGGAGCTCGGACTCTAGTTTGAAGCACGTCAGAGAGCAGTCCCAAAGGAGTTCCGTTACTCGACACGTCCTACATATATTTCTTTTTATCTCTCTTTCTCTTTTTATCTCTCTCTCTCTCTCTCTCTCTCTCCCCCCTTGAGGATCAGAGCTGGTAGTGGATTCCCCGCAATACGATGAAAAGTCCCAGGTGGGCTTTCACCGTCTCTTCTCGACTTTCTCGCACCCTCAATTCTCTTCGTATCTTTTCAGAACTCTCGTAGACATTGATATTACATTTCTGCGCTGAATCGACGAATTCGAGTTATCAAAATGCATAAATACGATATTTTTTGGTACGTCGGACATTCGAAAGTTAAAAATGAGCCCAAAGGAATAATGAAAAATGGAAATTAATGTGGAGCTGTGATATATAGAGACATAGAGGTCGGATGGCGAACAACGAGAAGGTGATAAAGATGAAATGCACTCGCCGGTAAATCGGAAATGAGAGTCACCCAGCATCCATACCAAGGAATTTCGAGTTAAAGAGAACGTACAAAACACAGCCGAACCTCGGAATACACTCTCAGATGGTGGAGGAGCTTCGATATTACTCGATATCCGCAGAGCGAGATCGAAGTCTCGATGTGACCTACTTACAAACACAGACGTATACACTCTTGGAATTTTGTAACCATCGAGAAAGACTTGTACAGCTCTTCGACATTGCTACTTTCATTGTCGCGTTTCCATCGACAATTGGCCAAAGCCAACGGCACTTTTTTTTATCTCATAATCGATGATAATTAAAGAATTTAATCCAACGAAAGCTTTTTCTTGTAGATCAACCGCTTAATTTGTTTTTCTTTTTACAATACTTGCATTAGCTTCGATTCAATTCCTTTCCAATCTGTTTGTGTTTTGATTTCTTTTTTTTTTTTTTTTCAGCGCACGCGTCAGGATAATAAAAATGATTAATTTTTTTATTTACGCTTTTTAAGACGTTCACGTCATCCAATAATATTTTGCGACGTAAAATGACAATTTGTAAATATATTTGCCATTTATTGAAATTGAAATAATGTATTAATAATCATTTCTAGTGTTTACAATTTATTTGTCATTTTTATTTAAGTCAAACATGTGATTTCTCGAATGAAAACCGTGCAATTAAGGAAGGGGTTCATTGTTTTCATATATAAAAAAAAATTTCCCACGATTGGTTGTTTGTAATTGTGTTTTAAAAAATCCCAAAATCCGAATGTAAAAAAATTGTCAAAGTTTAATGTTTTTTTTGTTTAAATGCAAAATAATGTTGAAAGCATTTTTTTATTTCTATCATTTTTTTTTTAATATTCGCTTCTGGGGACATTTTTGCACGATCTGAGCACCGTTTTCAACGATCAATCGTGGAGGATATTTTTTTTTACTGATTAAAAAAAATTCAACGAGGGTTTTACATGGCATTCGATGCGCCCCTACCCCCCCCCCCCCCCCCGCGTACGCTTCATCCTCTTTAACGCTTGTTATTTTTCTTTTAAAGCGTTTCAAATATTAAAAAAATGTAATTTCGTTGCTTTATTAGATTTCACTTTACTCGAATTGAAAACGGGTTGGAGTCGTAATTTCTTCCGACGTTAGATATCACAGGAAAAATATATCACCGAGGATTCTCCGTGAAAAAAGAGTGCACGACTCTATAAACTCAAAGTAGGATATGTAAAAAATGATTATCTGTATTGTTCAATAAATTTAATTTCAATAATCGCTGACTCCTGATGATGCGAATTGTATAAAACGCGTTTCAACTGACTCATTAAACTTTGCTATTCGTGTTATTGAATGACAGCACAGCATTTCGATTTAAACTGTCTTGCTTGCTTGTTTAGTATAAAAATATTTTTTTCCTTGCATCATTAAAACGCAGCGTTAATATATATTTCTTTTTTACATTTACGAGCAATTAAAAGAATTTTATAAGTACGTGAGAATAAGCGGTTCGGAAAAGAAAACGAAGAAAGAAAAATATAAGAACGTGGTAAAACTGCTTCCATTTATTTTACTTTGCGTAAGCGAGATTGTGCATTCTCGCGGGTGATTTTGCTACCGTTAAACATCGTTTCTCGTAGGCAAAGTGCATCATAGAGTACGGTAAATGCTTTGAGAAGCAGTTTCAAAGGAAGAGTGCGGTGCTGCTGGAAGATTCGTCGTTTCTCAGCATCCTTTCGACTGGCTCTTGTCCAATAAAGAGTAACTCGATCTCTTTCTCGTTCTTTCTCTCTGTAATGAGCTGTTTCGAGTCAATGAGAATGACTACTCAAATCAAAATTATAATAATTTCTTGAAAACTATGAAGGATATTCGTCAATGAGAATTACGCTTTTATGCAGAATTTCCAGTTAATTGTCTTCAACGTTATCGAGTTTGCGATGTAACTCTCAAAAACGTTCTCAAACATGTGAAGAATTCAATGAAAATGCAAATAATTCTTTACATCCTTGAGAATAACTTGTACGAAGACTCAAATGATTTGTCTACATAGATATCAAGAAATTTATTTAATAAAATAGCTTGAGATGTACAACAATGTACGTTCGGAATGTCACGACACTGAAATGTCTTCCGCACGCTGCTCGCCCAGCAACCCGCGTTTCGCTTAACGACTCATTCTCACCTCTGTACGAACAGCCATCCTCCTTAAGAAGGTTCACCAGGTATAGAGAGACGTTGGTTTGGGAGGGAATAATCATTATCGTGCAGCGTGATAAAGGACGAGTGAGAGAGCGACGTCCTTTTACCGCAAACAACTGTAAATGACGTAAACAAGTTGATATTTATCCTGTTGCTTTATTCATTGGCGCTTTGTTGAAATATTATTTTTTTTAATTTACCTCTCTACAATTCACAACACACGAACGGTGAAAATGTTGGTAAAAATTTCAAATTGATGTAAACTTCTGCAGTGGTTGAGAGTATGCGATAACGTTTTTAGTTTTTTCTGTGCATTCTTCACCGTCTACGTGATAAACCTCCTTAATAGATAGTAGCGATATCTCTTTCTTCTCTTCCTCTTCCTCTTTGTACGTAACACGTGCAAAAACCGATCTGACGGATTGCCTAATATGCGACGCGCATACTCAGCAAATCGATTCCAAATTCAAGTATATGGACGACCCGTTTATTAGCATAAGCGACGTTGGAATACTTCCTTAATCGCTTTATACGTCTACAAGGTGCAAAGTCCGATATTTATTTTCCTAAAACAAAGTCTAAACTTTATATTTCTTCCTTTCTAGTGTGGCTTTTGGTGAGAACGAAGCTTCGCAAGTTTGCCGAGCAACTTGTGTTAGATATCTCGTGAGATCAAGTTTTCACGTGGGAATATTTGATTTTTGGATAAAGTAATTATTCAATTCGTAATTGGTATATTTGCGATGAAATTAGGCGTTGAGATTTAGTAGAAATTGTACGTTTTTTTTTTCATTTTTCGAATAATTAACGTTAACTAGTTATCACAAAAATTAATTTGGACACAGACAAAATAATATTTACCGATGGTACAAGGTTTTTTAAAAATGGGTTTAAAAAATTCAGATTTTAGAGAATTAAACATTTATTCTATTCGTCATTGCTTCAATTTATGAAAATCGACAACGAAATAAAAATTTTTGCACATATCGAAGAGCTTTTTGGGATGTTTGGTATGAAATTTGGATAAAATAGGTAAAGATGCTCGATTGTTATACCAAACTAAGTTTTTAAAATTCCGATTACGGTTTTTTTTTTTGTGAAAAATAAAAGATTTGTGAATTATAAATCGCTTGAGCAATTTAACTAAGATTTAATGAGCAAGTTAAGCTGTTTGAGCTTTTTATCTATTGCAATTTCCGGTAAAATCTACATCAACTATCATATTTGATTGGTCGTTGAATTTTTTAACATTATAAATCTCTCTCTTTTTTGTTTTAACTTTTGATTAAAATTTGTAGAAAATATGTTAAAAACAAAATATATAGAGCTGCTTCTTGAAATATAAAACAAAAATTGCAAAGTTCATCTTAGGCTATATGTGGACAACGAATCAAAAGAATGAGGAAGAAACTTATAAGATTTATTTTTACTTTTTCAATGAAAAAGCTGTTTTGGTGAAAAAAAAAATTACGAGAGATTTTGATATCTGAGCACTTAAAAAATTCAAAAATATAGAGAAATCATATTTAGAAATAATGTATATGCACGCGCGCGTGTTCGTGTGCGCAAACCCCCTTCATTTTGCTATAATTTTTACTCAAATCGCTAACGAGTATCTCATTTTATGATTGTTTGAATTTTTCGAAAAAAAGGAAATACGCACTGTAGCTTGCGTAAATTTTGAGCTATCAAGTTGAAAGTTTGTGCAAGAATAGGCCAGGAGACAAGGTTGATCGGTATTAAGTTGGGCGAGAATCGATTGAGATGTTCAGATTTTATAATATTCATGAATTTTTGAAATTTTTCGAAAAAAATATAATTTTACTGTAGTTTTCGTAAATCTTCATCTATCAAACTGAAACTTGGCAAAGAAATTGTTAAAGGCACGAGGATACGTGGTCTTGAATTTGCTGAGAATCGATTAAGGGGTTCAAATTTAACGAAATTTGCGATTTAACCAAATTTTCAATTTCATTGAAAATTTTAATACCGCTTCCTCTATGAGAAAGTCAAAATTGAAATAACCATTCCCCGTACAGAATAATCTATGGGTTGGCGAGAATCACGATAAAGCAATATGAAAATTCTTAATTTACACGACTTGTTTATTTTTTAATTGACGATTTTTCACTACAATTTAGTGAAATTTGTATTAAAATTTTCGGTGTTTTCTAACGAGATCAGAGAAGATCTTAACAGTTAAATTAAAATGAAAAAAAAAAACTAATTATTTAATCTCACTATGGAACTCACCGAATCCAATGTTTGACCAAAAAGATAAGAAACACTTGATCCGTCATGCGATTTCGCATTTTAATACAAAGTTGAAAATATATTTTAAATAATTGAAATTTCTTCATGAACGTTGCACCGTTCTACCGACACAAGATGCTTCTGCTACTCAAAGTTGCAAGGCAGTTGCTTCCTCATTCTTTTGGTCATTCGTTCACAAAGCTACCACCATGAGAAATTAAATTGATCATCGTACTATCTTACCGAGGAGGCTGTACGTGAACAACAGATCAAAAGAATGAGAAAGCAGCATCTGAGATTACTTATTTATTTTTTAATTGTTGGTTTTTCACTACAATTTAATGAAATTTGTATAAAAATTTTCCGTCTTTTCTAACGAGATCAAAGAAGATCTTAACAGTTGAATTAAAATGAAAAAAAACTAATCATTTCATCTCACCATGGAACTCACAGAATCCAATGTTGGACCAAAAAGATAAGAAACACTTGATCCATAATCTAGATTAAATAATTCAAATCTTCTTATGGACCATTCTACTGATGCAATTTGTTACTTGTGTTTCAAAACTTTGCCTTAATCTACACGAAATCCGTAAAACCGATTTAACGATATTTTACTCAACAGAAAGCAAACGTTTTTTTGTTTCTATTTGCAGAAACTGTGATAAAACTGAACTGTAGCTTACAAATATTGGAAAAAAAAAATGGCACAAATTGAAGACGCTAATTAATCAATATGCTCCAAGAGAAATGTAGTTACAATTGGTATAGACGGAGTCAATTTGAACAAATTTTCAAAGTACTTAATGACTTTCGATAATATTTATTGCGAATAATGTTCGTTGATGTATATAGTACGTCGATAAATCTCTCAATTGTTACTATAAATTATTTACGCCGTTGCAATTTGCTCGGTAATTACCTCAGGATCATATACCTCGAGTGTCATATATAACGGTTCTTGTTGTGCGATTTTGTACGTCATTTCACAGTTGAATTATCGATTGGATTATATCGGAGTTATGCAGAGTAAGGTGAACCTTCCATGAGATTACGAACGGGACTCTAATAGCCCAGCTCTCCAGTTCTTATAATAACGGTCCGAACGAAAGAGACTGGTCCTCCCTGCAGCGATTCTCAACTGTTTCTTCGCCCATTTTATCTTTTATTTTATTTGATTAATGTATTTATTTATTTCATCCTGTAGTTGCAATATTTTCTATCGATTTTATTAATTTTTCTTATTTCTTTGTTTATTGTGTTCCATCAGATGCTGACGAAGATTTTGGCCCCGACGATGATTGGTTTGTGCTGCTGGTTCACCGTAGCAGCTGCTGTCGCTATTTCCCAGGAACCCATCACCCAGGATGGCGATATCGCCAGACACTACAATTCCCGTTATTCAATATACGACGAGCCTTACAACATCGAGTTCAAGTATCACAATTACGAACATATGAGCCGATTTCTTAGGGCCACATCACTGCGATTTCAGAATCTCACTGCCCTGTATTCTATAGGAAAATCTGTCAAAGGTAAAACCTAGATTGAAATATTTGTAAATTCGCTTCGATCGTTTCTTTGTTGTCATCAACTTGCCGTATAACAACGATTCAACATTCATTATCAATTTACTGTTTCAATAATTTTTCATTAATGAAATAAATATTTTCTACATTGTTCGTTGAAGCTATTTTTTAATTTTATATTTCCATAGTTCGTTATTTTCTGGTTTATTAACGTGTAACTGTTAGAGAACATCTTAACAATTCGTGTCACGATTAATTCTTAGTGTTTGATTAATTTTTTTCCTATTAAAAATCTGTTTTTTTTTTTCAATTAATTCAGGACGTGACTTATGGGTGATGGTCGTATCGTCCTCGCCTTACGAGCACATGATCGGTAAACCTGACGTTAAGTATGTTGCCAACATACACGGAAACGAGGTAGTCGGTCGGGAACTAATGCTGCATCTTATTCACGTGAGTCCTCACTATCTTTTTTTTTTTTTGTTATTTCGTTATGATAAATAGTTTGACGATGTTGACTCTTTCAGACGATGTGATCCGCGTGCTCTTTCTCTCTTTCTCTTCTCTACCATCCACTCCCATCGCACTCACGGTGTTCGCCTTGAGAAGAGACTGCAGACATAGACACTTTGATTATACAACTGTTTGACACCTGAATTTACTTTCAGTATGTTCGAGCCTTTCCTGTGACATCTAAGCAGAAAAAGATAATTAAAAGAATTTTCGAGAGTTCAAAATAAATTATCAACGCGACAAATTTGTATTATCACTTTCCGCGTATATTCTCTCGTGAAAAAAACACTAATGGCATGGCGAAATGACTATTGGCAACTATTGGGAACTATTGAAATCTCAATAGTTATCAGCATTTATCGGTTAAGTTTCATTTTTTATTTCAATTCTATTTTATATTTTAATTAATGTGAAACCTTCCATAATTTATTTATACATGGATCTGGAGATTTTTTTTGACATATTCAGAACATCGTTGCGTACTGTCAAATTGCACGGAATTTTCTTACGATTTTTGAAATCGATAATAAATACATTATTTGATCCAAGGAGGTACCTTAATGTATTAAAATATTCAATCAATTTTATTTATTGACATACATACAGTCACGAACAAGTAGATCAATTTTTTAATGAAAAACAAGCTGAATATCTCCGAGATATCCGAGGAGGTAGTTAAATATATTAAAATATTCAATCAATTTTATTTATTGACATACATACAGTCACGAACAAGTGGATCAATTTTCTAATAAAAAAACAAGCGGAATATCTCCGAGATATTGTCGGAGTTTCGCGAGTCATTGAAACTCATTCGTGCGCGGAAAATCGCTCAAATGTCGCTGCGTCACGTCAACTGCATCGTTGTATTGTAACGACTGTAATGTATACCGTTCCGGAACGCTGGACTATACGTCGTCATTAACATGACCGTATTCGTGTGTCATTTATATCTAACGAGTGTTTCCATGAGAGAAAATATCTCGTTACGTTTCATGGCGTGCTCTTGTAACCGTGAAAATAAAAAAAAAAAAACAGAACAATGAAATCCCTCCATTTGAAATGCTCGTTAACCAGCTGAGCCGGAAATTCATTGAATTTCCCCGGTAAATTTTATAATCGTAAGAGTAAAAACAATAAGCTGAAGGGGAGAAATCGTCTTTCCTCTAGCTCTTAATCGTCGCAATTTGCCTTCAACAGCGATTCGGTTCGAAAGATTCGGTCCGTAATTTTGCAGAATATAACATACGCACTGCGTCGTCTGAAAGTTAATCGTGACACTTTCGTGATAATTAATGGCATGGGCCACTGGTGAAAGAAAGAGAAACGAGAAACCTTTGTTACTGGAAAAAAAAACAATTAAACAAAAAAAAAAAACAACTCGGAGGTGGACTTTTATATTCGTTGGAAGAAAGAGGAAGAGAAGAATGGAAAGATGTACATACATTGCATAACTCTGCTTAATTACTATAACTAGAGTTGTGCCAACGTAGCTCCTGTAAATACAGCAAGCGAGACTCGTTATATTTTAATAAATTTGCCTCTGATGCTTACATGCGCATATCAACTATTTTATGTGTTGCGCAACCCGAGTTGTTATCTACTTTATAAGCCATCGAAAAGTTACGAGCGGTGAGTTATTACGTGTGAATTAACGAAAAATTCGTCGAAACGAGAATCCCACGGTTTAATCGCCAAGTTACTACGGATCTCGCGTGACCTGAATTCGTATAATTTTCATGATTTTATCGCAAGTAACTATTGCGATAAAAAGTTTTGTTCGTTCGATAATCGTGTTATTTTATTATTCCAAAATATTGAGTAACACCGTGTGTTGTCAATTAAAAAGATTCGTCAATGATTAACGTAGTCTGACATATTTTTAATCCTCGACAATATTTCTTGACATTCAATTGAACCGAATCAAAAAAATTAGTCAGTTGCTACTTTAGTGAATTTGGTGTAATCGTCTAAAATTTTTTTCTTCTTAAAGTTCATATTTTTATCTTTTTGATAACAATCGCTAACGTCTGTGTCTAAACGATTTTATCGTAAATGTATAATTTTTTAAAATAAATAAATCATCTGTTTACGATTTTTGTTTCTTCAACAATTGTTGTTCACTTTTACTTAGATATATATTTTTTTAATATTATCAAAAGCCTTTTTTCTTGAAAATCAAAAACACGAATGCAATTAGAGGTTAAGAAATATTTGAATTTATTGGCAAGACCGATTTATATAACTAAAAATAATGCAAAGCGACAGACAATCCGTTAATATTGTTTATTAAGAATTCATTGACCGTTATGTATTCGTTATTATATTCAATAAAATATATTTAGGATGGAATAAAGATTAATTTAATTATACAATTGTTACAGTTGTTGGTGACAAAGTACGGCAGCGATCCTTATATAACATGGCTGCTCGACAACACGCGAATCCACATACTCCCATCGATGAATCCGGATGGTTTCGAGGTCTCGAAGGAAGGTTCCTGCGAAGGTAGTCAGGGTCGTTACAATGCTCGTGGTTTCGATCTCAACCGTAATTTCCCGGATTACTTCAAGCAGAATAACAAAAAGAGTCAGCCGGAAACGGAGGCGATCAAGGAATGGGTCGCCAAGATACAATTCGTGGTTTCCGGAAGTTTACACGGTGGTGCACTCGTTGCGAGTTATCCCTTCGACAATACACCAAATTCGCGTGAGTTATTTCTACATTTTCTAGAGTAGAAAATCGTTGGTGAAATCTTTTCTTTCTTCCGAGAATGCACTGACTCATCGTACAATTTCATTCGGAGGTCAACGATGAAAAGAAGCGAAACGTATGTTGGATATTGTTAGCTAAAAACGTATTTACATCAGAACGAAAGTCACAGTTTTTAAATTATTAGAAAGCGTGATATCGGAACCTTGTGACATCGCGGACAATAGTTTCCGACGATTTTTCCTCGTTCGAATCCGGTTTAGCATGACACTTAGACTGGGGGATTCCCCGGATTCGATCGAATGACACGCACAGGTATTCCTCCGTATTTTACTGCAAACCAAAGTGAAAACTAGAACACGTATAGTTCGCACTAATACGAACTCACTCCTTCAATCATTAAATTCTATTAATTCTATGGATTCAATGAATCTTTATTATTTTTAAGCATCGACGCGTACATATTTATATAAAAACAATCTATCTCTTCTTTAAACTATTTTTCACGCTATCAGGAATATGTCGATCAGCACCATTGTGCGCAGGTAATTTACATTCGTAAAGTGTATGATTCAATCTGTAGTGTTTCGAGTGATTTATTACAGATATATCAAACTTAAATATTGTTATATAAAAATATCATTGTACTATTTTAATTAAATTAAATTTGATATTTAAAAATGAAAGATGCATATTTTTTATGTGCTGCACTCTCGGCGGTGTACAAAAGTCTTCCAGAGTTCTTCGTCGACGCCGAGTATATCACCGGACGATGACGTGTTTCGTCATCTGTCGCTCACCTACTCACAGAATCACGGATCAATGCATCGCGGTAAATCGTGTCCGTCTTCCCAACGGGGATTCAAAGACGGCATAACGAATGGCGCCGAATGGTATCCCCTGACCGGTGGTATGCAAGACTTTAATTACGTTTGGAACGGATGTATGGAGATCACCCTCGAGGTATCGTGCTGCAAATATCCACCTGCTGAGGATTTACCGCACTATTGGGATGAAAATCGAGTGGTGAGGGATATTAATTATAGAATGATTAAATAAAAAAATGTTGGAAACACTTTATTTTAGAATTTTACAATTTTTCAATCAACTATATAAACTAACGAGACATACGTTGATACTGATAAGAAAAATTTTATACTTTTATATTGCAACGGAATGAGTTAACAACTTGAAGAAAGGAGTTTTGTTCGTTTGTTTTGTTTTCATTTGCATCGCTTAATCACTGGGTTTTCCCTTGTTTCAGGCCTTGATAAAATTCCTAGCTGAGGCTCACCGTGGTGTTCACGGTTTCGTGATAGACGAGAACGGAAATCCCGTCGAGAGAGCATCGTTAAAGATTAAGTCGCGCGACATCGCCTTTCTCACGACCAAATACGGCGAATTCTGGAGGATCCTTCTTCCTGGACTTTACAAAATTGAGGTCTGTTCAATCTCCTTGCTCAACCATCGTATACATTTTGTTTTGTATAATCGTCATAGCGCCTCAGTATTATCGTCAAAAGCCGCTATTACGCGAGTTTACCGTCCTTGACTTGTATTTTTTACACACTACAGCTATGTGTGTTACGACGATAAAAATGCATCTACGTTAGTATGCGTAAGCGTATCGGACGCTCCAATCGTTCGTCAATGCCGTCGAAAGTATTAATATACCTAATACAGAATTTATCAAAGATTTTCTAGCCGTTATTCAAGCAGCGACTAAATTTTATCTTATTTTTACTCTCGACTCGTTCTACTCGAGGATTCTAATTCGTTGTTTTCTTTTTCTTTACTAATATCCGTAGGTTTATGCTAATGGATACGCTCCGCGGGAAGTCGAATTCATGGTTATAGAGCAGCATCCAACCTTGCTCAACGTCACACTCCATCCAACCAAGGTGAGTCGTCGATGCTTGGAATTTGCATAACTTTAAGATACGTTCTTTCGATCCTTCGGCTCTCACTGTGCAAGTCTTCGTACGATTGAAACTAAATTCTTGAAATATTATCTTTAAAGTCGTAAAAAACATGAAAAATTTCACTAAAACGTTGAATTATTTCTACATCACTGCGGAGATAACAATAGATTTCCCTCTGTGCATCATTTGAAGGATATTCCGGGAGTCTGACAATTTTTTTTATATCGTTACTCTGCGTATGAAAATATGCTGTTGACTGACAAAATAATTTTCTCCATAATATCTTTAAACTTAAGGAATATCCCTTAATTGTCGCACCGAGTATAGAAACTGTTCCTTAATTATTTTCGTGGTCTAGAGGTAAAAAAGGGCTTTTACGGAATATTTTTTAAGCTTTGTTGCTCAAATGAAACTTGAACTATTTATAAAGTCAAGAAAACTTAAAGAGGTCGGACGCTAATTAAAGTAAGAAAAAAGTGTTTTATTTGTTTCTTTTATCAATAAAATAATTGCATAAAAAATTATATGCGTTTAAATGTTTGTGACGGTGTTCTGATGATGTTGAAAAATAATCCTACATCCAAATATAATTGTAAAATGAATTTGATCATTTGACTATTACGTTTTGTTTTTAAAAAAAAATGCAATTCCTACAATAATTCATATTCGGATCTAAAAAATTGTTTAAAATTATCGTAAGACCATTACGAATAATCAAACATATGAAATTAGTGACAAGATTTTTTGAAATCGATGTAAATAAATAAAATCCATTTTTTATAACCGAAATCGAAGAACCTTGCCTTGATAATAAAAATAATGTTAATACTCGCATCAAGATTCTGCTCTATCTCAATGTGGAGAAAAATCGGCGAATCATATCTCGGTAATCCAGTTTAATTTAGTATTTAATCGTTCGAGTTATTCCAATGATCGTCGAAGGATTCAAGAACTAAAGAAATAATGACAATTTATGCAATCAGCGCATTAAAAATATTCTTGTTGTTGTAAATATTCCAAGGAACGTGGAAAAAAAAAAAAAAAAAAAAACGTTCATGAGCCACTTGGCAAAAAAGGACATTTGAGAGTGGAAGCGTCGATTGGTGAAGGGGTACGGTGTGGTGTTTTCAGAATTGGGAAGATAGTCGCGATGACGAAGGTTGGGGATTATCGGGTGTTAACATCGGTACGGGACAACACTTCGTAACACAAGCGAGTAAGAACGTACCTTCTATAAGCGACAGTGGTACCGTCGTTGGTGGGTCACATCAAAATCGAAAGACTTCGGGTGGAAGCAAACCCGTGGAAGATCACGGGTACTACCCGGTACAGGACCTCGGCCCTACCGATTCCTTTGTCTTTCCCAGTTCCTAATAATCTCAATCGAATCCTCTTTTACTTTCCCTACTAGTTGCACATTTATTGTTAAGTCTCTGTACCCAGGCATGAGTTCTACGAATACCCCTTGATCCTCTCACTCTATTAATAATTATATCCACGAATCCTCGGGAAGTTCGAATGCACAACAACAACAACAACCACAACAACAACAACATCAACAAAGACAACACGATACCACAGCTAAAGTCTATTTAATTTGTTGGCTAGTCGAATAATGTCACGAATAATGATGTAAGTATCAGTGAGAAGGTACACTGGGAAATGTGGTGTGATTGCGTTGAGAGTGGTCTTTCGTATCGCGAATAAATAATAATTCTTATCTATTATATTTTTATCTAAAGGAATATATTTGTTTTAATTCGAGTGATTCAGGTGACGTGAAAAAATTACTAAAACGCCGTAGTTGAAGCTTCAATAGTTTTGTTTTTGTTCACAATAGGTAGACGTGGAATGAATTTTCGTTCGTGTGAAGCCGAGTTTAAGGTGCCTGTGCGATTGTTTTTAAAATATGTATGAAGAATAACATTATTGTTTTTAATACAAAGTGTTTGATCGGCAATAAACGAAATATATGTCGTTTGTAATTGAATGCGTCTTGTACGCTACTAGGAGTAATTGAAAAAAAAAATTGGAGTCACTCCGAGAGAACATTTTCGTGAAATTCTAATAGTAATTTTTCGTTCATGGTACTAGAACTTTACCGAATATCAGTAAATGACCAAATTTCGTGAATAAAATATTTATTATTCTGCTGATTTAAAAAAAAAAATTGGTTTTTGTTTTAATAGCTTGTTACACTGGAGTCTTTTTTTTAGAAAAAAATTATATTCGCGGTTAAACGGTCGTTTTTACGATAAACCAATTAAATTAGTAATTTTGAAACCGCGTAAATAAAATAATGTTATTAAATATTCAACGATACGTGGGACCGCTGCCGAATTCCAAAACAATAATTAATTATCGCTGTGTATTATAATCGCTGTCGCTAGATGTAATATCGCTGCTGCTATCACTGCTGCTGCTGCTGCTGCTGCTGCTGCTGCTGCTGCTGCTGCTGTTATTGACACTGTTCAGTTACTAAATTTTTTTATTCCATTCTAGCGATGTTTTTATATATTTACTAGCATGTTAATGTGGTTTGCGCGTTTCACGCGCTCTTATTAGTGAACAATCTGTCGTTTGGCCTTCAACTTAACTAATGGCAATTCAAGAAAGATAAACACAGAGCCATACAGGCTCTGTGAGTATTTGTAAGTATCCGTGAGAATATCTGTGAATATCTGTTAGTGAATATCTCTTAGTAAATATCGATTAGTAAATATCTATGAACATTTGTGAATATCCGTGTAAGTATCCGTGAGTATCACTGTGAGTATTCATAAGAATTGGTATGAGTACCCAATTGATATGTATATACTTAATTAGTAAATAGATATTGATATTTTGCATCTTCCGTTACAAGTGACTCTACATTATAGCGGGAACTCAAAAAAAAAGTTTAATGCGATGAGTAGCCTTGCAGTTGTCCTCGTGTTACACGATCGATCATACTCCGAGGAATTACCGTGTTTTTTTGAAAAGATAATCGCAACTTGAGATAGAGAGAAGCATGAGAGTTGTGGGGGGGAGGGAAGAGAGAGAGAGAGAGAGAGAGAGAGAGAGAGAGAGAGAGAGAGAGAGAGAGAGAGAGAGAGCTTACAGAGCTTCGAGGGTTGCCAGGCGTGAACGATAGCCCGAGGAAACAGCGTAGGGGAAAATGGATTGAGCTCGTGCAATTTCGCGCCAGCTTTGCCAAAGGGTCAACCCCGTTTCGCCGTAAATGGGACGATCTCGAACCATGATTTCACCCCTCTCCCACCTCTCTCTTTCGTCTTCTTACTCTCTCTCGCACGCTCTATCTATCTTCCCGCACCTCGCCATCTATTCTTGCTTCTCCATTTACCCGGGTTACTCGACTGTGGACACACTCGGTCCACTGATAAGCTGGGTATTCACGTGAAACTAGAGGAAAATATACTTTTCGAAAAAGCTCTGATATCGTCAAATAGAATTAAAAATAGTCATTTATTAATCGCATAATACATTGAATTTGAAATCACTTTGTGCAAGAAATATTTATCGTCATCAGAAATGGAAGAAAAAAAAATCCAAAAAGCTCGTCTCGGGAAGAATTTAGTTTAGTAAATAGAAAATAACAATTACTTTCAATTCTATTCCTTCAAGCAGTTTGTAATATTTAATAATAAACAGATGTATTTATTGTGTAGAATTTGTAGGATTACTTAAAACAATTATCAAGGCTTATAAACAACAACTTATAAATATTATTTCAATTTTCCGTTTGTCTTAATGGTAACAAAATATTAATCCGACATACATTTCCGTTTGTCTTAATGAGAAAAAAATATCTATTTGAATTACCATTTACTTGAACAGAACATTTATTTAATGGTAATTATTACCCGAGTGTTATATACGTCATTGGAAAATGTGTCACTCGATATATTTCTATATATATCCCAACAATATGTAGATTCGACGTTGCAGCTTTCTATTTACGGACGTAATAATTATACGCGAGCACGTACCAATCGTATATGTCATATTCTTGATTAAATTCGTTACAGTTGTGCTGCCGCGAAATATCGTGATGAAAATGATTGAAACTATAATGGCGTCGGATCACACGTTCGATCCCTATTCGTTCGGCCATTTATTTAGTATTCTTAATTGTGCTATCACTCTACGTAATAATAAAATACATGTGGATCAGACACTCGTATTAATACTCTCACGAATACTCGCGCGTACACTTACACGATTATTCACAGACATTTACCGATACTTACAAAAACTTTTTACGGATACTCACGGATATTCGGTCGTACCATTTACACGAACACTCACAGATGTTTACCGATAATTAGAAAAATGTTCATACCGATGCTAACAAGTGTTTCTTATCGATACCAACAGATACTTTAATCTCCCATAAATTAAGTTACATGCCAAACGAGGTCGTCGACAGCAATACAAGAACGCGAAGTACGTCAGCCATAATAAGCTGCTAGTAATATATATTTATATTTATTTATATTTCTCAAGGGTATCAAAGGTATCATTTGTTGTGTTATAGAGAATTTATTAAACTATTGTATAATAAAGGATATTATCTAAGTAATAATAATAGTCTCAATACTCGGAGAGACTCTCATACGAGAACTCATGGATACTCACATGTGTACTCAAACTCCTAATCGAAGCTCATAGTTACTCATGGATACTCATAGATATTTTTTGCGGGTACTCACAGATATACTTTTCTCACGGATACTCACAGATTAGGCATAACCTCCAAAATCTTTTAAGTTACAAGCCAAATTAAGAGATTGTGCATCAATCCGAACGCGCGAACTACAATAATACATCTGCTAAATGATATTATGGTATACTCATATGTTTTATCCTTATAAGGAGATCGACCATTTGCATTATGGTCAAATGGCTGTTCGTTCACTAATAGGGTTAAGGCCGATCAATACAATCACTTTGTAGACATTGGAAAAACCATACTAACGATAAAGTCAGAAGAGCAGATATAACAATTTATTCGATTTAGATTTTTTACTAATAATAAATTATTGAACCAAGCGCGGACTCATCCAACCTTTACGTCGGTTGATTTTCAATTGGATCTTCGTTAGATATGAGTAGGATCGGTCAAAGGATTGATTTGTAAAAAAAAATCAAACTCAAAGGAATCAAGTTACAACTGTCATTTAACAGAAGCAAGATTTCGATTAACGGTTGGCTTTACTAGAACTAACCGAGTTTTAACCATCGTATAGCAAAGCCCAGAACTGGGTTAACGGTTGGTTTTACTAGAACCAATCGAGTTGTCACCACTGCGTAGGAAAATGTTTGGTTCGAGGTTTGTTTTTTGCACAAAACAATCAGTTGGAATTGGCTTGGCATATAAAGTTGGTCAAGTTTGCGAAGGCACGCTTATCATTTGATCGGGTTTTCATTAACTGTCAAGAACTATCGATGTAAGCATACGTGTCACATACTGCATTCTACGTATACATGAAATCTGTGGTGCTGTATTGAAATCCCGAGCTTGACGTGTCTATATCGCGACTACGAACAATTTATAAGCTGTATGTCTGTAATTGAACTTTTTCGTCATTCCTGTTGGAATCCTTACAATCTGAAGACAAGTACCGAGTTTATTATATCTGGCATCTAATTGCAAATTGTGTGTTGATTGTTTGATTAACGTATCGACAAAACCGTTTGCTCATAAGTCGGTAAATTCTCAATTTTTAAGATTTCTTGTTAAAAACGTCGGTTAACAGGTTTGACATTTAATAACAAAGTTTATCACTCTTTATATGTTATATTTTTTATCTAACACTTAATCTAATACTAGGTCCGGCTGGTTGATCATTTCAATTATATTATTATTGATTCCGAGGGTCACGAATGATATTCGAGAATTATATTATTCTCATAATTGGAATAAACGTAATAGCCGAACGAATTAAATCTTAAAAAACGTCCTGAAGAGCCGACTATTGATATTTCAAGCTACAATTATGTTTTAAAGTCACACCGCCCATAACTGTCCCCGAATGGGACAATGAAGAGTCGAGTGGGAGTAACGCGTTCTTACGATAGAGCCGAGGAGCAAGGATTTCTAGTGACTTAGTCCTGAAGAGCCGACTATTGATATTTCGAACTACAATTATGTTTTGAAGTCACACCGCCCATAACTGTCCCCGAATGGGACAATGAAGACTCGAGTGGGAGTAACGCGTTCTTACGATAGAGCCGAGGAGCAAGGATTTCTAGTGACTTACAATTGGTCTTGAAGAGCCGACTATTGACATTTCAAGCTATAATTATGTTTTAAGTCACACCGCCCATAACTGTCCCCGAATGGGACAATAAAGACTCGAGTGGGAGTAACGCGTTCTTACGATAGAGCCGAGGAGCAAGGATTTCTAGTGACTTACAATTGGTCTTGAAGAGCCGACTATTGATATTTCAAGCTATAATTATGTTTTAAGTCACACCGCCCATAACTGTCCCCGAATGGAACAATGAAGACTCGAGTGGGAGTAACGCGTTCTTACGATAGAGCCGAGGAGCAAGGATTTCTAGTGACTTACAATTGGTCTTGAAGAGCCGACTATTGACATTTCAAGGTATAATTATGTTTTAAGTCACACCGCCCATAACTGTCCCCGAATGGGACAATGAAGACTCGAGTGGGAGTAACGCGTTCTTACGATAGAGCCGAGGAGCAAGGATTTCTAGTGACTTACAATTGGTCTTGAAGAGCCGACTATTGATATTTCAAGCTATAATTATGTTTTAAGTTACACCGCCCATAACTGTCCCCGAATGGAACAATGAAGACTCGAGTTGGAGTAACGCGTTCTTACGATAGAGCCGAGTAGCAAGGATTTCTAGTGACTTACAATTGGTCTTGAAGAGTCGACTATTGACATTTCAATCTATAATTATGTTTTAAGTCACACCGCCCATAACTGTCCCCGAATGGGACAATGAAGACTCGAGTGGGAGTAACGCGTTCTTACGATAGAGCCGAGGAGCAAGGATTTCTAGTGACTTACAATTGGTCTTGAAGAGCCGACTATTGACATTTCAAGCTATAATTATGTTTTAAGTCACACCGCCCATAACTGTCCCCGAATGGGACAATGAAGACTCGAGTGGGAGTAACGCGTTCTTACGATAGAGCCGAGGAGCAAGGATTTCTAGTGACTTACAATTGGTCTTGAAGAGCCGACTATTGATATTTCAAGCTATAATTATGTTTTAAGTCACACCGCCCATAACTGTCCCCGAATGGGACAATGAAGACTCGAGTGGGAGTAACGCGTTCTTACGATAGAGCCGAGGAGCAAGGATTTCTAGTGACTTAGTCCTGAAGAGCCGACTATTGATATTTCGAACTACAATTATGTTTTGAAGTCACACCGCCCATAACTGTCCCCGAATGGGACAATGAAGAGTCGAGTGGGAGTAATGCGTTCTTACGATAGAGCCGAGGAGCGAGGATATTCTAGTGACTTACAAAGGGTTAACTTTGATCTACAAAAAGTGTTATACGATGATAACACTTGTGGCGATCAGTGTTTTTGAAACTTGAAAATTATTTCTTATTGTGATTATTTTGCAAATGATATTTAAAATTTATTGCTTTTCGTATTGATACGAATAAAATAACAAATTCTTTGTAGAATTTAAATCCAACTTTAACACTAGGAGTCTTTGAAAGATAAATGTAATTTAGCTACAAAGAGATAATCTGTCGTATCGACATTTGCGGTTGTCCTATTATCGAGTCAGACATTCAGTATATACGACATGAGGACGATGAGAGGAGGGTTGAGAAATAGATGCCGAGAATTTAGGTCTCCTCTGTTCCCGGACAGATATACCTCGGTTAATTAATCGCAACTGTACGAGCGACCCCAATTAGCGAATATATGCACAAGTCCTTGTCTGACCCACGAGTGCGCTCTAGTTCTACCTTAAAGTTTGTCAATTGTTTGGACTGAGCTGGTTGTTGCAAAAATTGTCAAAAATATTTTGTTATCTACCACTTTAACGGAATCAATTTTCCTACTTGTTCGAACTTTCGTGGATACATTTTTTTATTGTCAAATATTAATTAGAATTATTTGTAGATGGATAATGATAATTTTTATGATATTTAAGAAGAAAAAAATTTTTTAAATAGTCTAAAAGTCGAAAATGATTTTCTTTTTTTTCACTTGCAGAGAGAAATTGAAATGAATCATAATTTTCCTTTACCCTCCACCTTTACACTATATATGAGGTTCTGCAATTGGAATACAACAAAGCGAGAGACTACGATGTGATGTGACAGCCTGGATAAAAATATTGTCACCACGAAAGATCGATAGTCTCTCTATCTCAGTTCTACATTCTCAGATAGAGCTTCTGACCCACAAGAGCACAGCTGGTCAGCTTCGTTGATATAATCCAACGATGACACGTTCAAGGTGCTCTACATGTGGTAAAGCTTATATGTAAAATATCCTCACGCGACAGGAAACATTTATCATTCAATCATCAATCGCTAAAGAAAAGAGAGAAGAAAGAAGCCAATTCGATTTGCTAAATCGCTCTGCTTACGCACATTAAATAAAAAAATACTTTTTTTAATTACCATACGTTTGCAGCTCCATCAAATCTTTCTTTCCTACATTTTCTGTCTGTCTTCGAATCTCTCTGCATATTTAACAATCGTCGAGTGACTTTGCTCCAAAAGAAAACAAATCATTTAGGAATTTTAATATTTCGTAGACACTGCATTAAGCTTAAAATTCAATTTGATATCCACGTGGAAAGAAATTGTTGATTGGTACAACCAATTTGCAAAGTTCAACAGGCTTTGAGCGATTCATGGGTTTCGTCAGCAAATTAGTTACTTGACAATTAATTAATTGACAACAAATTAATTGATTGACAAATTTGTTGGCGTAACCAATTAATTTGTTAGTTCAATGAAATTAATGTACCATCCACTTGGTTGGAACAACGAAGCCTTCTTCCGTGTACAGTAAATGAAGAATATTTGTATTTCGTTGTAATTGAGTGAAATAACTTTATCGAATTAATTCCAAATTATTCTATTGAGTAAATTAGTATGAAAAAACAATGAATTTTACATTCCCAATTCGTCGAAACAAAGATGAAAATCCAAATGTAGTGACTACAAGACGAATGACCAGTCGGTGAAGTCGCTCGTCTCTTATAATTGTTGTTGTCATCGTTTCTAGATTTTGTTCTGTCCGTATCGATGTTATTTCTTTCGCTCTGCGCCTCTGCTGGTTTAAAAATAATTGTTTATTTTTTAAAATATCGTCACTAATATATTTTTATTCTGTGTACAACAGAGGCAAGACGATGGCGATGGTGCACCAGGTTCGGGAGGACCGGGCGGCTCTCCTTATGCCAGTAACGCCGGATCTCGTCCTTATACTCATCGCGATTACACTCTTCACTTTCGTCCAAGTTCTGGCGCCAACACTGCCTCCGACTCGAACAACGGAATCTTCTCCTCGATAAGCAACGGATTCAATTCTCTCGTGACAAATCTGTTCGGCTGATCGTCCGCTCTGCTACAACCGACTACCGCACGACACTTGGCGATACTCGTGTTCGTGTTCTCGTTGTGGCGATATCTAAGACTTCGCAGAGTCTTACACGCACTGCTGGGACTTTTGCTTCGCAAGAGGAATGCGTAGTATCGGTTGAGAGCCGAACTAACGACGTTCGTGAGAAACTCTCAATGAAAATTCTAAAAAGACAATCTCCGCCAAGGAAATCTACAAATTTAGTGTAAGAGGAAAAGAAGACATTGTTGATAAGATAGGGGGAGGGGTTGGGGAAGAGGGCGAGAAGACAAGAGACGCTGTACATCGCTCTACCCAATCGATCTTTAATACTTAATTTATTTTTTACTAATCAATGCGATGACTCAGGTTCGAGCGTTCGGTTCATTTGACTATGACAATGGTAAGTAAATGCGAAAATCCACTCGCAGTCTTCCACGCACGCGATTCCTACGATACAGATACTTTCCCCCATTTTTTTTTTAATCCTTGCCTTTCGATATTAGAAATACGTCTTTGAATCTTGTTAACGTGTCTCAGCCGCGTGCTCTTGTATCACATTTTTTTTTCTTTTTCCATCTCCCGTTCACTGTGGGCAGAAGCTGCCGATAAAAATTCGTACAATTCCTTATTTTGCTGCCTGATATTAAACGTTTGGGAAAATTGATTAAGAATGCAAGACAAATGTCTTGCATTTAAGTACAAAATGTGTTTTAAAAAAAATTCTTCAATTATAAAAGAAAACATAAAATATATGAAAATTGTACAATTTAAGATTTTTCTTTTGTATTTTCAAATATACAATTTAGGTGGAAGTATATAGAGTTCACAAAAATCTATTAAACTCCTTGGAATGATCTCGTTCGACATAACGTTTAACACTTTTTGCGAACATGTTTTGTACAATTTTACGATCTCAAAAAATAATTTTTCTTCCATCATAAATATTGTTTAAAAAAAATTTAAGAAAAATCTATCAACGAGAAAATTAAAAATTTCAGTTTGACATCTGTGTGACATGACAATGCCTTAAACCATTTTTCCAAACGCTAGATTGAAGATTAATAGAAATGTTGAATATTCACGAAGGACAAGAAAAAATACAAATGATTTTAGAATGCACTTAAAAAAATAATATTTATCAAGAATAACGGTGAATAGATTATACATAAATCGTATATATTATATATTATATAAATTTATGAATATAGTTAACAAATGTTTTTTCACCAAAATATTAACAATTCGTGAATATAGATTGCAATCTATTCGATTTTGCGACTATCCGGTAATATTGTGATATCCGGTAGAGAGAAAAAAGAGAAAGAGAGAGAGAGAGAGAGAGAAAGAAAGAAAGAGAAAGAGTGATGAGAGCCTCGAGGGGCAAAGTAACCGACAACAAATCGACAAAGTAAAAAAAACGTAAATAGACGAATTAGAAAAACGCGCGTTATAATCTTAAACCGATGAACGCGGAGATTCATCGTTATCGTGGTGTCCAAAGCTTTGTTCTAACGTTCAAGCGACACCAACATGTGTTAAAAAATAATATTATTACAAGAAAAAAAATAATAATATACAATCACCGTACATCATAGAAATCTCGCGACGCTGTGGCGTTTTTGCCTCACGATTAAGACAAACCCTTGTATACTGTAAATGTGATGGAATATTAAATATATGAGGAGAATTCGGATTAAACGTGGTAAGCGACCTGGTGTATTAGATCGGTATAGTGAGATCCGTCGATTGACAATAGGAATGGTTTGAATGACGGCCCCACGATTTTTTTTCGGATTGTTCCTCATGTATTCTTCTTCTTTGGGCTACAATATTAAAAATATAAAATAAATATAATATTTGTAGACAACGTAAATCTAAACGATAGAAAATATTATAATTGTTACATTCCGCGAGAGTTTTTAGAACGAGAGCGATGTATTTATTAGAATTAAAAAAAAAAAACTAGAAGACGATTATCATCGTGAATCATGAAATAGTTGAGAAAACAGTATTTTTTCGAGCCGAATGAGGTGATCTCGAAGACTACAGAATTTTGAAGGAAGGTGGACAAGGTGTAAACGTGGAATATAATAATAAAAAAAATAAATAAAAATGTGAGAATATTTTTATAAAATGTCAAAGCATCGAGGTGTCGTTGGATTTTAATTAGTTTTTCGGATTGTTTGTTTACTTTGTCTTGCTTGTATAGTTGAACTCAAAAACAATATAATATCGTCTACCATGTACTTAGTTATTACAATAATGTATTTATTGTTATCTTGAGAACGATGGCAAGTTCTAAATTTGAAGAATATGCCGTTGAATATACAATGGAAAAATAATGTTTGACGTGTTTATTGTCAGTGCTGGAGACTGTCAATGAGTCGTACATTGCGAATGAGTTTTTAAGTGAACCAAAGGTAAAAAGTATTTAAAACGTAATGAGAGTGCACGAAATTATATTTCATTGAAAGTCAAAAATGCCTGTATTGAAATCGTTTCCACCAGAGATTATATTATTAAAATACATCAGTAAATCTATTCAAAGGATTAAAGACGGTGAAACGATGGTGACGGTCAATGGAAATTGACCGCTAATCGTTTTATTCCGACTTAACATCTCACGGAAGAAACAATACGGCGCCTGTTACCTGCGTTATACCTGCACGCGTACCTGCTTAGGCTTCCGTGACTTCTCGAATGTAGACAGGTTTTCATATTAAAAGCTAATAAAAATAGACAAAATTTAACCAAGAAAATTCAAGATACTTTTCTTGTGAATAGTAAACGAAAATAATAAGTCTAAGGCAATATTTCGCTACTATTTCAACGTGAAAAATCGGTTATTCGACGCCGGGTATTGAATCACTTTTCAATATAAATGAACTCCTTTGCTAACGTAACAAATGGCGACTGTTCAATGGAAATTGACCGCTAGCCGTTTTATTCCTACTTAACATCTCACGGAGGAAACAATACGGCGCCTGTTACCTGCGTTATACCTGCACGCGTACCTGCTTAGGCTTCCGTGACTTCTCGAATGTAGACAGGTTTTCATATTAAAAGCTAATAAAAATAGACAAAATTTAACCAAGAAAATTCAAGATACTTTTCTTGTGAATAGTAAACGAAAATAATAAGTCTAAGGCGATATTTCGCTACTATTTCAACGTGAAAAATCGGTTATTCGGCGCCGAGTATTGAATCACTTTTCAATATAAATGAACTCCTTTGCTAACGTAACAAATGGCGACTGTCCAATGGAAATTGACCGCTAGCCGTTTTATTCCTACTTAACATCTCACGGAGGAAACAATACGGCGCCTGTTACCTGCGTTATACCTGCACGCGTACCTGCTTAGGCTTCCGTGACTTCTCGAATGTAGACAGGTTTTCATATTAAAAGCTAATAAAAATAGACAAAATTTAACCAAGAAAATTCAAGATACTTTTCTTGTGAATAGTAAACGAAAATAATAAGTCTAAGGCAATATTTCGCTACTATTTCAACGTGAAAAATCGGTTATTCGACGCCGGGTATTGAATCACTTTTCAATATAAATGAACTCCTTTGCTAACGTAACAAATGGCGACTGTTCAATGGAAATTGACCGCTAGCCGTTTTATTCCTACTTAACATCTCACGGAGGAAACAATACGGCGCCTGTTACCTGCGTTATACCTGCACGCGTACCTGCTTAGGCTTCCGTGACTTCTCGAATGTAGACAGGTTTTCATATTAAAAGCTAATAAAAATAGACAAAATTTGACCAAGAAAATTCAAGATACTTTTCTTGTGAATAGTAAACGAAAATAATAAGTCTAAGGCAATATTTCGCTACTATTTCAACGTGAAAAATCGGTTATTCGACGCCGGGTATTGAATCACTTTTCAATATAAATGAACTCCTTTGCTAACGTAACAAATGGCGACTGTTCAATGGAAATTGACCGCTAGCCGTTTTATTCCTACTTAACATCTCACGGAGGAAACAATACGGCGCCTGTTACCTGCGTTATACCTGCACGCGTACCTGCTTAGGCTTCCGTGACTTCTCGAATGTAGACAGGTTTTCATATTAAAAGCTAATAAAAATAGACAAAATTTGACCAAGAAAATTCAAGATACTTTTCTTGTGAATAGTAAACGAAAATAATAAGTCTAAGGCGATATTTCGCTACTATTTCAACGTGAAAAATCGGTTATTCGGCGCCGAGTATTGAATCACTTTTCAATATAAATGAACTCCTTTGCTAACGTAACAAATGGCGACTGTCCAATGGAAATTGACCGCTAGCCGTTTTATTCCTACTTAACATCTCACGGAGGAAACAATACGGCGCCTGTTACCTGCGTTATACCTGCACGCGTACCTGCTTAGGCTTCCGTGACTTCTCGAATGTAGACAGGTTTTCATATTAAAAGCTAATAAAAATAGACAAAATTTAACCAAGAAAATTCAAGATACTTTTCTTGTGAATAGTAAACGAAAATAATAAGTCTAAGGCGATATTTCGCTACTATTTCAACGTGAAAAATCGGTTATTCGGCGCCGAGTATTGAATCACTTTTCAATATAAATGAACTCCTTTGCTAACGTAACAAATGGCGACTGTCCAATGGAAATTGACCGCTAGCCGTTTTATTCCTACTTAACATCTCACGGAGGAAACAATACGGCGCCTGTTACCTGCGTTATACCTGCACGCGTACCTGCTTAGGCTTCCGTGACTTCTCGAATGTAGACAGGTTTTCATATTAAAAGCTAATAAAAATAGACAAAATTTAACCAAGAAAATTCAAGATACTTTTCTTGTGAATAGTAAACGAAAATAATAAGTCTAAGGCGATATTTCGCTACTATTTCAACGTGAAAAATCGGTTATTCGGCGCCGAGTATTGAATCACTTTTCAATATAAATGAACTCCTTTGCTAACGTAACAAATGGCGACTGTTCAATGGAAATTGACCGCTAGCCGTTTTATTCCTACTTAACATCTCACGGAGGAAACAATACGGCGCCTGTTACCTGCGTTATACCTGCACGCGTACCTGCTTAGGCTTCCGTGACTTCTCGAATGTAGACAGGTTTTCATATTAAAAGCTAATAAAAATAGACAAAATTTAACCAAGAAAATTCAAGATACTTTTCTTGTGAATAGTAAACGAAAATAATAAGTCTAAGGCGATATTTCGCTACTATTTCAACGTGAAAAATCGGTTATTCGGCGCCGAGTATTGAATCACTTTTCAATATAAATGAACTCCTTTGCTAACGTAACAAATGGCGACTGTCCAATGGAAATTGACCGCTAGCCGTTTTATTCCTACTTAACATCTCACGGAGGAAACAATACGGCGCCTGTGACCTGCGTTACACCTGCGGTCGTACCTGCACGCGTACCTGCTTACGTTTCCGTGACTTCTCGAATGTAGACAGGTTTTCATATTAAAAGCTAATAAAAGTAGACAAAATTTGACCAACAAATTCAAGATAATTTTCTTGTGAATAGTAAACGAAAATAATAAGTCTAATGCGATATTTCGCTACTATTTCAACGTGAAAAATCGGTAATTCGACGCCGGGCATTGAACCACTTTTCAATATAGATGAACGACTTTGCTAACGTACCTTTTGTTCGGCATTTCTATTCCTCGGGGAATTTCCATTTACCGATCGAGTTCCAACTACAACGGTAAGCACAGATTAATTTATTATTTGATATTAATAAGTTTCAACACATCGTGAGCTAAACCCTTGCATGATGGAACGGTGCGGGTAAATTGCTGGCGTTATAAACAGATCGTCCCGATATAATGTCGCTATAGAAGACTACGTTCTGTCAACACATCGTGTACCACCACGCTTTGTACCACCACCGTGCGTTAATTGGGAATATAATGAAGCAATGAGAATTTGGAGCGTATTGATTTTTTTTTATTTAACGATTACTCGATTTTTACGAAAACTTCAGTTTCTACAATTTTTTAAAACAAAGATGCAAAGCAGGACTTTGCACGTTGCTTCCTCATTATGTTTCCAGATGAAAAAGCACGCCAGGCAAATAACAAATGCCCGCTCGATTAGCCTTATGCACGTTGTAACGACACCCTGCTTCTCGATCGGCGTGTCGGCAATGTGTCGATACGGAACCGTTATCCACGTGGTAACTAGCCACGCGAAAATTGATTTTAAAAGTTAAAAAAAATTTTAACTCCCGACTGCAAAAAAAGTATAGTAAACAGAAATTTTCCTTTAAAGAGTTTTCATATGAAAATAAATCTAAAAAGGTTGAAACAACATCCGATGTCATTTTAGTACATATTTAAATGACAATAATTCATTTACCGCTGTCACTAGAGTTGGAAGATGACTTCTTCTGCATTAAAAAACGTACGTATCTTATATAATTTTTCTTTTAAATTAGAGTCCAGGTACCAGCATGTTTCTCAATATGTAAAAGACGGTTTCAATGTTCAGGATAAATCTGTCGCCTGGATGCCAAAGTACTTAAAAAATTTCAAAACGTCTAGAAATCATATTTAGAAAAAATGTCCGTGCGTTTGATGAGTTTGGAAAATTGAATATCTCGAGAACGGGTGGATCGATCTCCCTAAAATTTTGCACACGAGTCGGGTTGCAATCCTTCTTGGTTTGCTGAATTTTTCACCCAAATCGCTAACGGAATTCTTATTTTATTATTGTTTGAATTTTTATTCAAAATCGGGTTTGATCTCTTATACTTTAGTAAATTTTGAGCTTTCGAGCTAAAACTTTCTATAAGAATAAGCGAGAAGATAAGATTGTTCGGTATTGAGTTTGGTAAGAATCGATCGTGACGTTGAGATTTTATAAAATTATAAGTTTTTGTAATTTTTTTGATAAAATAATATATTTTTCTTTTAACTTTCGTAAATTTTCATGTGTCAAACCGAAACATAACATGCCGAGGTAATAAAAATACTTGGTATTAAAGGTAATCGATAGAGGGGTTTAAATATTGTTAAACGTGCATTGTTACTAAATTTTTTTACTTTATTAAAATTATATATATATTCCACCTTTGAGAAAATTTTCTCTAGGAAGAAGCCGAAATCGATCAACATACGTCCTCATAGAGTTAATTTTTGTCAAAGGTGAAAAACAATGATGACGCAACGTGGTCTATAGTTTGTATCCTTGTTTAAGTTTCATACAAATAAATGAGTAAAAACTATTTGGGTTACGCCCCGCGACAAAATATTCGTAACGCTGTAACTGTGGATTCGTTTCTCTGCTTAAAAAATTCAATTGAAATCGATTAAAACTCATTAAATGAACAGAAATTTTATTAAAAACTAATCGTTTACAATGTGGTTTTTTGTTCATTTAATCGTGTTCACTGAGATTTTGTGAGTACGGTTGTGTCTTATTTTGCAAACTTGAGTGTAGACAATATATAGCACGTTTTCATTAGCTTAATTTGGCTTAAAGCGATGTGACATAGACCGCCGTCGATTATCAGTCAAAAAATTGTTTCCTTATTTTCTACAACACAAAAGAATATTCCAAGAAAATGTGTCATTTAAGTTCCACTCCGTCAATCCACCTTCCAGTGAAACATAATTTGCTTTTTAATTGCAACATCAATTGTATCGTAAAAAATAGGGAAATATATAAATTTTGTCTTACTAAAAGAGCTATGTAGAAATATTTTTATGCAACACCTTAATAATTCTTTAGCCCTTATTCATTGGTGGTGCTTAGTTGGTAATGAGACTCCCCTAAGGTGGATGTAAAATTTTTATTTTAAATTTTTTTAACACGTTGAAAATTGGATTTTGGTGAATAGTTTTGTCTTTAGTCGACAAATTTCATAAACGAGTTATTTCAACACCGGCGTTGTTACCTGATGGATTAATTTGCGTCGTCCATACCTTCTTTCCCACTCCTCTGCCCAGCTAGGAGGTTCGCCGTGGTAGGGGAAGTGCATAGCCAATCAAACCAATACAGATTTTGGTGCGTTGCATCGTATTGGCTCCGCGTATCGCCTCCCTTAACGAAGGTTAGGCCCCTCGGCCTAAGCGTATAAAAAGGACGGAAGACCCAAAAAAATTCATTAATCATTTGTGAAGTCTCCGAGTATTGTGAAGTCCGAGTATCGTCAAGTCCGAGTATTGTGAAGTGTCCGAGTGGCCTACTGAAAAATTTTAATACTGGATCCGACCACCAAGCAATTTTGACAATGACTGTAGTTAGTATTAGGTGCGCAACTAAGTTCCCGCTGTTTTTCAAGAGATGGCTTCAGTAGTAAGTGCTGGTCGATTGGGACATAACCGAAACGTCATGAACCAAGCTTAGATATATGGTAAATAAACCGCTTTGACACATTAGTGATTTTGTTTTTGCGTCATATACTTTTGGTTGTGTGAAAATGTCTGATTTTGTGCCAAACAATCGTCATTTGCGGGAAGTGTTGCTTTTCTTCTTTCATTCGAAGAAAACGGCGGCTGAAGCGCATCGAGAACTCCAAAAAGTTTACGGAGATGCTGCTCTAAGTGAAACAACATGCCGTGATTGGTTCCGTCGCTTCAAAGACGGTGATTTTGATGTTGACGACCGTTCGCGTGAACTAAGGCCAAAAAACTTCGAAGATGCTGAATTGGAGGCATTGCTCGATGAGGATCCGTGCCAAACGCAAAAAGAGCTTGCTTCAGCATTAGGAGTTACCCGCCAAGCCATTTCCAAGCAATTGCATGCGTTGGGAATGATTCAAAAACAAGGAACTTGGGTTAAACAAGGAACCCATTAAAACCTACTTGGAAATGCTCAAATGGGAAGTCCTACCCCACCCGCCATATTCCCCAGATATTGCGCCGTCCGATTATTACTTGTTCCGTTCGATGGCACATGGTCTGGCTAATCAGCAGTTCAGCTCATCATTGAAAAAGATTAAGTTGAATACCAGTGCGAGGGTGCCAGAAGACGTTGAAAAACATTATAGAATCATCGATTTTTTGCTTGTTTTCTCAACAATTTCAAATTTGGTTAAATGTGCTCAGTATGATGGTTCAGTTGAGTTCAAAATTTGCACAAAAGAAGGTCTTGGCTATCAAATCCATGTAAAATGTGCCAATTGTGATTCACGCTATATACCGTCGAGTGAGAAAACTGGTCATCGCTACGAAATCAACACTCGATTTGCTTTCGTAATGCGTACATTAGGTTTGGGTTTAGCAGGCTGCAATAAGTTTTGCGGTCTAATGGATATTGCAAGTAATTTTTTATCCAAACCGTCTTATTTGGATACTATGGCATCGATTTGCTCCTACGTCAAAACGACTGCTGAAAAATTTCTGCTTTCCACCGGAGACGAAGAAAAACAGAAAACAAGTGCAAATTCGGAGTCTGATACTTTGATCGTTTCTAGCGATGGCACGAGCAAACAAATTGTTGCATTTGCATCCTACGTAGCTGCATGCACTTTCAACGAAGGTACTGGCGCTTTTCTCACCTTTCTGTCAGATATGAACGTCAGCGTTGGGCCGAGCGCTCACGAATACGCAAGATCAGAAGACAGCTGTCGCATCAACAGGACCGAGATACAAGCTCAGCAGCAGAGCAAAGAAGCCAAAATAAGGCAAAGACTTGAAAAAAAAAGAGGCTGAAGACGTCGAAGCTGCTGCAGGGAGTCTACTCTATGAAGCTGGAATAGATGATTCAGTGTAAGTTGAAAAAAAAAATTTTTTTTTTCACTTTTTTAGCTTTTAAAACTTTAAACGCGTTTTTCTCAAAACCACTTTTTAAAAGTCCGTGTACACTGCTATTAAAAAACTACATTACTGTAATATCTGTGATTCGACAATCTACGTATAGTCTTATTCCGATCATGTGACCAATGTACGTAGGCTAACTGGAGTCCAATGTGAAGAGTAACGATGGGGAACGGGCAGTCCGTCTCCGACCTTTGTCGAAAATACACGTAAATACAACAAATATAAAATATGTGCTTCTTCTCTCCGAGTCAATATGGTCCCAAGCCGTGTGCAGCCCATTCTAAAATATTACAAGATAATATATAAAACTATAAATACCTATAACAATTACCGATTCATTTCAAACTTGGTACACACTTTCTACATATAAAATACCTCCCCCCCAACGTTAAGTTTTAGATTTTTTTATATCAAGGGGGTTTCCCACTTATGAAAAATGAAAAAAATAATAATCAGAGAACATTGGGGGGAGGATTTAATGATACTTTGAATAAACTTTAATGGTTTTTTATTTTAGATGATTTCCAGCTGAGATACAGTGTACACCGCAAATCGTCTATTTCCACTTGTTTATATCGGCTTGTTGTTGACCACTTGTTGTATATCGGCTTGTTTGTCGATATTTTCGCATAAAAAAATTACTGAGTGTTGTTGAAATCATACTTAATAATGTACAAAAGGTTTCAATAAATTTGCTCAGTCCATATTTCGAAAAAAAAAATCGCAAAAAAAGTGTTTTTTTTTCACGCTAAAACCCTTAACCCTCCCTTAACCTTCCATAGAGGATCGTTGCAAGAGGAAACGAATTGAAAGTCAATCATGCTTTTTGCATTTCTTAAAGAAAACATCAAATAAATGGAAAAAGAAAAAGAGAATTGAGAGGGAAAAATGGTTGCTTCTTCACAGTTTTATAAATTTATATTTATGGTGCAAGAGAAATCAAATAATATTTCCCAATAAGAAAAGAATACAGTACGCCATGACGGTCGGCACACTGGAGTCATGTACGCTGTAAATGGCGCGGCACAGCGTGTTGAATTCATCCAGATTCGTCAAGGTTCCTTTATATTTTCAGCACACTGTGGTTTCTCAGCAATAATAAGCTTCGTCCGTTATAACGAAAATCCGGTTTACCACCTTCTGCAAACCATTTCATTTAATATTATTAAGACCTCTCACACCTGCGAATGTAATTACTAGCGGTATCAGAATTTTACTACTTCAGATTTTGCGGAGCATGTTGAATATCTAATCAAACGAGTCACATTCTTAATTGCTTCATGTACATGTCACCGATGTATTCGACCTTCTTGTAACAGTCATAAAAGTTACGAGTTACGGGACGAAAATGAAATATTTGACGGGAAACTGTTGTTACGTCCCCGTAACTCCACCACACTGCCCCTAGCATCCGACTACCCTTCGGGCACCAGAGCAAACCCTGAGTGGTGGCCCTGGCGCTAGAGCTAACGGAAGGCGGATGACATGGACCTTGAACGTATAGAGATAAGAGCTATTCTCCCCAACTATCTGGAAAATTAGGAAAGGGAAGACGGTAAGTTCAAACCAATGAGATGCCAAAGAACTTGCCCTCTCCAACCCCTAATTTTAGACAAGGATAGCATAAACACTAGTATAAAAAGAGCGAAATTGTGCTCTAAAAATCAGTTCTTGTAAAATATTCAACGACACCGGAACAAGCTGAAACATTGTACAGCTCTCCGTTATTTTTCAAATCTATAGTAAAGAGTAAGTTTAAATTCAGTCTTCGAAATTATCTAGAGTTGCGCGGACCGCCGCGAACTCTAACCACCTTCTCTCCCATTCATTATAGTGTCGCGCGGACCACCGCGGACTCTAACTTCCGTCTCTCCAATAGAATTGCGCGGACCACCGCGAATTCTAAATTCTTCCTTTACAATAGTGTTGCGCGGACCACCGCGAACGCTATTTTTCCTTCTTCACCATAGTGTTGCGCGGACCACCGCGAACGCTATTTTTCCTCCCTTACGATAGTGTTGCGCGGACCACCGCGAACTCTATTTCCTCTCAATTTAACCAGGGAATTGCGCGGACCACCGCGAATTCCTATCCTCCCCCATTAAATAAGGGTGTTGCGCGGACCACCGCGAACACCTCTTTTCCTTTCATTCGAACTCCCGGTTGTCAAACAGGAACTCACCATTTACATTTTCTTTATCATTCTCAAACCCCTTCGTAAATTCACATCTTTAACGATCAAATCACCGAGCCCGTATCCCAGACTAATTAGCCGTAGCTAAGGTCTAAAACAGGGCAATTTCTCATGTTACTTGGACGTAACATACCTTTTTGGTGACAGCGGTGGGATACTAACGGTAATTTGGTCAAATCATGCCAATTGAGCATTCACCGCAAAAGGGTGAAACCAATCCTGTAATTCAAACTGTTGACAACCCGTCGAGTGCCTCTAATCTAAATCCTCCACCTTTACCTACACAAGAAAATAACAGCGACGACAATCTATCCACAACATCCAACGAAGGCACAACACAAGAAGTAGACATGCCTATAGGAACTTCACAAACGGTATCCCTTAAGGATGCAGTCGAAGTTGTTGTTAAATTCGACGGGACAAATATTCCCATATACCAATTTATTGAAAGCTGTGAGGAAGCTCTAGTTATGCTTCCCTCAAATGTAGAACAAAACTTAGTCAGGTTAATTAGAACGAAAATTATAGGAGAAGCAAAAAGATCGATACAAGGAGTTAAATTTAATACTTTAAATGAATTAACCAAATATTTAAAAGAATTATATTCTCCCGCAAAATCAGTAAATCAGGTACGACGAGAACTCGGGACGTTAGTACAGTTAGAAAACGAAGATATAATTAAATATATAAATCGGGTACGCGAAATCGGAAATCATATAATCGAAGCACATAAAAGCAATAACAACGAAGAAATAAGCGACGCAGATAGGACCGCCACGGAGAGCGAATGCATAGAAAGTTTTCTTGACGGGCTTAAACCCGAAATACAAATAAGAATGAAGCCCACTTATGCAACATTGACCGCCGCCGGGACGGACGCTATTAAAGTAGATAGAAAACAGAAGGCCATAAACGAGTTAAGAAATTCCAAACGCGTAGATAAACCAGCGCCACGTAAAGAAACTGTAGCAGCAATACAGAAAAACATAGTAATCTGCCAAATTTGTAACCGAACGGGCCACGCGGCGGACACGTGTTGGTTTAGGAACCAAGCGGCTGGGCCCTCTCAAGATAAGGGTCGGCCACCCGCTCAAGCTGTATACAACCCGCGAGACAGACGGACTGAAGATAATAAACAGACCCAAAAATCGTGCCGGTATTGTAAACGCGACGGGCACACTATCGACGAATGTGGAAGACGGGAATATATAAACAAACAGAAGGCGCAGGGAAACTCCAACAGTCTCCCGATAACCGGGGCTCATCCGGAGACACAAACAAAAGCAGCCCTTCGCAAGGCTCTGGTGATAAGCGAAACGCAGCCAGGGGACGAGTCCGACTAGCTAATGTTAATTTAAAACGGCGCTGTCGTCCTCCGACAATTATGATAGAGTCCTCAACTTTACACCCACCAACAACTTTATTAGTTGACACGGGATCCGAGCCAAACCTCATAAAAGAAAAATCGGTCAAACCAGGTGCCATAGTAGATGCAACGGATATTCTCGAGCTACACGGAATAACGACGAATCCAGTAGATACCTTAGGGTCACTCTCTGTAAACATCTTAGGATGTTCAGTCGTATTCCACATAGTTAAAGAGGATTTCCCCATCGAACAGGCTGGAATACTGGGAAACGAGTTCTACCAGAGATTTAAGGCAACGATCGATTATAAGGGACACTGTTTATATTGGAGGGACAGGCGTATTAACTTCACTAGCCCGGAAACGGTAATAATTCCAGCGCGATCAGCTTCAACCTTTTATGTCAGAATAAAAAACGAAGAAATCTCTGAAGGTTACCTCCCTCGCATTAAAATCGGAGATGGCATTTATTTCGGTAAAGCTCTAGTTACGAACCAGCAAGGTATCGCGTATACCCAAGTATACAATACCAGGGAAGAGGAAATCGAAATAATAGTGCCAACTCTGACATTACAAGAATTCGAAGAAAAATCTAAAAACACAACTTCTAATTCCACAAAATCTTCTACATCTGACGCGAATTGCACGACAACCGCGTCAAATAAAAAATCAAATCAAGGAAGTAAGACAATCAGTGAAATTGTCGAACCTTCTAATTCCACAAAATCTTCTAAATCCGACGCGAATTGCACGACAACCGCGTCAAATAAAAAATCAAATCAAGGAAGTAAGACAATCAGTGAAATTGTCGAACCTTCTAATTCCACAAAATCTTCTAAATCCGACGCGAATTGCACGACAACCGCGTCAAATAAAAAATCAAATCAAGGAAGTAAGACAATCAGTGAAATTGTCGAACCTTCTAATTCCACAAAATCTTCTAAATCCGACGCGAATTGCCCGACAACCGCGTCAAATAAAAAATCAAATCAAGGAAGTAAGACAATCAGTGAAATTGTCGAACCTTCTAATTCCACAAAATCTTCTAAATCCGACGCGAATTGCCCGACAACCGCGTCAAATAAAAAAATTTATCAAGGAAGTGAGACAGTCAGTGAAATTGTCGAACCTTCTAATTCCACAAAATCCTCTACATCCGACGCGAATTGCACGACAACCGCGTCAAATAAAAAATATACTCAAGAAAGTAAGGCAACCATCGATGTTGTCGAACCCTCTAAATCTAATAAATCAACAACATCCACCAAACCCGACGTTAGTTGCATGACAATTGCGTCATTAAAAGAAGAGAAAAAGAATCAAATAGAAAAAATAAAGGAACTACTCCGTCTCGATCACCTAAATTCAGAAGAACGCGGAAGTATAAACAAGTTACTCGAAGAAAGTTCGGACCAATATCACATCCCGGGAGATAAATTGGGTGCGACTACCAAGATGGAACATGCCATTACCACAATTGACGATCACCCGATTAATACACGACAATATCGGTATCCCCCAATTCACAAAGACGAAATAACGCGACAAGTGAAAGAACTTTATAACGAAGGAATAGTTAAAACTTCACAATCTCCTTATAACAGTCCAGTGTGGATTGTTCCAAAAAAACCAGACCGCCACGGTAATAAACGATGGAGAATGGTGTTAGACTTTCGAATGCTGAACGAAAAAACAATCGGAGATTCATATCCCCTCCCAAATATAATCGATATTTTAGACCAACTCGGAGGAGCGAAATACTTCTCGGTTTTCGATCTCGCATCAGGTTTCCATCAAATAAATCTAAATCCAAAAGATGCACATAAAACAGCTTTCTCTACGCCATTTGGCCATTATGAATTTTCTCGAATGCCATTTGGTTTGAAAAATGCTCCAGCGACGTTCCAGAGACTAATGGACCGCGTATTATGTGGTCTGCAAGGCGCGGAACTTTTCGTCTACTTAGATGACATTGTAATATACGCATCGTCGCTTCGGGAACATGAAATCAAATATAGGAAGCTAATATCCCGCCTCAAGGAGGCTAATCTAAAGCTACAGCCCGACAAATGTGAATTTCTACGAAAGGAAGTCGCATACTTGGGACATTTAATAACAGAAAACGGAATTAAACCTGATCCAAGGAAAATCGAAGCAGTAAAAGGTTATCCGGCCCCCCGAAACGTTAAGGGAGTAAGGCAATTTTTGGGTTTAACCGGATACTATCGACGTTTCATTAAGGGATTCGCGAAAATCGCTAAACCTCTCACAGATTTGTTAAAAAAGGATACAACATTTTTATGGGGAAGCAGGGAACAGTTAGTTTTTCAATATTTGAAGGATGCTCTCTGCAAAGAACCTATACTTCAACATCCAGACTTCACTCGACCGTTTCTCGTCACGACGGACGCTTCAGGATACGCCATCGGGGGTATCCTATCTCAAGGGGAAATCGGAAAGGATTTACCCATCGCATACATCTCTCGAACCTTGAACGACGCGGAGAAACGATACGAAACATACGAAAAGGAAGCTTTGGCAATCGTCTACGCGGTCAAACAACTCCATCCATATATATATGGACGCAAATTCACGGTCGTCACAGACCACAAACCTCTCGTATGGTTTAAAAACTCACAGGATCCAGCCTCACGAGTATCAAAATGGAGACTAAAATTAGGCCTGTACGATTTCGATGTCGTCTATAAGGCAGGGAAAATAAATGTAAATGCAGACGCTCTATCCAGAAACCCTGTCGAACCACAGAATGTCCATACCGTTCAGGGTAATAGACAATCGACGAAAGAACCGGAATCAGGGGTTAATAAAGAACGACCAAATCAGATTACAACCCAAGCGGAGATCCATCAAAACCCAGAATCAAGGAGTAATAACGAACAACCCTTAAGAAGAAGTCAACGAAATAAACGAGAACCTCAAAGGTTAAGAGATGAACTCGACAAACAAATATCGCAAATTGAACCAACCCAAGAGAATGAAAGCATCGGTAAACGTAAAAACAAACCTAAGCGGCCTAAACAGACCAAACACGAAGAAGCTGACGCAATTACAAACCAACCTACCGATACAGAATCATCGAGCAGCGATAGCGAGATCGAGGAATCAACCTCAGAACCAGAAAAGAGAAGGGAACAGGGAACCACACCGGATCCTCGAAATGTATTCGAATCCAGAGACCAACTGTTCATGAGGAAGGACAATTATACGTATTTTATCTACACCTCGGGAGAACCATGTGATATAGGCTCAACTCAACTCCAAACACGCAACGAACTACCAAGGTTTAATGACTTACAGCCGGGAAAAGCGCAGATGAAAGAATACGGCAGTAAAATCCACATAGCGTTACCGATACGGCGATTTGAAGAAGGCCTCTCAGCTGTAGTATCAGATATAGAAAAATCATTGTGTAGTCTCGGCGAACTAGCTAATAAATTCCAATTAAAAACAATCAGCATAGCAAAAACAAATGAAGTAGAATCAATAGATTGGAAGATAATTAGAAGTCACCTACACTCTCTAGGTCAATCGACACTTACAAAAATAATAATCTGTACAGGTGCAGTTCAATACGTCGAACAGTCTAAACGAAGCGAGATTATTAAAGAATTACATTGTTCAGCACTCGGAGGACACAAGGGGGTATCAAAAACATTCAGTAGAATCAGGCACCGTTATTGTTGGGAAAATATAAAAAAGGACATACAGGCATTCGTTAGGAATTGTTTAGGGTGCCAACTAAAAAAATTAGTTAGAGTTAAAAATCGAAACCCGATGATCATAACGGATACGCCCGGTGTAGCTTTCGATAAGGTTGCAATGGATATCGTAGGTCCTTTAGCTAAAACCAAAGACGAGAATGTTTATATACTAACTATTCAAGACCTGTTGACAAAATACACGTTAGCAATTCCACTGCAGGATGCAACAGCAACGACTATAAGTAATGCTTTAGTAAAAAGATTTATTTGCACTTTCGGCGCTCCGAGATCTGTTCTAACAGACCAAGGTAGCAATTTCCTCAGCAAGGTATTAAAGAGTTTAGCCAAACGATTCAAAATTCAACAATATAAAACAACAGCATTTCATCCCCAGTCAAACGGATCCATTGAAAGATCTCATCATGTATTAGGAGAATATCTTAAACAATTTGCAAACCAAGATCAAGAATGGGACGATTGGTTAGAATTGGCAACCTTTTCATATAATACAAGTACTCACGAAGGCACTCGACATACACCATTCGAACTAGTATTCGGTAGACTAGCAAGACTTCCATCGAGCGATCCGATAACGAATGAAGAAGAAAACACATACGACGATTATCTTACTAAATTAGTAACTCGCCTATACAAACTCCAAGTTTTAGCGCGAGGTAATTTAATCAATGCAAAAATCAAATCTAAAGAAATCTATGACAGAAAAATTAATCCTCAGACACTTAGGGTCGGTGAGTTCGTCTTTTTACTAAAGGGGCCTAAGCCAGGAAAATTAGAAGATCATTATACTGGACCTCACGAGGTTTTAGAAATACTCCCAAAAGGGAATGTCAAAATCCAAATAAAGCGAAAACCTCGTGTTGTCAACATAAACAGACTGAAATATTCTTACATTTCAACAACGAAAACGACGGGGCAGTAAATTCAATTTATATATGTATATTTTTCTTTTCCAGCTTAACTAAACAATAAATTACAAAATAAACAAACAAATAAGTCAATAAATAAATAAATAAATAATTAAACAAATATAATAGAAGAAAGAAAATTGAATATTCAAATCGTGTTGCAACATGATGAAGGGAACATTAACCTTCCTGATACTGCTAGGTGCGGTAGCAGGTACAATGGGAATAATCGGATACGATTGCGGATCATCGAAACTAAATATAACCACACTTTCTCTAATCGACGTAGGCGACTGCGATATAAAGAGACCAGAGATAGTAGCGACTCCCGTGTATATCCAAGTGCTACAACTGAACGAATTTATCAACAATAAAGTTATCCAATGTAAAGTAGAAATCCATCGAGTGATATACCACTGCGGTATGAGCTCGCACATCTCAGTAGTAGCACACGGACAATTAGAATATCTAGCAGATGTAAATCGAGACGCATGTGAGCAGATGCATTTAACAGGCATTTTAAAAATTGGAATCTCTCTGATAACTGAACTACGTAAAAATCAAACCGCAACACGAAGCATATCCTTAGCAGGCTCGATTAAGAATGACGGGACTTGTTATGGTGCGCAATACTCAGACCCTTATGGAAGCTGGGACGATGTAGTAGTACAAGCATCTGTAAGAATCACTCTCGTAGAATATTATGCAGCAGTAAATCTAAATACTAATCACATAAATCTAAAATCAGGAATGACGTGCCTATTAACAAATCAAGATTGTGTAGACCTTGAGGGTGGACAAACTTTTTGGAATTCACTTCCCTCAGATAATTGCAAATTCAATCGGTACGATGTACTGTATGAAGGAATGGCAAAGAAAATTAAAGATGTCGGACATAGCTACACTCAAACAGTCTACACACTTTCAACTCAAGACATAACATTCGCATTAACTAAGAAATCTGAACAACCACTATGCGGTTACACGTTAATACGCACAGAACATCCGAAATTACTAATATTTGAAACCAGAAGGGGAGAAACTTTCGCTAAACCAAAACCAATAGCTGTAGAAAATTTAGACATATTCGCCTATGTAAACTCTAAATTTGTATTCGTCGAAAAACACATTCGAAATCAAATAAATCAGTTGTACCTCGACGTGCTGACACAACGATGCAATCTGGAGCAGCAAGTGTTGAAGAACGCCCTCATCATCGCAACACAATCCCCGGATGAATTCGCCTATCATCTCATGAAGGGACCTGGATACATGGCAGTAATTGCCGGAGAAGTCGCCCACATCATCAAGTGCATTCCAGTAGACGTGAAGGTACGGAGAACCGAAAATTGCTACCACGAACTCCCGATCTCCAGAGGTAACCAGAACCTATTTCTGTCACCACGTACTCACATCATCATGCAAACAGGCATAGAAATTACGTGTGACGTTTTGTTACCATCTGAATATCTTTTGGGAGACGCCTGGTACAAACTCCTACCAGGACCAGTCCAAAGTCTACCACCAACTATCATCAAGCCGATGACCAAACCAACATGGACATATACTAGTCCAGCATCCTTGGCAACCAGCGGCATCTATAATCAAAAAGATCTCGAGAAGCTCAGAGATCACATTATGTTCCCAGTGGAGAAACCAGCAGTGCTTAACACAATTGCGCGAGGCATCACTGGCCAACCCATTGGCAACCAAGACCTCGCATTTTCAAAAATGCTGGGAACAGATGGGCTAAAGAATCTCGTCGACTCTGTTTGGGACAACATGTGGAGTCGATTCATGTTCTTTGGTACCGCAAGCGCTGGCCTCATCGGGATCATACTTCTAATTCGAATAATAAAACTCATCGTAGACACGATCATCCACGGTTATGCACTTCATACCGTATACGGATGGTCGCTATTCCTTATCGGAGCAATCTGGGATTCCGTAACGCACCTTCTACTCCATTTAAAAAGGAATTTAAATGAACCACCGGAACCAGCAACGGGACCAAACGAAGACCACGAACTCTTGGCAATACATGTATCCACCCCTCAAGTTGAAGCGGAGCGGGGCCAACAACAGACGGCAGCCATAACAACTCCAGGACACTCTTCTGCCGGTCCATTCTCCTTGAAGGGCTGACATCAACCTCAACAACAAGCATCATGTTAGCACGATCGGGATTACTATTTTGATCACGACTATAATTATATAGAATCTTATCGCATTTATCACTTAATTTAAGCTACATTTAAGAGCTTCATTCCATTCTTTCAAATTTCAAATGTCGAATACACTTATAACCCGACATTTGATCTCAGAAGGGAGGTGTTACGTCCCCGTAACTCCACCACACTGCCCCTAGCATCCGACTACCCTTCGGGCACCAGAGCAAACCCTGAGTGGTGGCCCTGGCGCTAGAGCTAACGGAAGGCGGATGACATGGACCTTGAACGTATAGAGATAAGAGCTATTCTCCCCAACTATCTGGAAAATTAGGAAAGGGAAGACGGTAAGTTCAAACCAATGAGATGCCAAAGAACTTGCCCTCTCCAACCCCTAATTTTAGACAAGGATAGCATAAACACTAGTATAAAAAGAGCGAAATTGTGCTCTAAAAATCAGTTCTTGTAAAATATTCAACGACACCGGAACAAGCTGAAACATTGTACAGCTCTCCGTTATTTTTCAAATCTATAGTAAAGAGTAAGTTTAAATTCAGTCTTCGAAATTATCTAGAGTTGCGCGGACCGCCGCGAACTCTAACCACCTTCTCTCCCATTCATTATAGTGTCGCGCGGACCACCGCGGACTCTAACTTCCGTCTCTCCAATAGAATTGCGCGGACCACCGCGAATTCTAAATTCTTCCTTTACAATAGTGTTGCGCGGACCACCGCGAACGCTATTTTTCCTTCTTCACCATAGTGTTGCGCGGACCACCGCGAACGCTATTTTTCCTCCCTTACGATAGTGTTGCGCGGACCACCGCGAACTCTATTTCCTCTCAATTTAACCAGGGAATTGCGCGGACCACCGCGAATTCCTATCCTCCCCCATTAAATAAGGGTGTTGCGCGGACCACCGCGAACACCTCTTTTCCTTTCATTCGAACTCCCGGTTGTCAAACAGGAACTCACCATTTACATTTTCTTTATCATTCTCAAACCCCTTCGTAAATTCACATCTTTAACGATCAAATCACCGAGCCCGTATCCCAGACTAATTAGCCGTAGCTAAGGTCTAAAACAGGGCAATTTCTCATGTTACTTGGACGTAACACTGTCGATTGAGAGGACAGGTGGAAGTTCTAAACTGCGTGAATCCCTCGGTGATACGTTAAAGATGTGATTGCTATATGTTTCTTGTGACTTCTGGTAATTACAAAGAGTTCGAGTGACTGACAAAAGCTGGAGGTGACAATGTACGTACGTTCCAAGTAAGATATTACGGTAATTTTAAGTTTCAATTTAAGTTGTACAAATATTTTTATTGTAGAAACACCTGTTGCCACACAATAAAAGATCGCTGTGACAATTAACCGCAGATCTCGGAGTTAGCCGGATAAACAAGATTTTTTCGGGCGTTTTGTGACCATCACATCTCTCGTCGCTTACTTTGTTTACGATCTTTTTGGCAGAGGGATGTCACTCGATACTTTGGAAATTGGAACGCTCCTTGCCGGTGACCGGTAAGCCGCTTAAAACACGTGAGAGTAAGAGAGAGAGAGAGAGAGAGATGCCATATCCAACTGTCATGCTTTCACTCACGTTCAGTTAAGCCGTGCAGCGCGTAAACAAATACTTAAAATATTTTGGGCTTGACACCGGTGGCTGTCGTAAGCAAAGTACCCTGGTGCGTCTCAAGACTGGAGGAGGATCCAGGAGGATCGTTTTTGGTGCCAGCCGCAGTCCTAAACGTTTTATTAATAACAAACTTAACCTAAAATTTATTTTCTTACGCGGCGTAGAAAAAGTTTAAATTAATCTAATTAATGAAAAAAATACAACCTTCCTTTTAATGGTAACGCCTTGTTCAAGTTTTTCAGAAAGTCTGGCGTCAGTATCTCTGGCAACAAAAGGTAATATGAGCTAGCTCGTATTTTTGATTCTTTTCTTTTCCAGGCTTTACCAAAAATAATGTTAATCTTCTTAACTACGTAATGTAGTTTAACTATCTGAGACTATCTCCTTAATTTTTAGCTTATGATTCCATCACTGTTATTGGATTTAATTTCATCACTGACGAATAAATGAAAGAAAGGAGAATGGCTATTCAAGACAGCCTCACACCGAACAATCTTTGTATTTATTTCGTCGTACAGGAGAAACACAAGTCAGAGGAAGACTGCAATGAAAATATGTGGGATGCGTACAATGTAAGTTATGTAAAAAAAAAAATTACCTAATGTATGTAAACTGTTGCATAAAAAAAACAGTTTACTACATTGTATGGCAATTTTTGCAGCTCTGCGTTCAAAACGAGTTCCAGCCACAGTGGATTGAAGAAAAAGAGTGTCACGCTATGAAAGTACAAAAGTGTGACGTATTTGTCATGGAAGAGTTTGAGGGTGAACTCTTTGACAAATTAAGAAATTACAAATGCTCGTAAGGATGAATGGAATACCCTAAAGTTTGTAATGGTGGCGATTGATTGATTCTTTTAATAATATTTTTATTGATACGGTTCAGCAGGATAGTAGGTCCACGATGTCTCCTCAGCTGTTTTTTGTTGGGAGAGCCGATTCCTGAAGGCACAAATACTGTTTATACTACGGCTATGCGAGGAATGGTCATTTGCGCTTCAGGATTTCCACTAAACATCAAGGTGAACCTTCGAGGGGACGCTAAACCTCAACACTTACACGCAATATCTTTCTCGTTCCAATGTGAACCACAATTCAGTTCTATCTCTCTCTTGCCCGCATACATGTTTCGACTCATCTTAATGCTAAAGGCTCACTCCGCTCTTCCAGTGTATGAGAGACAACACGATAGGGATTGTGTGAGTGCGAGAGAGCACACCAGTTTTACGTGGTACAAAGTGAAGTGAGTCTCGTCGCGCGGTAAGGGGATGCGAAACTTCCAACTTACATAGATGTGCTGCTTCTCTTGTATTTCACCGTGAGCGCCATACTAGTTCTATATCTTTTGCACTCATGGATGTTTCGCTGCCCCTTAAGGCGGGGCGAAACCTCTAACTACAGCCATGAGTGCGAAAGAGACAAGCTAGTATGGTGCTCACGGCGGAATAAAAGAGAAGCAGCACATCTGTGTAAGTATGGAGGTTTCGCTTTGTCTTAAGGTGACGTGACACATCCCGCCCTCCCCCGTTTCGCTTATCCCGACTTTAGTCCGTATCAAAGCCTGTAAATCAATCTATCCGGAGATGGTTCCTGTTTGAGAGCAAGCAATTTTTTTTCTACTGCAGAATGGACTGACGAAATAGAAGCGCATTTGCTTTAGTCTGAAATATTAACCGGCTTTGAGAAAATTCGATTACAGTTTCTAAAAGTGCGTCACATCGCATTAAGGCGATGAGATACATCCACCGCGCACCCGACCAGTGCCCGGTCAATAGCAAAAGCTGTTATCCTTTTTTTCAACGGTGAAACTCTTGGACATTTCTTAAGAGGTTTTACCAATTTAAGGCGACGCAACCTATCGGCGAAGCTACCATATTTTGAGGCCTTCCTTTTTCTTTCAGACGTTTAATTTTTCGGGCACAAAGATTAGATGCATTCAACTTAATTTCCTTTTGTTTGGCATATTAAACGTCTGAGAAAATAGGAAATTTGGTATTTTGTGACTCGTTCGTTGTGTTACACCCTCCTTAACTAACTGATTACAAAATATTTATCGCTTTTCACGAATTGATTGAAATTCAAATAAAAAATGTATACAGAAATTATTTTCTGTTTCTTTCAATCTATATTTCCTTTCTTTCGTTTAATCAAGTTTTTTTTGTATTCACATTTAGGAAAATATTCAGAAAAAGGTCGAATACATGGGTGGCATATTTATGAAGCAATTGAGAAGTTGCGTGACCCACTTGGTTAGCGATTCGGTGTGGTCCGCAAAATACGAGGTTCGAAAATGCTTGTGCTGCTAATAATTAAATTCACAGGTACGATTTGTAAGATATTAAAAAATGAAATCGTTGATCTTTGCAGAAAGCTGTAGAACAGGAAATTCCCATTCTAACGGACAAGTGGATAAATGCAATATGGGAAGCAAATTTACAGGGATTCGTCAAGGCTGATGATCCGAAATTCGATATGTACAAGTGTTCGGTCTTTATGAATCTCATTGTAACGTCGACAAATTTGCCGAAACGACAGAAGGAGGAGGTGAAAAGAATGATCAACAGTCATGGTGGGGTATGACGATACTTAGTTTTCTTTCTTAGTTTAGTTTTCTTTTTCTTTTTACAATTAATTTATTGTTTTTTTCTCTCATCCTATTTTCAACGTTAAAATTTGTTGCTTTGAAATGATAATTTCAGACTTTCATGGGAGTTCTCGACGGATCGAAAGTAAAAATCGTTTTGACTTCGAAAAGTAGCGCGCTGAGTGACAAATTAAAGTACGCGAAGCAGAACAACATAGCTTGTTTGGACGTGGAATGGGTTTACAAAAGCGTGAGTGCCGGTTACTCACTGCCTTTTACGAATTATCTCATTAAATCGATGAGATCAACCTCCACTCCAGAAAAATCGCAAGGTGTGCAATAATTCGTTAAAGCGTGAGTCACACTAGTCTGCTAGTAATAATGATGGTTTACATATCAATTGGATACTCACAGATAATTCTGACGTATATTCACACATCCTCGTGATGAATACCCATAGATATGGTGATCTCTTATAAGTATAGTTGCAGAGTTGTTCGTCGAGGGGTAATCCTCCATAAATTAAGTTGTAGGAAAAATAAGAGGTCGCGCATCAATGCAAACGTGCAATACTCGATAACCTGCTACTACTACTACTACTACTACTAATAATAATAATAATAATAATAATTTCTAGAAATAAAAAATTGAAACAATAATTATAATAATTGCCATCTCTCCTTGATTTTACGTAGCTAACGGAACACTCAACATCTCCGCTATAAGTGTGATACCGAGCGATAATCGAAACAATAACTTCGTGGACGAGACGATGGCCACGACAATTTCCACCACGATAAACTCTTCCACCGCGGTGGAAATTTCGGCCAATCGTCAGTCTTTAGCGTCTTATACAGCTCTGCTCGATAAACTCGATATCAGACACGCTAAATTGGCTGGACCCTTTCTCGATGGATGCAATGTAATCTATTTTTAATCATTTTTCTCGTCATATTATCTCGAAGACTGTTTGGTAATCGAATCCCTTATTTTACAGATATATCTCGCTGGATTTCCAACAAATCACAGAGACAAGATCAATCGTATATTAAATGCGGGCTGCGCCACGCGACTGGATGATATATCTGATGCACTAACGCATGTACTCGTTGGTGAATCCGGTAAAGCATCGAACGAACTCAAACTCATTAAATCCAAGGGCCTGAGGTACTAATTATTCATTTTATTAAAGTGAGGCTCGATACCGCAAGTTTACTGCACAACTTTCAACGCGTTTTTTCTCGAGCTCAGATCTTCGTAAGGACGGCAAAAGAGTGGAGATCACTGTGTGAATGTGACACGGAGTGAGCCCCGCAAACCCGACATTTATAAGAAAATCTGTGTCCAAGAACAATGTATTAGAAATTTTTAGTTTCGTTTCTCTCGCACTAGCGGATCCTTGGATCGTGAAACACGTGATTACGCGATGTACTACGTTACATCGGATGAAAAACGAGAACGGTAAACTGTAGAATTGTGGAACGCAGTTCATAGTTCACAAAGAAACTTGCAATACAATAATTTTTGTTACCGAGGAGTTGCATATCATCTTAAATGTTACACATTGCCTTAAGTTCTACGAATTCCTCAAGGCGATATGAAACCCCTCTCGTTCCTTCGCGATCCTGTAAACACCAACTTGATCGGTAACTTTCCGTGTTCATTTTTTTTAAGATGTCGGAAGTTTACAGTTAAGAACGCTAGCTGATGTACAGCAAATAAGACTATTGACTACGGCTCATCTTTTTTTTATAAACAATCCACTCTTTGTACCCGAAAAAAAATTGCACTGAAAGGTTTGTTACTGGTTTTACTGGCCGGTAAAAAAAAAACTAACCTGAAAAAGCCGAAAACGTTGCTCTCCGCCTAATAATTCTACAAGACAACGGTCTTGTTTTTTACTCGACAAATCAACCGCGGCGGAGAAATCCGAGATCGCAAGACAAGTTATATCCCTCTTCCATCACAACATGTTCCACATCACCTTAAGACGATGTGCTACCCCTCGGTCGGTAACAAGAATTGTAATGGAAATTTCTTCGCTCTAATTAATCTTTTGAAAAAAAGGAAGAACTGCGAACAATCATCTCAGAATTCTACAGTTCATCGTTCCTGCCTTTCGTGCGAAAATTCAATTGTGGCGTAGATATTCGCAATGGAAAAATGCTCCTGTCTTTCGCGATTTCAGAAAGACATGACGTGTAGCATATCGTTTTAATGGTCGTGAAATTTATTTTTAACCAGTTATTTGTCTTCCAGCCCATATATTCTTGGCCTTGACTGGCTTGAGGAAAGCTTGAAATTGAAGCACCCAGCACCCGAAGAAAATTACATTTACTACAAGAATCAAAGTTCCAATACCAAGCCTGCTGCACCCCCTTCACCATTGAGCCAAAAGGTGAAAAATCATTATCCGCGATCAGTTCTATGGCAACATTCTAACTAGAATCCTTAAGAAAATGATGAACCTCGACTAATCATTCACAAATCGTCGAAATCGAAGTAAACAAAATAATGTTATTTTGCTTTCTCAAAAAAATAATATTTTCTTGGCATAATCATTCCATTAGCAAAATGGGTAATGGATCTGGAATTAATTTGAAAGAAGCGGAATTACCTGAAAATCATGAAAATGAAATCATCTTGCTCGTATAAATTCTTGCAGCTTGATAAAAAATTCTACTTGACAAGCGCAAAGATGAAAAAGTTTCATAAATAAAATATTTTTTTGTAGTCTGATCAGTCGATCGATACAAATATTTATTACTTTTTCAATCTGTAACGTTCATGTTGCACCGATAGATCAAATTGAATTTACAGGATCTCATTCTCTTTGTAAAAAGTTTCTGTCTGGTCCGAGCAACATTAATTTCCATTTGAAGCTTGGCACATCGACCGTACAGAGATAAATTTACGTTTCGATACTATCTTGTCTACGAATAATATAAAATTATTCTTCCAACATTCGTTTAACCAATTTTTTTCTATGATCATCAGTTTAAAATCTAACAAAATGAAAAGCATTGAGTGTGTAATTTTTCACGGTTTTTGTTTATTGATTATCAGGTAACCCTCCAAGCGGATGTGGTATTTCGTATACACGCTGTGCTAAATTCGCCATTTTAAACTTGAGATTTCTCGCTGAAAGTGTCGTTAAGGTAGATGCGATGACTGGCGCTCGAGTATCAACAGATTAACAAATCATACGATTCTCTAGTGCTAGAAGAAGTCTAGGACAAGCACCATGTGCTGCAAAAACTTAATAAAAAAAAATCAATTTGCAATGAAAATATTGTAAAACAATTCGAAAATTGATTTTTAAGTTTATCTTCTCTGATTACATAAGAGTACACTCGTTGTGGTTAAAAGCTAAAGCAGAATCCGTTGTTTTTTCTTACAAAAAAAATTATCATTGCACGTAGTAAAATTCTATTTTTTTTTTCTATTAATGACTGTCGCAGAACATACAGATGCTGCAGAAGGTGAGGAAGCCTCCTCCACCGCAGTTCGATATTGACAAGGAAATACCATTGGAGAAAGTGGACGACGGGGAAGAAGAAATCAGTTTGATGAAGCAGTATCTCCGGAAAGCAGACGGTGAAAACCTCGGTAACAATTCTATCTCCAAAGAGGGTTGCGTTACCTGACAAAGATAAAAATGAAATTATACTGGATATGTAATCTTGCAAGTTGATAAAAAAATATCACTCGAAATGGACCAAAAAAATGTGATACTTTCACGAGTTAAATATTTCTCTTCATAACAGTGTTCATCGGTGCAAATATTTTTTTCTCCATTTTCAAGTCGTAGCGTTCAGGTTGCACCGATAGAGCAAATTGACTTTGCAAAGTCTCATTCTATTTCTACGAAGACTCCGTCTGGTCAGAATATATAAATGACCATTTGAAGCCTTAGCGCAGAAGATATATTCAGTTTTGTAGTCAATTTTTCTTTATGCTGTAATTGTTTATTACATTTCCTTCGCAACTTCTATGTGAGAGCTTCAAATGGAAATTCTCGTATTTGGGCTGAAGAAAGTTTTCCTACGAATAGAAAGACATTTTGCAAAGCTGTTTTGGTCCATCTATGCAATCTTACATTACTGAATCACTGATGAACTGGGTTACAAAAATATTTTATTTACTTTTCTTGTGCTTGTCAAGTGATATTTTTGCAACGTTTCATGCGTGCACGTGCAAATGAATTTCATTTTAATGATTTTTAGGTGATTCGACCACCTTAACGTGATGTAGTACTACTGGGTTAGTAGTACGACAGCTGTAATCTGAATTTCTTTGTCACGATTGATCTGTCGGATAAAAGCCAAGAACGTTGCTCTCTGATGAACAATTCTGCAGAGCAACCTTCTCATTTTTTATCCGATGGATCATCGTTGGCGGAGAAATTTGAGATTGCAAGATCAGTTTTATCTCTCTTGCCACACCCACACATGTTCAACATCATCTTAAACTCGGTAATCGCATCAATTCGTCTCGTTATTAAGCGTGAATTTTATTACATTAATTCCAACAGCCGAATGCACTTTCCAAGAATTTCCTCAACCCCAGAATTCGACTGTAATTGAGACAACCACTGGCAGAAACTTTAATAATCCGGTAAATAGCCCCAATGCCTCGAAAATTTGTACCGAGATGTATAAATCTGTAACAGTGGCAAACCGATCGGTGAACGACAGTGCGATACCGTTAAGCCAGTCGACGATAACTGACAAGATGTTCGAAGGTGAGTCTCGGTCGCTTCTCATTTTAATTTCTTTTGTTTAATTCGTTTTTTTTTGTTACATTGTGGTGACAAATTGCATACTAAATTAATAAATTGTTACTTACCGTGTTGTACTACAGGTTGTCTGTCTCTCTAAGAATTTTTCCATCGCAAATACCTTCGCCATGATTGATCTTACGGAAAACGTGATGAGAACGTTCTACTGTAGCATTGCAAAACGCAGTTAAACGTTCGTTTATTTTATCCGAAAAATTAATCGTGACGAAGAAATTTCTATTATAATTTTTGTTACCGAACGAGGGGTAACACACATCGTCTTCATTTATTTATTTATTCATTTATTTTCTAATTTATTTCTATAAATAGTCACGTGCAAGTATTTACCGTTTAATGCTCCTTTTTTGTTTGACAGGACTGACGTTTCTAGTCACAGGATTCGACCCCGAAGAGAGCAGCATAATACTCGAAAATATCAAGGCTTTGGGAGGAAAATTAGTCTCAGACTCTTTTGTAGGAATTCCAGATTTTGGTGTTGTGCCTCTAATCGGTGCGACTCTCAAGCACACAGTCGATGAGACCGTCACCGATCTCTTTATCGTAAGTAAAATAACAAAATCACTACTATTTTTCGGTTCTTTTCCTAGAACTAGAGATTATTAACTCCTTTAAATATTTCAACAGGAGGATTGCATCGATGAGGAACAAATAGTGGAATTGAAGTATTACCATCGTCCTCTATCGATATCTACTTTGGCGAAACCGTTGAAAGGCTGCGTCATTGCGACCAGCATGTATACCGGAATAGAACGCAGCTATCTCTCAAAAGTTGCAATATCGCTTGGCGCTCGGTAAGAACTTTCTTATTTTGTTTATCTTCTTTTATGGACCGAACTGCAATCGATAAGGACACTGATATTCCAATTGAGCGAAAGAACTAGCGGATGGGTTATATCTAAGGGGAAGCGAAATATTCACCAGTCGCGTAACTTGTGCATAACTTTTGTATATTGTGGCTACCATCGATCAGTAAAGATGGAAATTTCTCTATCACAACTCGTATGCTAGCGCGTGATCGCTAGATTCTCGAAGGGCTGCAACGAAAAGTCTAATTCAGATTCTCACGATACGAATCCGTTCAAATATCGATTCTAATTACTTCGATCAATTAGCATTCAATTGATTAACCAATCAGAGTTTTTACAAATGTTTTTAACTGTGAAAATAACTTATGTACTCAAAAAACATTAATAATTTATCAGATATCAAGATACTTTCGCGAGAAAAACGAATCCAGAAAAAAGTCACATAGGCAGCACTCACTTGTTGTGCCCTTCGCCAGTAGGGAACAAGTACAATGCGGCCGTGAAATGGAAATTACCAGCTGTTACCGCTGAGTGGCTACGAGATTGCGCCGCGAAGATGCGTCTAGTCGACGAGACATCATATCTCGTAGGTGAAACGATGGGTAAGTTTATAGAACGTTAGTTGTTTATTTTTCCTAGCGATTAACAGCGCTAGACAAATCAACGTCTCTGATTTGGATTTAAAATACGTCGGCTGATTTTCTCAGATTGCCATTCGAGAGCGACAGAGAGAGAGAGAGAGAGAGAGAGAGATAGCAGAATTTTCCCATCGTGAATTTCTCTATTATTCATCAGATCTAGCTACGAGAAAAACGTATTAGTAATTTTTTGTTCTGGTTTTCTCGAACTTGCCGATAATGGGATCCTAGTTCACCCGATGTGAACTTTCTCTTAAGATGATTTTTGAATCTCCGATTCTGATATTTAGATTGATAAAATTTTTTTCTCTTTGTTGATAGAAACGATATAAATGAATATTTATAAATAACTTTGGATTAAACTTTTAGCTCCTGAGATACCTGAGACATCCGCGATCACATCGCACATGGGTCCACCAGTTGCAGTAACAACACCCACAACTATTCTAATAAAAAAACGTCTCGGCCTCGGAAATTCGAGCTCACCGCGATCGTCGTACGACATTCCGACACCGGAAACTCCGTACGGCGCTATATTCAACTCGAATCCCTCACCGGAAACGCGAAAAGAATGGGTCAGATGGATCGACAACTTTCCGGACTTGAGACGCGACGAACCACCGCCTAAGAAACGAGCACCCAGTACCGTGAGTTTATCGATAACTTTATAAACTTCAAGAATTTACTTTGTCCGATGACTATGAACGTGATAAAGTGCTGCTGCGGCTACGTTTGTTAACAAACGGTATCAGGAAACATAGCCGCAGTTACATCTTATCAATATAACTTTATAACTCTAGTGCTACATTTTACTTTCTCGTAGAGAAAGCATCGTGCAAACATTTTCCTTTCGAGATTTTAATGTCAGAACACTTAAAATCGTCTTAAATGAGCTCTGCGTGCGTGCGTGCGTGCGTGCGTGCGTGCGTGTGTGCGTGCGTGCGTGCGTGCGTGCGTGCGTGCGTGCGTGCGTGCGTGCGTGCGTGCGTGCGTGCGTGCGTGCGTGCGTGCGTGCGTGCGTGTGCCTGTGTGCCAATGATTTTGTTTTTAAATCTCCTATAACGGAGATCTCCTATCCGCATCGCCTTAAGGAGAGGTTATGTGACGTGGGGCTTCACAAGTTTGGATTGAAGAAAATTCGAGGATATCGAGCATCACCTTAAGGTGATGTAGTACTACTCGGTCGATAACAAAAACTGTAATCTCGATTTCTTTGTCACGGTTGACATGTCGGATAAAAATCCTCCGTCTAACATTCTCATCTTTTATCCGAAAGATCAACCGTGACGAAGAAATTTGGTATTGCAACATTACTACTATTTCTTTTAAGGCGAAAGACTCAATCCGCGATTTACCACGCGACACCAGGGATACGATTTCTCTCGATTTCTCACACACACGCTTCCTGTGGGTACTCACACGTTCTCTCTCAAATATCGTTAGCGGGGTGTGAATCCTTCGTCTCCCCTTAAATTACACGATTTTTTAAGTAATATAAATACTAGGAATCCATTTTATTGTGCTAAGAACAAATGTAGTACACGCTGATCCGAATTACTGTCATTGATATATAAAAGTTTCTAAAAACGATTTTCAAGCTTAGCATTTCTTTAATTAATTCATTAATTCCATACATTTGATTTCATTTCAGCCGCTCTCGGAACTCAGACGGCAATTTTGGAAGATCGTCACCGAGTCTGTTCCTTCGGAAGACGTAAGAAAATTTTATCGTAAGCAGATTTACAAATTAACTTTGCAGAATTTGTTTTCTTGTTTTTTTTTTTTTTTTTTGTTTAATAGATTGACACTCCACGTCTGGAGGACGACGCTGTCGATACAGCAGCGTCAGCGGTAAAACAAGGTAGCAAGTGTGATCCATGCTCCATACCAATCACCGACGAGGAACAGAACGAAGTAACTGGTTCTGGAATACCAATAAATCGAAAACTCTCATTCCCAGATGATAATAACCCCGCGCAAAAGAAACAAATCGATCTTCAGATCGAACAACTCGATCAAGTCCTACAGGCGACCAGCAGCACGACCGAGAGCCGATATTCGCTGTCCGGGAAAGCAAAGATTTACAATCAAGAGCCCATTGAGAGTATTGAAAAATGTGAGCATCACTTTATATCAAAATTTATCATCATTTATTCATCTATCTATCAAAACGTCGAAGAATTCTTTTACAAATGTCCAAATACGTAAAATTTATTTTTAATTAAAATTGGAAAAAAAGAAGATTTCTTTCTAAGTCGGAACATCTCAAGCTTAAAAACGTTTTTGTATTGCTCGCAGGTTTGGTAAAGGACTCGCAGCCTGACATCGTTGGCTGGGAAGATCCGGCGCACGACAGACGCGTTTCTTATAAACCGGTAAACTTTACTAATTTGTACTGAGAGTACAATCAATCGAGCGATAATTCGTTAACGTTTGAACGGCGATTCTTTGTGACAGGCTGATGTTTTAGAACAGCCGGTAGTGGAAATAAGGCCGTCAGAGGAAGCGCCACGAAAGCGAAGATTCATGTTATCCGGCATAAAGGATCGATCGAGCTACGAGACAGTGATAAAAAAGTTCGGCGGTGAAGTATCGACCGAGGCGAATTTCGATCCCACGTCAACGCATCTCTTGTGTATAAGGCCATCGCGAAACGAAAAGAGCTTAGCGAGTATCGCCGCAGGAAAATGGGTTCTCCATTGTACTTATCTGAGGGACTGTGAGCTTGAAGGACACTTTATCGATGTTAGTACAAGAGCAAATTAACAAAATTTTTAATTGACAAAAGATAGTCGGCATTCGCCGCTCCAGTCACTGAATTACTTGAATTATTTATTTGGATATTTGTTGGGAATCGTAGGAAGAAAGGTACGAGTGGGGTAATCCTCTGAGCAAAGCTGTTATACCGGAGCCTAGCGGAGACACGGAAAAATCCATAGCAAACGCGGCGTACAAATGGAGATTAAAACTGAAAGAAATGCCCGATGGTGCATTCAAGGATATGATTGCTATTCTTCTTGTGCCCTCGGGAAAATACGAGCAATTCGAGAGGCTCATAAAAGCTGGAGGTGGCACTGTCGTCCAACCCAAGTAAGATATTACAGTTATTTTTATTTTAGCTTAACGTATCGGAATTAAAAGTTAAGATATTCGCTTTAATGAGCGTCATTAATTAAGGATGTATGGGTCAATAGTACACAATCGAAATGGTCTTATAATTTATGAGCTTAGAACAAACGATGTCTTTTAACTTATACTTCTCCTCAAACTGTTATGATGATGCTGCGAGTCGAATGCTGGTAAAGCACGGAAAGCGGCGGAACTATGGATCGTCACGACGAGTATTCCAACCATTTGCCTTTATGGGTTTGATTTAAGGGTTTCGTATGGTTCGGACGCTACGCGTCCTTGTAATCTATCCTTGAACTTCCTTTGTCTCTAGATCTGAGAGACTTGAACGAGTAGTTGTATCCTTCTTCCACCCTTACGTGTTTTTTGAAACATGAACTTCGTCTTGAAACGTCTAAGATCCGGTTACATCAACGAGATTGAAACCTGGTTCAATATTTTTTTACCTAGTTTTAACATAACTATACTTTAAACTCCGATCATGATACGGCAGCTAAATCCACTCAAGTATGTAATTGAAATTGTTGAAAGAATCCTCGCAATTTTTAGACCACCGTACGATTCCAGTCCAAACGGCAAGAAAGTCACACATTGTTTCATTCAGTTGAACAAACTCGATCAACCTGTTGACTGGGCAATGCTAGCGAGCAAAGGGATACTATGCTTTCATCCGCCATACCTCAGTGATTATTTAACTATGAAAACATCATTGAATAACCGTGATTCTGTCATTCCGGAGTTCAAGAAGTATCTCTCACTTTTGCCGAAGTAGGAGAACGGTGAATCAGGTCAGTCGATAGTGTAAATCACAATTTTAAACAACGTTTTATAACTAAATCTTTGTAATAATAATATATTATCAATGTCGAACGGCAGGAAAGTCACAAGTTGTTTAATTCAGTTGAACAAACTTGATCAACCCGTTGACTGGGCGATTCTAGCCAGAAAAGGGATACTACGCTTCCACCCAACATAACTCAGTGAATATTTAACGATGATAATGTCATTGAATATCTGCGATTCTGTGATTCCGGAGTTCAAGAAATATCTCTCACTTTTGCCGAAGTAGAAGAACGGTGAATCAGGTTAGTGAACAGTCTAAATCACAATTTTAAACAATCTTTTATACCTAATCCTTTGTACAAATCATATATCATCAATGTGCATGTTTGTAATTATTATTCGCATATATACGTGACGATTGTAGTCCTCTTAAAAGCGAGGAGGACGTCGACATAACCGGCGCTTTGCAGAAATCTACCCTCCCGCGCTTTGAGCGCTAATACCTTGCTTTGGAAAACCCATTGAAACCGATTGAAATACGTTAAATAGAAATTCCATTAAAAATTAATTGGTTACAATGAATTTAAATGTCGTTGTTTGTTTCTTTAAAACGGTCTTAATAGCTTTTTCGAAGGAGGATAGAATACGCAATAATATTCACGTAAGCGTATACAAGCGTTTACAATTTTAGAAAAAAAAAAGAAACGAAGAGAGATTTTGACTCTTCCATAGTCTTAATTCCTAAAGAACCAAACGTAGGAATTGTGCAAGGAACATTTGAAAAGAAAGCATTGGAAAATTGACATTTTAAAAAAGTATTTACACTACTGTTGTTACAGATTCATGGATTGTAGATAGATATATAACGAATCGTTGAAATAAACGTTGTTTGTACCTCGAATATTCCTCATAACGATTTAATTTAGTCATCGTTATTTTTAATTATTTTTTAACTACACTGTCTTGGTTACAATTTATTCAAAAAAACGAATAAAGATTTCGACTCGTCCCTCATTTTAATTCCTGAACTGATCGTAGGGATGGTGCAAGGAAAATTTAATAAGAAAGCATTAGAAAATTGACGTTCTTTATAGTTTTTACAGATACATTTATTGCTGATAGGGGGGCTCAGCCTCCTTGCGCACTTTGCGCACCAACCTCCCTAAGAAAACCCGGGTTTCGCTACCTTGCATTCTCCCTTACCCCTGACGGGCCATTCCTGACCTACTGATTTTCGGAGTTATTTTCCATATCAACTGATTGTAGCTTTCGTTGTTGTTTTGCGTGAAACCACCAACACATCTTTCTAATCATTTTTCATTGCTGAGATCTGTGTAGATCGGAAACAGAGCTTCACCAACATTATGTGGTAATGACTGATAATCATGTTTATAAGTTGATAATGCATTCGAAGCTCGCGTTCGCTGCTAACAACACCATGACTCAGCTCCGACCGGGCACCTCTAGTGTTGACGATTTTCATCTGTTGAACAGTAATGGTAATATGTTGCCCATATTGCATTATACATGTTGTCAACGGAATGACAGTATCTCCTGGTTGCCAAGCCACAATTAACTGTCAACTTATCTATCAGTTTAGCAGTGAGCTTACCTTAGCAGAGCAACGTCGACGCTGCTCCGCGCTGCTCTCTGGTCGCGGCTCTGCGCGTCGCAGCGCGCCGCTTTGGTGTGCATCGGGCTTTAATCGTCGAATTTTTACATATTTTTTGGCTCAGGAGATGTCGAAAGGATTACTACTGTTGGGATATTCTAGAGGGAGATGTAAAAAATATTATCAAAATTGATTTATCACGAGGTTTAATAAATACATTTTTATTTCGTCAGATGATTGAAATAAAGAATTAAAAATTTGATGATTTTCCTTACAATAAATAACGCGCACGATCCATCGTCGCTATATCCGTGTTTCTTCTAAGTTTAAAGTACATTTACATCACGACGAAAAAGCTATTCGAATATTTCGCCGAAATTACAAAGAGTTGCGTATTAATGCCTCAATATTTGTGTCGTAGCGTCGTTGATATATTTTAGAACAGTAGAAGGTTTAAAAAAAAAAATGGATCACGGTATCAAAGAATACTTTTATTCTATCGCGTAAACGCTAGTATCTTACAAATTTGAGCGTCGTGTTAATTCGGGTCCCGCGATTACATGCTAATAATACTATCGACGATCATTGAAATACCTTCTGATCAAAAAGTACCGGGAATCGATCTTTTGAATAGCCCGAGGTAAAGAAATAGGTAAAATTGGTTTTTTTTCTCATCTTGCCAGCATTGTAACTGACATTTGTGCCAAATTTCAGCTAACTAGTGTCATTAGTTTGTTTACGACAGCTGTTGAAGGGAATCAAGTTTTGCGTTTTAATCGATTTTTAAAATGGAAAATAGTGTTTAACAAAGAGTGTGTCTGAGAGTTTGCGTTGTCAATGAAATTTCGTGTGCAGACGCGTTGAAAATGTTACAGAAAGCCTTTGGGAAATGTACTCTATCGAAAACTAGGGTATACGAATGGTATAAAGCATTCAAAGACGACAGTTAAATTGTTGAGGACCTCGTTCTGCTAACGTACTTAGACATCAAATACCGAAGGAAATATCAAAAAAGTGAAGGAAATTGTGCTTGTAAACCGTTGTGCGAGTATTAGAGAGATCGCTGACGAATTGAACATCTTTTTTGGATCAACCCAGCACATTGTGATTGATATTTTGGGTGTAAAACGCGTAGCAGCAAGGTTCGTCCCGAAAAGCCTAAATATTTTTGCCAAAAGAGCATCGACAAGGGTGATGAGACGTGGATTTATGAGTATGATGTCAAAAGTAGCCAACAAGCTTTGGAATAATGCTTCGAAAACGAATCATCAAAAAACTATGACAAAGTCAGGCAAAAGTCAAAGTTTTGCTGACTGATTTCTTCGATTATCGCGGAGTGGCCCACTACGAATTCCTGACGGACGGTCAAACCGTCAATAAGGAATACTACTTAGACGTTACGAAGCGTTTGCCTTACAACATTCATCTGCGGAAGATGAATGTTTGAACAAATAACTCGTGGATTCTGCATCATGATAATACGCTGTTGCTTACATCTCTTCTTGTACGTGAGTTTTTGGCCGAACCCTCGACTAATACCATCGATCAAGGACAGTATTCTACCGATATGGCTCCGTGTGACTTTTTTCTGTTTCCTCGACTCAAATTGCCACTCCGGGATAATCGTTTTGACACCATTGAGACCATCAAACAAAATTCGGCGAAGGAATTCAAAGCAATCCCTTCAAGCGCCTATGGGAATTGTATGGAGGATTGAAAAAAGTACTGGCACATGTTGTGTATCGGTTCCAATGGGAACTATTTTTCATAGGCGAGAATAAAAATTTGACAAATATGCGCTTTATTTATCACATCTCGGTACTTTTTAATCAGAAGGTAGATAAAACTTAAAGGAAAATCAATCCTGAAATTGCATCGATCACTGAATTTTCGAAATTTATTCATTTAAATAAATGGTTCCATTATTACTTTAGTTATTCCATCTATCGTCGACAAACTAGATTGATTTTCGTGACAATCGATAATCATTTAACGAATACAGTTTCAGGATTAAAAGAAAGAAGAAATTAAAAAGATTTTACGCCCTGTTTCGATCCGATTTCATGACAACGCTCACCTTGCCAGCTTGATGCAATTCGCGAGACTCATTTATACTGTGTCGGACGATCTTTGATCTTTCGATCAATTATACTAAACGTCGATTATGCTGTTTCGCTTCTTGTCAAGCTCGGTGGAATCAAGATCGTTGCCTAGACTTCCTACTCTCCCTCGTAGTCCAATCCCACCACCGCCTCCCTGACCAGTGGCTTTTAATTTTTCCTGCATCTGTGCGAGAATGTCCTGCATTCTCCGGATCTGTAACGATATATATTCGTTGTCAATAAAACATATAGAAAGAATAAATAATTTCTTAAAATTACAATCGCGCTATCCACTGACCTCCTCGTCCTTCGCCAACAAAAGCCTGTCCGTGTCGGATATACTGTTCTCAAAGTGAGGACCCGAGTCCCGTTTCAATTTACTGGAAACAAGAACCAAGTTCGCCAATTGTAGAGAACAGTTGATAATATTACTTAATGAATAAATAATAAAGCTGCTTTGGCAAGGATTATAGGGAGACTAGAGGAATACCGTTGAGCTATTTGCATAAAAAATTCTTTGATATTTGTCCAATTTTCAATATATTTTGCATATTATTTGCTGAGACAATTACGTGAGATGATTTTTTTTTTTTTTTACCACAGGTGCAGAATCGGTTCGGACAATATTTCTTATTAAAATTTCATTAATTATCAATCATTTTTCTCATTTTACATGCAGGTAGAAATAAAAAAGAAGATTTTTAGACAAGAATTATTATAAATTATACGTTGTAAAGCCAAATTTACAGAGTTTCATCTAATGTCATTGATTCCTAGCTCCGTAACTGATGAAACAATATATTAGAATTTATTTTTAATTTTCTGCATCGTACTTAGTGTCTCAGCAGATATAATAGACAGAATATTTTGAATTTAAAACGTTTCTGTCGTTCTCTTTTGGTTCATCGAGACCGTCATTGATACCACATTTTTTACATCATCATGACGTTAGCGTCGGTGTTCCGTATCACCTTAAGGTGAGGCTTAATACCGCCTGAGGTTTGATATAAACGGAAATCGCATGAGTGCGAGGGATGCAGCACCATAAGGATCACGTGAATGCAAGAGAGAGAGAGAGAGAGGGAGAGAGCGTTGAACCTCTCTTTTCGAATATTCAGAGTCGGATAACAAAAAATCATCTTAAGGGAAGGTTCAAGTAACGTGATCTATTGTCCCAGAATCCGCAAATGTGAGAAAGACAGATTTACAATTTTTTAACACATTTTTCACAGTTTGAGTCTTTTTTGACAAATGTTGGATTTGTGGATATTTTGACAAATGTTAGATTTGCAGATATTTTGATAAATGTCCTGCGTGCTATATTCACGCAGTGTGCTTCATTGTTCTGACGCCACTACAAAAATCTGGGTTCAAGAAAAAAATGTGTCAAGTTTTGAGGTGAACTGTCGGTATCGAATCTCACTTTGAGGTGAGGCGATCAACCTACTCAGTGGGTAACTAAAACTGCAAACAATAGCATTTCACTCCACCGGTATGAGAGAGCGACAACTATATGAATTACTACTACCAGCGCCTCTCGTAGAATTTAGGTGAGGTAAAACTATACTAGTTCTATCTTTTTCGCACTCATAGATATATCGCTTCTTCTTCTTCACACAGTTTAGACTAGACATCGGTCATCTTTCGCGGATTTATTTTTCGAGATTATCAACAATAGTTCCCGCGCACCGTTGAGGTATTTTTTCGTTTCTTAACCCCTTGCACTATTTTCACGGGTCTGACTCGTGATAAAAATTTTAGGCCAAACTTGAATATCACGAGTCAGGCTCGTTGTTTAATTTCATGTCAAACGTGAATATCACGAGTATGGCTCGTAATTGATATTTCAGTCCAAACATGAATATCACGAGCCGTACTCGTGGTCTTAATCTCGGGCTAAACAAGAACGTCTGAAGTTAGGCACGACTTGTTCCGAATTTCAGCGTAGTGCAAGGAGTTAATAGCAATCGGAATGAGCGTACCGTGTGTGCTTTTATGCTGGCTTGGGGATGACAACGAGCATTTTTTTTTTCATTTTGTACATTAAATCATTTTAAAAAGTTTTTTTTTTTTCATTACAGGAAACTGCGAATAATTAATCTGTAATTTTTTTTCTTTCAATTTTTACAATTCTACGTATTTCACCCGAGAGGTTCACGTTTTTGCAGTCTACTGACCAAATTTTATTTAATTCTGTTAATGCAGAACGAGAAGTATAGAGGTGTTTCGCCTCCCTTTAAGACGATGTCCTACTTGTCATCTTTCTCACTCAGATGGCCATGCGTGCGAGAGAGATTGCAGAATTTTTCCATCGTAAATTTTTCCGCTACGATTTATCTTTTAAATAAAAAATAAGAACGGTGAACTGTAGAATTGGAAGGTTTACCGTTGCCCTTTCTTCTTCGAAAGACTACTCATGGCAGAGATATTTTCATTACAGTTTTATTTACCGACCGAGGTCTAGCGCATTACCTCGAGGCAATGTGCAGGCTCAGTCGGTATCAAAAACTGTTTACCTATTTTTTTAAAGATTCAGGATGATTCTGGACAAAAGACAATTAAATTAATGTATGTAACGAATGAACGAACAAATGCCTAATTTACTTTTATCCATGATCGCCATGCCTGCCGCGATTGATCTTTCGGATAAAAAATAAGAACGGTGAACTCTAGAATTGTAAGATACAATTCACAGCTCTTTTCTTTTATTAGAAATTGTAGCGAAGAAATTTGCATTACAGTTTTTTGTTACCGACCGAGGGGTTATACATCATCTTAAGCCCGTTCTACATTAGTCGCAAGCAGCTAATTGCACGGTCGCAAGCAGTGTCATTAGCGTTTCTGCGACCTTGCGCCAGACAATTAACGTCCAGTTTCGCATATTTAGTTTAGACTACTTTGCCTGTCTGCTCATTTCTATGTTCTGTTCATTTGATTCGTAATATTGAGGTTAAGTAAGATTCTTGCGTCTTGCAAATGCGATCGTGCGATTGGCTGCTTGCGATTAATGTCAAATGGGCTTCGAGGGAATGCGAAACTTACTCAGTCGGTAACCAAAACTGTAAACAATAGCATTTAGATACCGTAGATATTTCGGAAAGAAGCAAAGCGTCACCACACGCACAGTTGAATTCTGCGTTTCGTGACACTTTGTTATTTCCCGTAATATCAATATTCACTGAATGAACGTTGTACGGAAAATAAATAATCTTGCGATCCCAAATTTCTCTGCGACGGTTGAATAAAATACGAGAACGTCGATAACAAACCTTTCCAGAATAATTTTTTTTAGCGTGCATTGAGATTTCAGAAAACAAAAACCAATTTTTCGTAACAGCCTGATGTGCTTTGCATCGTGAAAAGCTTTGCTTTTATCTGTTAAGGCGAGGCGAAACTTCCATACTTACACAAATGTGCTGCTTCTCTTTCCTCCGCCGTGTTCGCCATACTAGTTCAACCTCTTTCGCACTCATGGCTAGAGTAAGAGGTTTCGCCTCGCCTTAAGGCGAAACCTCCACACTACGCATTTAATTCCCGGAACACACCTATTCGTTCTACACTGAATAGAATGAAATGAAATTTGGTCAATAAATTGCAAAAACGTGAACCTTTTGGTTGACAAACGTAGAATTTTGAAAATTAAAAAAAAATTACAGATTAATTGTCGGCAGTTACCTGTAATGAAAAAATTACTTTTTAAAATGATTCAAGGCACAAAATAAAGAAAACGCCGTTTGTCACCCCTAAGCCAGCACAAAAACACACACAGTACATCCGTTCTGATTGCGATTTAGAAACGAAAAAGTAGCTTAACCGTGCACGGCAACTATTGTTGATAATCTCGAAAAATAAATCCGCGAGACATGACCGATGGCTCAGCCGTATGAAGACATGGCGAAATATGCATGAGTCCGAACTAGATGGAACTAGTATAGTTTCGCCTCATCTGAATTCCGTGAGAGGCGCTGGTAGTATGTTATATAGCTGTCTCTCACACACCAGTAGAGTGAAATGCTATTGTTTATAGTTTTAGTTACCGACTGAGTAGGTTTCGCCTCCCCTTAAGTTACCACATCGTAGAAAAAATTTGCACGAAAAGGTTTGTTACCGACCGAGTTAACCTTTACGGCATCGTAAAGGAGAGAGAATTTTACATCACCTCGAGGTTATAGTCCTTGGTGGAGAAATTTGGGATAGAAAGATTGATTCTATCTCTCTATTCATACATGTTTCACATTGTTTTAACAAAAAACTTGAAATACAGTTAAATTTTTATGGAAATAGCTCAACGGATGTAAAAAGTGAACATATTTTTGTAGTCTCCACGGTCTCTTTCCAACGATAATCCTCGTGTTTCTTATAAATTCATACGAGTTACGTTTTTTTTTTTTATATTAGCCAATATCCTTCAACCGAATGTCTGTCTTAAATCTATTTTAAGTCTAAGAAAAAGTACGAAGTATAATTATTTACATGCGTAAATACCTCCTTTCCCGGATGGCTTGTTGCGATATTTGTGAGATGCATTGAGCTCGAAAGTTCTCGTAGTGAACATCCTGTGTCACGTCTTTGAGATCCTGCATGTGCGTCGAGATAAGCATTGTCCTGAGTTTAACAAAATCGCTGTGTTTTGGATTTTCGACTGTCGAATAAAAAAAAATTCAAATATCATTTAATATATATTTATCCATATGTCAATAATTTTCGTATTCATGGTATATCGTTGAGCGAATTTACCTTCTACAACTCCCCAGGGGTATTGGCGTCCTCGAACTTTTCTTCCGGCAACTTCCAAAACCGTAGAACTTCCGACTACCGCAAATGGCACGGTAGCTTTCAATTCTTTGTCCTGTTGCTTAAAATCTTCATCTTCGTCGCTATCACAATCGGGAAACTGATAGATCTGCAATCAAGCACAAACAATCATTTATCAATCGCTCTTCTAATTTTATTTTTCAAATATTCAATTTATATTTAAACAATTCGTGAATGCCGTAATATTAATCTTGTAGAATTTCTCTCATTAAATCATTTTGACTATTGGAAAGTGATAGCAATTGTGTACCGGACTTCAGGATAATTCTTTAATTGAATGAATTCTCTCAGAAACATTGTCCAATTCATTTTAATATCCAAATTAAAATACTTATTGATCGCTGTGTTACATTAAACGAAATTACGAATTACACGGAATAGAGAACTTTGCTGATAACAAGACGAAAGACAAAATGCGAGCCGGGTTGCTCACAGAAGATAGCGTGACTGTCACATTAGGTGGAACACTATTCGAAATTAATAGGAATCGTGTACCCAGGATAATAATTTCTTTAGAATGAATTCACTCCGAGATATCGTCTATTTTTTTTAATTGCTCAAATAAAAATTATTATTAGATTAGATGGAATTATGGATTACACGAGAGAAGTTTGCTAATAACAATACAAAAAAAAAAAACAAAACGTAAGCCTGGATTGTGCGCAGAGGATAACCTGATTAGAAATTTCGTTAGCTAGGTAAGTAAGGACAATGCACGTCTGTGCAGTTTGTTAGATGACGAATAAGTGAGTGTCGTTCAGTAATTCTGATGATCGAGGTATCGAGGAGCTTAGAGAGTCGAAGATTTCCCGTATATTCTAATATCTTAACGACTCAAGCTCAGCTTTTTAACGAAACTTCGTCAGGGACAAGTTATTTCGTTACAATACATTAATAGAAAGTAAAAATATATAAATCTTACCTGAATCTCGTGTTCGTCTATATCAGCGAGTATGCGTTCTTTGAGTTTCTTAACTTCGTGTGTTGTAAGCGTATCGGCTTTTGCTATCACAGGCACAACGTTTACTTTACGATGCAATCGCCTCAGTACTTCCAGATCGAGTTGTCTCAATCTATAATGAAAATATATAAATAAATAAATAAATTTCATGAATTATATATTGACATTTTTTAATTACTCAATTGAATAAATTTTATCGCACAAATTCAATCGTTTCTAGTTGATCGGAGTTATCTTTGAGTGATTAATATAGTTTATAATTACAATTATACAACGAGGTTGAAACGTAGATCCTTGCCAATCGCTTTCTTATTATTTAACACAATTTACGAGGAAACATCTATGAGTAAGTATGTTGATCGATATTGGCTTTTTCCTAATTCGTTAACTTCTTCAACGGTGTTAAATAATGAGAAAACAATATACTAAATTCTACCTTGAAGGCTTATTTGTGTACTGTACTTTCTGATAAAAAAAAAAGTACCGAGAATTGATAAATAAAACGCATATTTTTCTATTTTTATTGTCGCTTTGAAAATATTTCCCACTTGTGCCGATACACATGTGCCAGCACTTTTTCCAATCCTCAATACACTTCTTACAAACGCTTGAAGGGATTGCTTTGAGTTACTTGATCCAATTTTGTTTGATGGTTTCCATGGTGTCAAAACGGTTATCTCGACTCCGAGGTAATCGTTTGCCACTTGGCAATTTGACTCGAGGAAATAGGAAAAAGTCACACGGAGCCATATCGGGAGCCATATACTGTGCTTGATCGATGGTATTAGTCGAGGGTTCGGCCAAAAACTCACGTACAAAAAGGGATACAAGGAAGGGCATATTATCATGGTGCAGAATCTACGATTTGTTTATCACAAGATTCAGCCTTCGCTGGCGAATATTGTTGCGTAAACGCTTCGTAACGCCTAAGTAGTATTCCTCATCGATGATTTAACCGTGAAGCAGTAATTTGCAGTGGACCACATCGCGATAATCGAATCAAACAGTCAGAAAAAGTTTGGTTTTTGAGCGACTTTGACATGGTTTTTTCAATTTTTATTTGTTCTCGAAGCGCCATTCCGAAGCTTGTTGGTTACTTTTGACATCATACTCATAAATCCGCGTCTCATCACCGGTTATGATACTTTTCATGAATATAGAGTTATTATTGGTTTGACAAAGAATCTCCTCAGCCACCTCTTTTCGACGCTCTTTTTGTAAATAAAGATTGAGGCTTCTCGTGACGAACCTTGCTGTGACGCGTTTTACACCCAAAATATCAATCATAATGTGCTTGGTTGAGCCAAAAGAGATGTTCAATTCGTCAACAATCTCTCTAATACTTACACAATGGTTTGCAAACACCATCTCTTTCACTTTTTTTTTGACATTTCCTTCACTTTTTTGGCATTTTCTTCCTATTTATGACATTTCCTTCACTTTTTTTTGGACATATCCTTCGGTATTTGATGTCGTAGGAAGTCCGTCACGAGGCATGTCCTCAACAATTTCACAGCTATCTTTAAATGCTTTATACCATTCGTATGCCCTAGTTTTCGATACAGCACATCTCTCATAGACTTTCTGTAACATTTTCAACGCGTCTGCACACGAAATTTCGTTGACAACGCAACATATCAGACACACTCTTTGTTCAACACTATTTATCATTTTTTAAATCGGTTAAAACGCAAAACTTGACTCCCTTCAACAGCTGTCGTAAACAAACTAATGACACTAGTTAGGTGAAACTTGGCACAAACGTCAGTGTAACTGCCAACTCGGAAATGATCGATTCCATGTATTTTTTTATCAGAGGTATAAAGTGGATGTACCGTTTGTGGTTCATTTACCATTTGTGGCTATTCCTAAGTATTTTACAGCAATGATAACTTTTCCAAAGTTATTTAGCGTTATGTTTTTGACATTTCCTTCGGTATTTGATGTCGTAGGACGTCCGTCACGAGGCATGTTCTCAATAATTTCACAGCTATCTTTAAATGCTTTATACCATTCGTATGCCCTAGTTTTCGATACAGCACATCTCTCATAGACTTTCTGCAACATTTTCAACGCGTCTGCACACGAAATTTCGTTGCCAAAGCAACATTTCAGACACACTCTTTGTTCAACACTATTTTCCTTTGTAAAAATCGTTAAAAACGCAAAACTTGACTCCCTTCAACAGCTGTCGTAAACAAACTAATGACACTAGTTGGTTGAAATTTGGCACAAACGTCAGTGTAACTGCCAACTCGGAAATTATCGATTCCCTGTATTTTTTTATCAGAGGTATAAAGCGGATATACCGTTTGTAGTTAATTTACCATTTGTGGCTATTCCTAAGTATTTTACAGCAATGATAACTTTTCCAAAGTTATTTAGCATTATCAGTAAGCGTTATTTACAATATAAATGTAATTTTTCAATACTTTTTATAAAATTGCGTCTTTAACACTCGAGTATGTTGAAATTTGTTAAAATCAATAATGTTTACAATTGAGAACACAGTGAATTTCGTTCCTTATTTTGATATTTTACAATAAACATTTAACAAAAGTTCCTCTATAAGGAAGCAAAATGGTCTGATGAACTCTGTTCCTTATGCTCATTCATTCACGATACACACAATCACACACCCTAAGCAAAAAGTGCAGAAGGAACCGGTCGATTACTCATTCACAACACACATACAAACCTATAAAACGTGATGGCAATACAAAATACTACTTCTAGTGTAGTTAAAATAAATTTAAAAGTATCTATTCCCATATATCTTGACCAGGAATACCCATACAACTCATTTTATTACACAACTTCCCTTCTTCTATATAATTTTCATGAGTCAAAATATATTATTTGAGAATGCGTAATGATTTAAGGAATATTAATTTACAAGATGTTTAGTTGATTAATTAAACCGATGAATAGATTCATCCGTGTCCGTACGAAATCATAAAGTAACCAATGGACAATGTTGTTCTATGTAAAAAAATGTTAGCTTGACAGCACGAAAAATACGAAAGTTATGATCGTAAAAAGTCTTTTTATAAATAATTATAAATCACATTAAATCCAAACGAGACGATAATTCTTCATGAAAATAATATCGATCAAAGGTGAATGACTGCTCTACTTTCGTACAAAATTTCAGTCCGGTCACTCGAGTTATTCCAACAAATTTACATGCAGTTTCAACACGTACACACATCCAGACATTTATTCTAATATTGATTTTTCAACTTTTAGGAACATTAAGCACTCGATAATATCTTTTTTACGAATGCAAAACCGTCCTCTACGAGGAAGCAAAAAGACTTAATAGACTTCGTTTGATTCCTCATCGTTCACGATACACGCGTTAACATACAAAATTATACAAAACACACATGCAAGAGTGCGGCAATAGAAACACTAACTATAGTGTAGATAAAATAAATTGAAGTTATTTTATCGATATATCTCGACCTCGCGTAGCCAGACAATTAATTTTACTACACAACTTCTCTTTTTCTATGTAATTTATGAGTAAAAATGTATTATTTTATAATGCGCAATGATTTATCGAATAATACAATTTACAAGGTGTTTAATTGATTTGTTAAAGGAATTAATAATCTCACCCGTGTCCGTATGGAGGTATGAAATACAGACAGCAATGGACCCTATTGTCCTGTATATTTTTCCTGTTGAGTCCACTCTCGTCCGTGAAATATTGACGAAACTGTTCGTCGATATACGCGGAGCATGCTTTCCACGTGTCTTCGCAATTGACAGCATCTCCAAAACCTTCGAACGATTAATTTAAATTTGAGAATAAAGTTAAAGATTAAATTAAAAAAAAAAAAAATGATACATTTGTATTATTTCGTATAAAATGAAAGATAAAACAATTTAACGAGTTACACACGAACGTGGCTTAGACACTTTGATTCACTTGCAGGTTCGAGTGATTGAAATGACGATTAAAAAATGTAAATAACGTTAATAACAATTTGAATAAAAGCAAATAGATAAATATTTAGCTGAATGAAGAATAAAATAAAAATAATATAAACATAAACAAGTTTAATGAAAAATTCTAGTGTCACTTTCATTTGGTTTTTTATTTTTCTTGTTTTTAATGATCGTTACGAATCGATAATTGTTTTTTCTTTTTCTTTTTGAATATTCTAATTACCAGGAGTGTCGACGATGGTCAAACGTAGTCGGACTCCTCGTTCCTCGATGTCCATTGTCTTTTTTTCGATCGAAGTAGTTTTTTCCACGCGTTCTTTAACGTCAGAAAAAATTATTATTTAAATTAATGAAATGAGTTTTAAATGAAAGTTGTTGAAGAAATAAATAAATAAAATATTTTAACGTACCCAACGCATCGGGCATCCTTCGCTCTTTGTAGAGATCACCGAGAAAAAGGCTGTTTATGAGCGTTGATTTTCCAAGTCCAGTTTCACCCAATACCATAAGAGTAAATTCGAATCCTCTCTTCACCGATTTTCTGTGCACTTGTTCCGGAAGTGTCGCGAATCCAATATAGTCCCTGTCTTGCTAAACAGAGTTTCAATTATTTTAGTAATGTAACTTCGTCGTCTCGTCACAAAGTTCAGGTGAAGTGCTTTTCTTTTTCTACGTCTTGAATTAACATATTTATTAGTTTATTTATCGGATAATTGTCATTTATATTTATTTTTCAAGTTAAATTTTGGAATTTGAGGCAGCTTTACTCACCGCCAGACATCTTAACGGCAACAACAACACTAGCCGGTGAATCCGGGCCTAACTCGGGGTTGAGTTAGGGTGCTCTCGCTCTAATGTCACCCTCCCTTTGGGTCTGTCCGTTGCGCTGGCGCACCCTCGCTTCCAGTGAATGTTAGCGATCAATAATGTCGGAACATTCTCTCTGTCGCTCGAGGCCAAAACCCTCCCCCGACTCTGCACCCTCTTCTATTCGTCTCAATAGCTTTTCCGTGCACTCTCACCCCTCATTGAATTTTCCACACTCGGGGCATTTCTGCTGTTGCTACCCTCGATTTCGTATCAGACGACAGATTTCTTCTTTACTAACGCGTACTTACGTAATAAGTCGATAAATACATTTTTTTTTTTTTAATTTACAATACTGAGTTTACTTTATTGTATTTCTTCAAATTATTTAATAAGCAATTTTTTCCACCTTTTTTTCACATACATTATTCGTCGGGTCTGTAAATACACTTTAAGGGGTTACAAACGTCGCTATCGACGATTCTTCTTTTTTTTTCTTCTTTTTTAAATATTATTTATTCCTTCGATTTCGGAGGATTTTTGTGCAAGCGCTACGCGAGTGAGAATCAAGTGAGGATCCTTAAGTCCGTTATTTATTATTTTTTCATTTAGTTAAAGAGAAATTATGATTATATCGAAAAAAAAAAAAACAGAATGCGACCCTGGTGGTCGATACGAGTAATACACAAAATGGCTGCTCATGGATTCACATTGAACAAAGTGAAATATAAATAATGCTTCGCGAAAAAAACTTCACCAAAGTTGACGAAGAAATGAAGAATTTTGTTTGTTTTTTTGGTCATTAAGCAGATACTTTCGGCTAGAAGTATTTGAATTTTTGTTAAATCGACAATGCAGATGATCTCTAACGCCATTTTCATGTATTAGAGTTCCAGAAATACTCTTCGGGCTACGAGAATAATAATTTTTTTAGCCAGCGAAGGTTTTTCATTATCGAAAACCCTTAACGACGTCAAAAACTTTGCTTTTTCGACTTAATCTCTGAATGATGAATCAACATTTAAAGAAAATCATATAATTGGTCACAAAATATTGAATCAATAGACATTTTTCGTCAACTTTCTCGCACCGTACAATCATTAAGGTAACTAAATCATTTCTTTGAGTGTTCCAATGCTTCATTTTTCGACAATTTAATCGTTAACGACGGAATAACTCGCCTTGTTCGACTTGATCTCTAAAACCATGAATCGATGTATAAAGAAAATCATACAATTAGTCACAAAATATTGAATCAATACATATTTTTCGCCAAATATCCCATACGGTACAATCATTGAGGTAGCTTAATGATTTCTTTGAGTCTTCCAATGCTTTATTATCCATCAATTTAATCCTTAACAAGTCACATCCCCCGAAACCGTCCCGGAACCCATTCCGCGATTGTGAGGATTCATGGGATTGTGAAGAGGAGAGGGGATATCGTGTTGTTACGGTAGAGCTGAGGAGTAAAGATATTTTTGTGACTTCTAAAGGATCAACAACGGAAAAACTGTGCTTTTTCGACTCAATCTCTGACACAATGAATGAAGAAAATTGAAAATAATTGTGACCTGTCGGTCACAAAATATTGAATTTATAAAAAGCATTTATACGCCAACTATTTCGTACAGCACAATGATTAAGGTAGTTTAATGATGCCTATATGATTTCTTTGAGTCTTCCAATGCGTCGTTTTTCGACAAATTAAACTCTTAACGACGGAAAAACTAGCCTTGTTCGACTTAATCTCTAAGACAACGAATCGATATATAAAGAAAATCATATAATAGGTCACGAAATATTCAAACAATAGATATTTTTTGCCAAATATTCCGCAGAATACAATCATTGAGGTAGCTAAGTTATTTCTTTGAGTCTTTCAATGATTCATGTTCTGATTATTTAACCTTTAACAATGGAAAAACTGTGCTTTTTCGACTCAATCTCTTAAACAATGAATGAATATATGAAGAAAAAAAAAAAATGATATCGTATTGACCTAATAATTGTGGCCTATTGTCATAAAATATTGAATTTATAAATACGCCAAGTATTTCGCTCAACAAAATGATCAAGGTAGCTTAATGATGACTAAATGATGTCTTTGAGTCTTCCATACGTCATTTTTCGACAATTTAACGCTTAACGACGGAAAAACCAGGCTTTTTTCGACTTAATATATGAAACAATGAATCAATATATGAAGAAAATAATATTCATATAGCACGCAAAATATTGAATTTACAAAAAGCAATTAATCGCGCACAGCACGATTATTAAGGTAACTAAATAATTACCGAATAATATCTTTCAAGACGTCATTTTTTTTCGACAATCTTTAGACTACGAGTTCTTTCAGCCGTACTTGTTGACGTTGTAGTCTAAAAGTGTTTAAAAACCGACGCATTGCAAGGCCAAGAAATAATTTAAATGCCTCTTAATTACTTTAATATTCTTGTTGTACCGGATTGCTTTTTAAATTGGTGCGACATGACAAAATTAGCTTCCAAAGTTGTTCATAAAAATATATATAAACTCGTGAAACAACATGAAAATCTTCAAACGAGTATCGAAATAAATAAAAGATTTAAAAATCGCAATCATTATCTTTACCGATTGCTTAAGAAATTAATTTGAATGAACAGACTATTCGTTAACTCGTCTACACCATACGATTAAACTGAAAATGTGAATCTTTCAACAGTTGTCGCACCACCGTCCGAATTTCCCTACCAAGATCATTTCCCACGGCGGTTGAAGTATATAATTGAAAAAATAATCTAATTAATGAATTAAACTTTACCCATGTGAAGACAAAATTGACAATATGATTTCCAACGTTGCGCACGATACGCGTTGTAGTAATACATACGACGTGTAAACAAATAATTATAATTGCCGATTGTTATTTTCGTTTTTAACAATATTCTTAAAGAATAATTGTTATAACTAACGACGGCACGTTGTCTTACGTAATATAACGAACATAAATGATAGACGAATCATAGAAGACGAAAGTACGATCGATACGCTTAGATCACAGCTCAAAAGAAAGGTGTCAGCAAGGGCGAAACGATGCTTACGGTGATTAACAAGTTATTCACTGATTCCACGTTTCTCCTGTCTCGGTCATAGAATTCACCGAGCTACACCGGTTAGCTCTCAATGGATAAACGGCGCATGAAATTGTATAATAATAACATAACATAGAATATTTACATTTACGTTTGATAATCGAGTTTGCCTTTTTACGCGTGGCATCATCGATCCTTTCCCATTTCTTATTTTCGCTTTATATTTTCAGAGTCTATTTACTGCGCTCGACGTGAGAATATTGATAGGCATCGGTTATGACCAAGAGAACCAGGATCGATTGGAAGCCGAGGTCGGCGACGATGCACTCGGCGACGAGGGCACCGAAGTTTTTGGCGAATTCGGTATCGAAGACTGTTGCTGTTGCTGCTGCTGGTTCGGCTGTGTTTCAGTTCGGTTCACTTGAATCTTCTCGTTCGTAGCTGCGTGCATTTTTGATTCGTAATTTCGTACATCTTCGAGAGTCATATCGTGCCAATCATCGATCCAGGTGAAGGCTTGACGATGTCCTAACAGCAGGATTTCTCGAACGCACTGAATTCATTGAAAATAGTCATTTGATTTAACATTAAATTATGTAAATTAACAAATATTCAATGTTAATGATTATACTCGAGGTCTTAATGTAAGGAAATTAATATAAATTAATATAAACGAGTTTCAAGGTGAAAAATTTTGATAAATTCAACAAGATTTCACTAAATTTCACTTCAATTGTAGTAAATTTAAGGTTTCACTAAAATATTTAAGATTTAACTGAATTTTAATAATTTTTCAGTAAATTTAATTTAATTTTTAGTTAAAACCAGGTAAAATATTAATAAAATCGTACCTTGTGAATAAAATCTTCGACGCGTGTCTGCATGCCCCAAACTTCAAAGGAAGCGTCAACCAATTTGTAAGAACACATTATGGGATGAGTTGTTTCGCGCCAGCCTTCTACCAAAGGTCCGCGACCTGTTATTTTGGATTGAAAAAATTTCGGATCTTCCTCCTCTTTGTAATGCTTTGCGGATATCTCGTCGTAAGCTATGTCCACGTAGTCCACCTCGCGGTGTATCAGTTCTATCGGTGTCAATCCTAAGCACTGCAATGATGCAATATTTGCTAAGTACAATTTATTCTTCGGTACGCGAGTGAAACGAACGCTTAGCGAAAGATAATCGCACGAACACACTACTACTTTCAATTTAACGAATGTGATGGTAAAACCTTTTTATTTTATATGTGAAAAATGTAACCTGTCGTCGTCGTAAACAGATTCTGATCTTTGTTTTTAGACCTACGTGGATACAATGTATCTTACATCGTAGACGATGTATCTTTCTCATGCATCCGTGCTCTTTGACTCAATATCGTAGAATTTTCATTTAAATCAGAGATCAGAGATCTCGGATAAAAATCATTAGAAATATGTATTAAACTAAAGTTTAGGAGAAATATTAAGATGCATTTGGTTCTTGAGACTAAAATATAACTTTTATGTCGTATCTTTATTATATATTCGTGCCCTTCGTCTCAACGGTGTAGAATTATTTTTACAATCTCTAGATATTGGATTTTGGACAAAAATCATTAGAAAAATCTATTAAACGAAAGTTTAGAAGAAATATGAAAATACAATTGATACCGTAGACCAAAATATAACTCTTACATCGTATCTCTGCGATGTATCCTTCTGATGTATTTGTGCCCTTTGACTCAATGATACAGAAATTTCTTTTAAATCAGAGATCAGAGATCTCGGATGAAAAATAGAAAAATCTATTAAACTATAATTTAGGAAAAATATAAAGATAGGTTCGATACTGTAGATATACAATAAAACTCTTACGTTGTCCGTGGAGCCGTTATTATCCTCGAATCGCGTTTTAATCAATATTTGGAATTTTGGAATGAAGGAACACTGAAATAAAAAAATAAGAATTTGTTATAACGAAATTGAATATTTGCTTTTATTAGGCGTGGCTGAGCGTGTAGCGAAAGAAGTCTGTCTCTTTACGGTTATACTTACAGTGTACTCTGCGGATCACCATGAAAAAGAAAATAGGAATTATTAGTCGCTGCGATAAATAAACAAATGCCTGTAACATTGAAACTTATAATTTTTTCTTTCTTTTCTCGATAAATAATTTAATATTCATGTATTAATTCTTTAAGAAAGTAACCAGCGGCCTATAATTACATTTGTCAATGTTGACGTTAAATAATTTTCAATAAAATTCAATTATTCGAAATAGTTTTAATAAATCAAATGTAACAATCAATAAACGTATTTTTTATTTTACACATTAATGTCCAAATGTTTTCATGAAATTCATTGCAGAAATAAAAAATAAAATCAAAGATCCTAAAGATAGCAAATAATTTTGCTTCTTCGCGACAAAAACTTTATCGTAAAAGAAAAATCTCAAGATTTTTATGTCAGAATACTTAAAATTGTTTGAAACGTTAATCAAAAATGAAGTAAAAAAATTAAATTTCAATATAACAAATGAAATTGATATTTCTTGTGAGGACTAAATTCCATTCGTACCAGTTATAGTGTAGGGATAGTAGTTCCAAGCTTTCTCCGTGACGTAAAATATTCTCGGCAATATCGACTGAATCCAGTAAGGAAGTTTGCTGCAACGATAAAAAGAAATTATAAATGTAGGTTGGAAACGAAGGAAAGTCGTACAATTACTCTACAGAAATGTACCTAGAGAGGTGAATCCTCTTTTCTGTAAATTGTCCCTTTCCGTGAATAGGATCTTCGCATTCGGTGTTCTCCACGACTTCAACACCGTCGGAAGAGTCTGACTGTTCGTGGCTGTGTCTCGCAATCATGTAGAGTTGCCCTATGCGATACTGTAATAAAGAAAAGATAATTTTAACAGTTAATTTTGTAAATATTGTAAGGTGAAGAACGCGATTGATAAATTATTATAATAATTACCTCGTCGACAGTGAGGGGCATACATATTCTGTATTCCCTGGTCAAAACCATCTCGACAGCTCGGTTAAAAGCGTTTGATTGTCTATTTAAAAGAACGATAACTCGAGATTATCGGCGTTGACCCGAAAAAACAATTTTGTTAAACGAATAAACGGCAATTTTCGAATTCACGAAAAGCCGACGACAAAACACGATGAGACGGAGTGAAGTTGGCTGCGGGTCTCGTACGCCAATCGACAGCAATTTTGCCAACTTGATTTTTACAAGAAATATCGAAGAATTATTAGCTGATGTTCCATAAACGTTGTTCTAAGTTTAAACTCTGTTTACGCCACGTTAAAACTAAGTTTAAAAAAAGATTGAACCAGGTTTAAGCAGCGTTGCGATCAGTGTTCCAGATCTGAGCAAGTTAGACAAGTACGCGCTAAGTACTTTCGCTACGTGCCTGAGGGTGTATTTGTTAGTATTATTTGCACTAAATTGAAGCTATTAGGACTGTCGAGTGACCTACATAATTAAAGTTAGCCGAAGGATTTCGACTTTTTATTTTTTGCCAAATGTTCCAATAAGTTGAATAATCATTAGCGCGCTTTTATCGCTTTAATCAAGGCCTAATAGATCAAAATCGGTTCGAATTTACAGGATTTATCAAGCAGAACACTTCTGTACCCCAATCGGTTAGACTGCAACGTTGTTTTTTTCTTTTTTATTTAAAAATCGGTGACTAGCAAATGTTCCAATTACACTATTCGTGATCACGAAACGATTACGCATCGATTGAGACCGTTAAAACCGAATCGGTAGAGTACTTTTCAAAAAATCTCCTGATTTGACACGCAAATTGAATTAATTGATTAAAAAAAACGGATGACCACCAAATGTTTCAATTAATCTACCAATTATTAACTTACCTTCCTGCTTCGATTAAGATGATGTGCTTTCTCTTTCAGATCGTTATGCGTGCGAGAGAGATAGCTGGATTTTTCCATCGCAAATGTCTCCGTCACAATTGATATTTCGAATAAAAAATGTGTACGGTCAACTGTAGAATTGTAAGACGCAGTTCACCATTATCTTTTTTCATTCGAAAGATCAATAATGTCAGATAAATTTACATTACAGTTTTAGTTACCGACAGAGGCACATCACCTTAAACCTTGTACAGCAAAATCGGTTTTCAGATTTACATCTTTTATCGGTTCAGAGACCATCTAATGACGATATTCATGACCATCAATCGATTACGCATCGATCGAGACCGTTAAAAACACAATCCGTTGAAGAAACAAAAAATTTCGACAAACTTCACACACAAATTTGATTAATTAATTTTTAAATAAAACCGTTGATCAGAATAATGTTCCAATTAGGTCATCAATGACCACCAAACGATTAGATATAATGTTATGCCGATAGACGCGTAAATAGAATTGTACGGTGGTACATATAATATTTAAATAAGTTAGTATCTGGATCGTTCGCCGATAAAGAGTCAAAACTCGCGCGAACGAAGTAATAACGCAAGAGTTTGCATAAAACAAGATATTTCATATTATAATTAACGTATGAAGTCCGTTCGATTATTATTATTATAAGAAAAGTATTACATCAATGATAATAATCGTATAAATATGCAGTCTCGAGTCCTTAACGAGGAACCAACCGTTCTATTTCGACTTTTATATCAAGACTTAAATATTTTGGGTAAGTCCGATCCAAGATTACCCGTTCGGGTTGATGTGAAAACTTGGACTGATTTTCGTAAAGCAATTGCCGGGGTTAAGATGAGGCGAAACCTATAACTCAAGTCATGAGTGCGAAAGAGGTAGAACTAGTATGGCGGACACGATGGAGTAAAAGAGAAGCAGCACATTTGTGTAAGTTGGAGGGTTCGCCTCGCCTTAAGGTCGTCGATCGCTAAATCAGATTTTCTCATGCTGCATCAGGCTGTATAAAAGTGAACGGCCTCGTGATGGCACGAATGGCAAATAGAATTTATTTCGACAGTAAATACCTGAGCACGCAACAATAATAAAAAGTCAAATGACCTAACGTTACGATACCGAAATTTTCCGTCACGTTTGATTTATCGATTAAACCAGGAGAACGTCGTCCTGTAGAATTGTTAGGCAGAGAATAACGTTAAAAATTTAACAATCGTTACATTCTTTCCAATGTACAAAATTACCTATGACACAAAAGAACGCGTGTACGTTTCCACGTTTTCAACTTATTGTTAGTATAATTGAATGCTGCGTCTTCTATTGGTTAACGTGGCATTTTCGATAATATATCGCGTCGCGAGTATCCGCGACGATATTCATGCATCGTGATTGTGTGAATTATCGCTACACGATATCAGTGTCGTGTGTTAACGCTACTACCGTGGTTAAACGTAGTGTGTGACGTAGTGCTACGTTGACGGTAAATCGTGAAGTGTGTTGTGTACGTTGTTGGTTGGTCTTGGTTTTGGTAAACGTAGGGGAAAGATCGCGAAACGTACGACGACGGCTGGGAAGAGACGAAGGACGGAGCAAAGGATTTAGCAGGGATGTGGACGTCGATGTTAAAGATTAGATAACACGTTTGTTTCGGATGCGTGTCATCGTTATGTTCTGAATTGAAAGTGTACGACAAGATTAAGACTGTTGTGTGTGCGGTGTTCGTCATCTGAACGTACCCCAACTCGCGCTTAGCGGATTGTTTTCTTCGTTACGTCTTTTTTTTTTCATTTTTTTTTTGTTTCTATTTATTATTTCAACTAACTTTAAACACGCGAAAGAAAGAAAAAAAACAAAACAAATGGCTTATCGATCGTTGAGGCAGGAGTACCTGCAGATGCCCGTTGTGACACGGGCCTTTACCACTGCCTGTGTCGTCACGACAATTGCCGTGGTTCGTATCACTATTGATAAAAGAATTAAATATTTTATAAATAAATCAACGTTATTAAAGTTATCGAAAAATAAATAAGATATTTCAATGATGAAACTATAACTTTTTTCTTTAAAATAATTATTGAAACATCGCTTAGTCACATTGATATTTTAAACGACTGAAAATTTCATGAATTATTCATAAAAATGTTTATGTTGAAAAAACTAATTGATCTCTAGAAATACTAATTGAGATATCGCTTTGTCGCACTGAGCTTGAAATAAACTTCACAGAGTCGATTGCTAAAACGGAGATTATCGATATATCGCTTTGTCACATTAAAATGTAAATTAAAAAGATAATTCATTGACGTATCAATGACAAACATATAATTGTTTGATGAAATTAAAATAATTGAATTATTTTCCAGCAACTAGATCTCATCTCGCCGTTTCAGCTCTACTTTAATCCAACTTTAATAGTAAAACAGTATCAGGTAAATTTTGTTTTTTTCACTTTGTAAGATATCTGTACGGTTTTGTGAAATTTGGATAATTAATTTACTTTTGGTTTTTGATGGTTTTTCAGATATGGCGACTCGTCACGACGTTTCTATACTTTGGGACTGTAGGCTTCAATTTTTTCTTCAATATGGTATTCACGTACAGATACTGTCGGATGCTGGAGGAGGGACCCTTCCGTGGAAAAACCGCAGATTTTGTCATGATGTTCATATTCGGAGGATTCTGCATGACTGTATCCTTACAAAGCAATTATTACAATGTTGTGCAATTCTCTGTTATCGAAAAGATCTATCGTGTCAAAGAAATGTTCATTGAAATATGTTCTCATCAAGGGAGAGATGGAACATCCGTAGTTTGAGATTTTCTTGCAGATCGTAGCTTTGCAAGAACAATTTGTTGTAATTTAAATAATTCCTTTTTGGAATCAATAACAAGAGTTTCAAATTTCTGCTTAGAAACATTTGGCGTTATCACTTTTTATTATCGACGTATTGTCAGATTTTTTTGTCAAATTTCAACGTCGACCTCTGGAATAATAATTTCTAAAGTTAGTATTATTGCAATTTTTTTTCTCTAAAACTTCAATGACGATCCTGTTTGGTTTTCTTACGGAGGAATCTTTGATTTTCGTTATTTATTTAGCGCCAAGATAATTGAGATTTCTTCTAGAAGCTCAACTATGCTCAATCCGCTTCCTTTTACTGATGGAAACATTAAGAATTTTTTTTAATATTACAACAATTGCAATTCTTCTTCGTCTCTGTCTTTTTTTAAAAATTTCTCAGAAGAGAGGAGTCTGCAATAATAAATTATTTGAAATTAGAATAACGGACAGTAGTTTTTTAACTTTGCAATAGTACAAAGCTTTCTCTCACTAATATTGACAAAGAAAGATCGCAGTTATTGATAATTTAAAGAACGAAAGTATTATTGTAAATTTCCTCAATTATTCGTAGATATTTGCATTTTTCGTTAATCTGTTGTTCCTGGGACACGCGTTGACCCTTATGCTGGTGTACGTATGGTCCAGACGAACGCCTTTTGTTCGAATGAACTTTTTTGGACTCCTCAACTTCCACGTGAGTATTTGTCGCATGTAAACAAATGGTAATAATAGTTAATTCATTAAATATATTTAAGTTTAAGATGTAAATTAATTAAATGTTATTATTTTACAGGCTCCATTGTTACCTTGGGTACTTTTGGGTTTCTCTGTTCTTCTCGGCAACGCAGTATGGGTCGATCTGATAGGTATGGCTGTAGGACACATGTATTACTTTGCTGAGGACGTATTTCCTCACCAAAGGGGAGGTTTCAGAATTCTAAGAACTCCGCAAATACTGTGAGTGTTAAAAAAAAAATAATTTTTTAATATACAATCAATCAGTATTTTTAAAAACTCTATTTTCTAAAACTTTTATAGATCAACCGATAGTAATGAAATCTCTCGTATTGATTGCAGCATGTGTTATTAATATAAAAAACCTATTAACCCTATAGTTTCTGTCGTGTTATATTTTTCGGATTCACTCTTGAGGCTTTTTCTCACATTATTCTTATTTTTAAGGACTTTAATGCTAAAGATCCCATAAACGAAACATTACTAATTGACATCGGTAGAACCGCAATGATCGAAAAAAAAATCATAAACCAATTGTTATAACAAAAAAAAAATATATATATTTTGGTTTTCTTGCATTTTTTATCTTAAGGGGAGGCGAAACACACGGCTAATTTTTTCAGATTTTTTTCTTGTAGCATACTGAAGATAATTAAATAAAATGTGGAAAGTGGACTGCGTAAATCTCTTTTGGAATACTAGAAAAATTGTCTAAATTCAAAACAAAAATGACAGATTGATTATCTATAACCATGGACGAATGGAAAAACAAATGACTAACTGTAGAAAAATCGTAAATTTTGACAATTTTACTAGCATTACAACAGAGATTCACATATAGGTTGTTCTCTGTCCAAATTTTATTAAATTCTGTTCAGTGTGCTACACGAAAAAATTCTCAAAAATTCGATACGATCGTGTGAGTGTTTCGCCTCCAAGTATAGAGGTTTCGCATCCCCTTAAGGTGATGTTGTAATGTTCGATCGATAACAAGAATTGTAATACTATGACACAAATGTCTGATATATGAAATCCATGGTTTACAGTTTTTGTTACCGGCTGAGTAAGTTTAGTTTCGGTTTAAAATTGTAGAGAAGATAATTCTTTAAATGAAAAATAGTAATCGTACTCAAAGTTAAAAGAATTAATATTAAATTATTTGCAATTAATTAAACCAATTTATAAAGTAACTTTAGTTGATTTTCTTTTTGTTTAATAATCCGCATCGTTAATCTAATTTTTATTTTTCAATAGCACTTTTGATTCGAATGAATCATTCAATGATTTGATTTCAGAGATAAAGTGAATATAAAGTGGAGCGTCAATTATTCGAACCATAATTTGGATCATCCTAATGATTGTGCGAATTATTACAGCAAAAAAAAAACAGTTCTTAGTCGGAAAACTAAAAATAAAACCTTGGAACTTTTTCCAATGTGAAGATAATCATTATTAGTAATTGATTAATCAATTATGTCTTTGCTGAATATTTCTAATTACAAAATATATTATTAGTTATTATTTTTACATTCATATTTAACGCTTTAGCGTTTTTTTTTTTAACTTTCACGAAATATAATTCGTCATACTGGGTCCCAATTAGTTTGGATTATCGACGCTCGTTTATTTTCTTTATATTAATGGAGAAATGTTGATAAATAATTCAATGTCACAAATGAGAATTGATGTTGACATATATCGACAAAGGAAATGTACTTGACATAATTATACAATCAAAGATATGGATTATGGTATTAAATAAATTGCCAACTCTTTCGAAATTTGTAGAAATCAATCCATCTAGGTGATAATAAATTTTTATAATTGTTTGTTGCATTAAGAAAACAAGCTGCAATGCTCATCACTGTCGATTGGTCCTTGAAAGTTTGAGAAGCTAATTTAAAAAAAATCGTAACGTTACTGAACTAAAACTGAATAAACTTGAATCCAAATTCTATGAAATTTTAATTTTAAACAGTAAAACGTTATTTGACGAGCATCCGGAAGACCCGGACTACATACCATTGCCCGAGGATAGGCCAGGCCGTTTCGTGTTCGGCCAGGGTGCCGATCTTCAGTGAGAAAGAAGAAAAACAAAAACTTTAATCTTACAAGAGATACACAATATCGAAAAGAAATTGAGAAACAAGCTGACGGAGTCGTCCGCTTAAGGCGATGTTACATACAGACGGAGCTATAGCATTTTTGGCTACGTCGGTGTATATATATATATATATGTCTTCTATATTTCCTCAGAGACGGTTATTATTTCGATAAAAAAGAAATTAGATCGACGTTCAAGATGAGTAAACGCATCCAAACATATTTTCCTTCCGTCTAAAATAATAAAACGTTCCCTGAGAAAATAGGGAATCTGTAAACTTGTTACTCAGTCGGTATGTTGCACCGCCTCAACACAATTATTCTTCTTTTTTTTCGTACATTCGTGTGCATTTAAAAATGCTTTTTCTTGTCCTCACCCAAGAAGCGTAAGTGCGTACGGGCGCGACAAATTGTACTTTATTTTATTTTCTACGTTGCGCACGTGCGTGATCGCCAAAGAATATTAAACGATCTACAAAACGTATATCAATTCCTAATCCTCGATCAGTCGACTCGTTCGTCAACCGCATTGAAATATCGTAAAAGTCGGATAGATCATTTACCGATTTACGTTTTTTTTTCCAACTTTTCTGACAGTGAACGAGTGAAAGAACGAGACAGAAATACGAGGTCTGTTCAAAAAGTATCGCGAATTTTGTGTTTTTTTCAAAAAGTATTTATTTATTCATTAATATCTATTTTGTCCCCTTCAAAGTAATTTCCCTCGGATATAATACATTTATGCCAACGTTTTTCCCAATCCTCGAAGCACTTAAAAAAATCATTTTTTGTGATCTTGTTCAGCTCCTCCTTCGATGCCGTCTTTATCGCTTCAATCGTGGCGTAGCGTCGTCCTTTCATGGGCCTCTTCAGTTTTGGGAACAGGAAAAAGTCACAGGGGGCCAGATCTGGGGAATACGGTGGCTGCGGCATCATTAGAGTGTTTTTTTTGGCCAAAAATTCGCGCACAAGCAACGATGTGTGAGCAGGGGCGTTATCATGGTGCAAAAGCCAATTTTTGTTCTTCCACAAATCCGGGCGTTTCTGGCGGATTGCTTCGCACAAATTGCGCATAACTTGCAGGTAATATTCCTTATTGACTGTACGACCCTGTGGCAAGAACTCATGATGCACCACGCCCCTGCAATCGAAGAAAACTGTGAGTAAAACCTTCACATTCGACCGAACTTGGCGCGCTTTTTTCGGTCTTGGCTCATGCGGCGGCTTGCATTGCGATGATTGAGCTTTGGTTTCCACGTCATAACCATAAACCCATGATTCGTCACCAGTTATGACCCTCTGGAGCAAATCTGGGTCGTCGCGGGTCGAGTCCAACAGCTCCTTAGCAATGTTAACGCGACACTGTTTTTGTTCGAAATTAAGCGATTTTGGCACGAATTTCGCGGCGACCCATCTCATGCCCAAATCATTGGTTAAAATCGAATAGCACGAGCCAATCGATATGTTTAGGTCCTCGGCAACTTCTCTAACGGTGATTCGACGATTGGCCAATATTATTTTCTTCACTTCATCAATATTGTCGTCTGTTGTTGATGTACTCGGGCGTCCGGCACGCTTTTCGTCGTTCGCATCTTCTCGGCCCTCTGAGAACATTTTGTACCACCGATAAACGTTGCTTTGGTCCAAGGTAGCTTCACCATATGCCACAGTCAACATTCGGAATGCGTCCGCGCACTTAATTTTATTTTTCACACAAAATTTGATACAGATTCTTTGATCCATTTTTTGGAATAGGCAAAAATCGAAGACAAGCCAAAACACGTCCAACCAAAATAGCTGTCAACAATTAAGTAAACATTAAAAATGGCCGACTTTGTCAACATAAGTGAGGGACACAAGTACCAACCTAACGCCACAAAAAAAATTGAAAATCGAATATACGTAGCCCGCGGAAATTCAAAATTTGCGATACTTTTTGAACAGACCTCGTATAGAGAAAACAAGAGTGATGGGATAAAAATTTAACGGAACGTAGTGGGAGAAACTCGAGCGAGTGTAATTGTAGGCTTTCGAGTTGAAATAGTCATTGTTAAAGAAAAAATAAAAAGATATTCGTGAATTGTTTGACGCGGACGCTGTTTAACGTGCAAAATATGTGAATGCCACTGCGTTCGCTTCGACTTCCACAATTCGATCGCGATTTCATAAGTTCGCGTAATGTCGCAACGTACTCGCTCGAAATTGTACAAATAACATATTATTATTACTATAATTACTACTATTGTTAACTATTGTATGGTTCTTTTTTGCATTAGATTGGAAAAAAAATCATGAAAAAAGAAAAAAACGAAAAATAAAATAGAAACAAGATACCGATAAAGGTAAACGGCATGGGCGATTATGAGGCTGTACAAACTAATAATAAACATGGAATAAATTATGAATCGTGAAATCCAGAGTTCTTTTGTAATTTTTGTTATGCGCTCAGTGAGGAAGAAGAGGGAGAAGCGTTTCACGGAAGGAGTATTGTTCGATAAAACGATTGTCTCGCAGAAATCGTTTGTTGAGCCGTCTCTACTCATTCTTTTTAATAATAAATGAATATTGTGTTGTGGGATACAGTGATGCGTAACTAGATACATATATGCAATGGAACATGGACTATAATACAATGAACGGGGGGAGTGGTGAGGAGTCTATTTTACACAATCTTCATCATCTTCTTCTGTTTGTTATTCTTATGCTTAATAATTCATTTATTAAATTGCCACTGTCGCTAAGAGCACCGTTATATCATCCGGCTTGCCGCCTAAAACAAAAAAGCACAAATTAATAAAATTCCTTGAAATTACATTAATATGTTACGAAGATTATGATAAGTGTACAGAGTGTCGTTACATTTTAGATCTATTCATGCGTTGAAAGTTTAAAGTCAGAGGAATAATTAATTTTAATAACCTCGTTCTTGGATGGTCTTGTAAATTTTATTTGCTATTCTTACAATTAAAATGGTAAATTTTCAATGAGAAATTACATAATAAGGGAATAATTAACAAGTCTACCATTTACAGAAGTTACGGACATGAATGCTTTAAACGAATTTCAACATTCTTAAGCGGAAAAGTAACTAATGCTATAAAATACTAAGGATGGTCACAAATGCTACAGAAAGTACAGCAATGTTACTAAAGTTTCATTGAAAAATTAAAAAATAAGTAAATAATTACCAGATGACCGTTTCAAGAAGGCAGCAAGTCATTTTTAGAGATTCCAACTCGATACAGCAGTGATTATACACGCGTTAACTGCACACCTGGTACGTTTTCAAATGAACGTTGTGCAGTTGACGCGTGTAGAATCGCTGCTGTGTGGAGTTAGAACCTGTAGCAACGACTTTTTACTGTAAAACATTTTTAAGAGCAAAAGCTTTAAGTTTATAGAAAGTACTAAACAATTCCATTCATATACTCATTGGAAAATAATCTAAAGAACCTAAAACACTAACGATGATCATAAATGGTATGTGCAACCTCTCGGTCGGTAACAAAAACTGTAATACAAGTTTATTCATCGCGATTGACCATTCGAATAAAAGAGAAGAATGGTAAACTGCTTCTTACAATTTTGCAGTTCACCGTTATCGCCTTTTATACGTGAAATCTATCGCAGCGGACAAATCGCAATAGAAAAATTCTGCTATCTCACTCGCACGAGGCCACTGCTTCGTTTCTACAGGTCTCAACCGTACTCAGGCCAATCTCTGCACAGAGTGTATACTTACTCGTATAGAGATTGGCCTGTGTACGATTGAGATCTGTAGAAACGAGGCGCTGCTGTACTACGAACTGATAGAATAAGACGCTGCGTTTAGCACATCGTTTTGATTCACAATATCGAAAAAAATGTAACTAAATGTAATTTTAAACAAAACATAAATTCCTATAATTACTAAAGCAGCAAATGTAATTTAAAGAAATGTCGGTACTCGTTTTACAATGTTACGAAAACGTTAAAAATTATTTTTTAAAAAAGGATTTATCGGGGTAGAAAATATATTTACCTATAGCGTCGATTCCATTTTTCCTCGCGCTTTGGGCGAAAGGCGACATAAAATCTGCGTCGAAAGCGAGACTCCTCGCCATCCACGCTATCGAATTAGCTACACCTTGAATCTTCGTAGGATCTCTTTCACCCTCGATCTTTCGCATCTCCGTGACTAGCAGCTGGTCAGGTACGTTGTCAAAAACTCCATCCGTCGCAAGAAGGATTACGTCCCCATCCTCGACACCGAAACTTGATGTATCTGCCGAGTCTGGACTGCGAATCAGTGAACGATTGAGTAATCAATAAAAGTTTATTTTCAAATTCCGAGAATCTTCGCGTAGAAAATTATTTGATAAATATTTTATTAATTTTCATCAGCAATAATACAAAACCATTGTTTATTTATTTTCGAGGTCTTAAATGGTTCTGTAATATCCCAAAACCTCCAGTGAATGTGGTACTAAATATTGCGATCTATGTTATCATAGCTGATGATATTTTTTTCAAAATACTTGCGTAATAATATCAAGTACCTATCACTGAGTACCAAACCAGTGTGACCTGGAGGTGGTAAAGACAATTGAAAGGGTGTATTGAAATAGTGTTGCTGCTCGGACGAACGATGTACGACTTCGCCCTTCCGTACTACGACGAATCCACTGTCGCCGATATTTGCAGCGTAAATGCTGCTCGTTTCTTTATTGAGGATGATAACGCAAGCTGTACTGCTTCCTAAAAAGTCAAATAAAATCATTAATATACTTATTATGTGATAAATAATTTTAAAAAATGTATTAAATAACATTTTTCTTTTAATAAAATCACCTAATATCGGTTGCTTATTTTCTAATAGTTCGTAGTAACTTCGAGCCAAAAGATCAGCCGGTTCGAAGGGTATGAACCTGCCCATTGTAACTAGTCTTTCGCAAGTTCTCATGAGAAAACTAGAAAACTCGCCGGGATCGATGCCGTAGTGTCGCCAGCCACCGACACCATCCGCAACTCCTGTAAAAAGATTAAGATAACATTTGTTTTTAATAATTATCTATAGCACGCTACGTACAATTTTTAGAATGAAAATAACGCTCCAATCTATTCTCAGGAGTTAATCCGTTCACTCGTGACGCGTGACGTACAAATGGTTATACACGATGGAACGCAGTTTTACTAGCATTATCTAAAAATACGTGATTCGAACCCGCGTTCGTTTTGGCAATTTGCCTGTATTTACACGATTTGTATTCAACTGCTATTATGTCACATTTACTTCACGGTATAATTATCACCGGTAACTTTAAATCATAAATCAAAATCATGTGATTTTCTTCCGGATGTAATATTAGAAAATTTACTTTGTTTACTTAATAAAGAACTAATTTTAAAAAAAATAAAATCCGCTGATGAGAGAATTCGTTATCGTTCCACTGTGTACTATACCTTATTTATAGTGAGAACTGTGTTTACAGTTCGGTTTTTGCAAGTCAAAGTTTATCTGTGACTGAGAAACAAAAAATAGTAATAGACAGACAGCTGTCTTGTTTATCGTTGATTGAAACAACATTTTTCAGAAATATAATCAGATAGGATTATTAAAGGATCCTTTGTACAGATGTTTACCGCAATATGATACAAATTTTTCTTGTTATCTCAGGCTCCACCGTCATCCCTAATGTTTCAATCTCATTCTCTCTTACAAAGGCTCATTCGGTATAACACATGATCCTAAGTTGAGGTGAAACCTGTGTCATGCGATTGAACATTTACGCTTTTTTCCGAAATGTCTACGGTATCTAAATGCTATTGTTTACAGTTTTTGTTACCAAAGAAGTAGGTTTCATCTTAAGGGGATGCTGGAGTAGATTTTTTTACCTCTGCGTCGTTATTACACAGAATTGTAATACCAACAGAAACGTTTCGACGTCAGGTCAAATTTCGGTTGAAAACGTGCAAAATAAATTAAAACAATCGTACGTTACTGACTCCTCAGAAATTCAATTTGGTCACTCGAAATGTCAACAGCATCTGTTTTGTAGGATATAAACGTTTGTGAAACTGACATACCTCAAACTGGATCTGACGTCCATTCTTAGAGGTTTTTCGCACATTTCAGAATCGTCAGAAAATCAATTACACAAAAGAAATCCATGTAGAATAGAAATAGACTTCGTGAAAGCAGTTTATGGATTTCTCTAATCTAATCGACTTTCTGATGATTTTGAAGTTGTCAAAAACATGATAGAAATGTTTAACTTGTGTTCCCCTACTCCTTAAGGTGAGAAATGATAGCGATAGGTTATCTCAAAATTCTCCACGCATTGTTCACGAACCCAGATTTTTTTAGGTACATCAGACCAACGTGGCAGCCTAAAAAATTTTTCATTTATCCAGAAATCTGGGTCCCATAAAAATGGATTAAGAATTGTTAGCTCTGTCTCTCTCTTACTCACGGGTCTTCAAACCTTTGGCTACGTGACGTGATTTTTTCACTTCGCGTTAAGGTAATGCACCAGTAACGATGTAGCAACTTGAACCTACTTTTTTGTTTGTTTTTCATTGCGATACTACATTTTTTTCCATTGATTGAAATCACTAAAACAGGACTTAATCGTACTGTTAAAAAGATTGTTAGAGCCAAAGTTGGTGACTTTATTGGCCTCAAAGTGAACAAGGTGTTTGCTTACAGAGCACATACTTTAATGAACAGCGTACTAAAATTAGAATACGATCTACTGCACAATTTTTGCGTTACGTTTCAAATTTAACTTTTCTTCTTTTCTGTATCCCTCACTCTCACTGGATCTTCTATATCCGACAACATGAGCTCACTTATTTAAATACCAACGTAAATCTATAACTCCGAGTGTCCTGCGGTGAGCGATTGATTTATTGATCAAAATTCATGAGTTCATACACGATTATCACCTACGGTTATAGTAAAAAACTCTCTGATATACTAGTTTTTTAAATAATTTTCTAAATCTGTATCATTCAAAATGTTGTATATATAGGTTCAAAGATAATTTGTCAAATGCATTATTGTATCCTCCAAACACAATTCCTGTCTTCAAGATTATCATTATTACAAAGTAGTAAACGACAAGTATAACTTAAATAATTTTTTATCGCGTCTGCTAAGGTTTTATTATATTATTTACCAGATTTGAATAAAAACAAAAGTCATCGGTACAATTTTATTGACTTTGGTCAGTTATCAGTGGACAACCTTAAGTTATTATATAAGTTAAGCCGCTTAGTGAGATTGTAAATCATTAGTAAAAATTCCAGTAACAACAATTATCAAATTTGTTGTAAATTGTCTTTGAAGATCAATTTTATTTTAATAATACGACTCTTAATATTCCTCAATATAGGAACTCGTGCTTATTCGCGTGTTCTTCATATTCATTTATATAAGTGCAACTGCTTAGTGCAAGTAACTCGTTAGTGAAGATTCTAACAACAATTATCAAATTTCTAGTAAATTGTTATTTCAAGTACTACCAATCGCGGCCAATGTTTACACTAATAAAATCTGGTTATCAGAGGTCAGAGATCATATAAACTATTTCTAGGATAACACAACATCGACAATTAAAAAAAAAAAAAAATCTTCAAATTTGTAGTAACTCGAATCCTCGTTACCGCCAATTGCAGCCAATGTCGCTATCATAGAATCAATTGGACAGCAATCACCGGAAGTAACTGCAATTACCTCTGGTCTCTCATCGTAATAAAAAAAATTAAGAACTTGCAACCCTGCGGTAAATTAATTTCCCAGTGCGACCAATCGCAGTCGATGGTTGCAGCAGTCAAAACTGAACAACAGCGGCTAGAGCTAATTGCACCCGCATCCGGCGATGACAAAGTATTAAAAAATTTATTAAAAAATTCGGCTTTTTACACAAATATTTGTTTTTTCGTAACTTTCCACGTATTTTTGTTTAAACAAATAAACTATGCACACATTGTCCAACGAATTCATAAGCAAAATATCTCCCCACCCTCTGACGCGTCTCAAGCATAGGGTACGAAGTGCGCGAGCCTCGTGTCCCCGTTTTCCACGCTCCGCAACTCGAAGAGAATGCACAATAACCGAACGGTACAAAGATCCAAGTCGCGTGGTATCAGCTGTTTGCGATACTACAACACGTTACAACGAAACAAGAACAAAAATTGATGATTTCATATCAAATCCCGAATCTCACGACTTGAAAAAATAAAAAATCGAAACATAGCTTACCGATAACTTCGACAGCTTTAAATTTGGCAGAGAACCAAGCGTCGTCGCCAAACTTTCCCTTCCTGATCCGTTCTCGATTGAAATCTTTAGGAAAACCGCAAACTGCCGAAACGAACGAAGCTTCGTAGCGTTTGTTCGGTCCGATATCGGCGCATGCGGTCGTGTTGTAAGATGACGACAAACCATTCCATAGCACCCGTGACAGAAGCCTGCCAGTCCAATAAATTGATTGCATCGTTCGCCGAGGCCCTCGTGATCAACCTCAACACTTCCTCGAGTCCATCCTCGCTCTTTGCTCTGTTGCGCAGGCACTCGATTGCCTAACACTCGTAGCACCAATTTATTATTTTTTTCTTAATATTATTATTTACGCGGTTAGCTCCAAGCACGTTGTTATCGGATGGAATTTTGGAACTCGACTGCATCGACTAATTTCATTGGCACATGCCAAATGGTATGGACACGGACGCCTCTGCTGTGCTTCTGGCTTCTGCTGCTAGCTGTTAGCTGCTACTCTTTCGCTCGAACGCTCTCGCTCGTCTGCCGTGGTTTCCCGACTGTTCACGAATCCCGAGACTCACACGGCAAAGAATAGGACAACGCGTATCGAACGCACCACCACACGACATTCAATTACGAAATATTACTGAAAAATAGACGTTACGTCACTCGGAACGTCGCGCATCAACGACATTCACTTCTCGTTTGACTTAGTCTAACGACGAATTATACATTTATTTAATGATATTAATTTTTACAGAAATTTATAATCAACATCAATTGAAGCATTTTTATAGATTTTTTTTCTACTTGGATTTTCGTATAAAAACGATCGTAGCGCCATCGTTGGGTTAGCGTGAGAATTGCATTTTTTTGGGGATTATTTCACGCGGGAGAATTTGAAATATCCATTCGTGAGATTTATCGCTGGATAAGAAAGTAGGCTGTGCGCATGCTTATTATCCTGGACAAATATATTTGTCGCATCCTTGTTCAGCGATAAAGCTCTGTACGATGACCGTTCCGTTTAATTCGTATTTGTGCAAAAAAAACACTAGTCACAACGAAAAGAAAGAAGTTCTATAACACAAATTGAACAAGAAAAAGGTTTTTTTTTTTAAAAAGACCGCCATTTTGTGCTACTTTGGTAGAAAAAAATATCAAGAACTGCGAACCTGGTGGTAGAATTGAGAAACAGACAAAATGGCTGATTCTATATTCATAGAATAAATATAAAGTGCTAAACATTTAGGAAATAAAAATGACAATTTGGACAAAATATTATTTTTTTAAATCAATTATTTCTTTTCATCTGTAGAACCGACGATCCACATTTGTATTTCGCACCGTACCACACTCCTAGATCTAGGTGTCGCCTCATTCACTAGGAGTCGAGCCTCACGAGATAATCAAAGCAGTTCCCTTGCGCTACCCAGCGTGAACCCCGACGAGGAAACAGAGAACATAACGAAGACTCGTGAAAAACGGAAGTAAAACGAATCGAGCCGATATAAATTGCTCGACTAATCACGTAACATCGTGACTATACATATATGGAAATTCTCGTAATCTGTGGTTTTTATTTGTTACGTATCCAAAAATACAACCATCTTGACGTCGCTGCATATAGCTTAGCCGAGGGGCCGCTGCAGTAGGCGCTCAAGATAAGGCAGAGGGAAAACGGGCCCCTTGCCTACTTGAGATAAGGGGTAAAAACTTCTTCTAGACCAGGGGTCTCCAAACTACGGCCCGAGGGCCACATTCGGCCCGCGGACAGATTTTGGACTACTTCACTTTTTACCACCGGCAACAATGATAATATGGTTTTGGCCCTCGGAACTTACTGGAGTAATCAGTATGGCCCTAAGGCTGGAAAGTTTGGAGACCCCTGTTCTAGACTATCGGGCATAAGGAACTTACCCTTTCCAACCCCTGTTGAAATAAAAACTATTATAATATATTAAGGGCAGACTTCTTGTAAGCCACCAGGAGTGTGGGAGACGGGAAGTTCCTAGCCAATTAGGCCCAGTATTAGATTAGTATAAAAGAGCCGAAATGTGGCTCTTTTAGTCAGTTCTCGTCGATGTTAAAACCTACATTCAACATCTCTAGCCAGTAAAAATAGTAGTGAGGAGAAATCCTTGGTTGTTTTAGTGTTCACCTTCAAATCCTGTCCCAGAGAGTATAACGCGGTCCATCGTGGACTCCATGTTCATATTCTCTTCTCGTAGCATTTGACCCCGTCTCATGGGGAAACAAAAGCGCGGCGGAGGGGCGCAAAACTGCTTTAAAGCAAATATAAATAATCTATCGAAACATTAGCCCCGATCCCTGATCAATTAGCCGTAGCTAAGTTCAAAAACAGGGCATATTCTTAAGTGTTTTGTTATCCGGACGTATCGTATCTTGTCATCGGCCTTCTCACGGTATAGTGGCCAAAGAAGACATAGAATTTCTGGTGTGAAGCACCGACTGTACGAGGACCTACACCGCCTGTCAAACCAGATGGTTTTCTTGGATAGTTCATTCCCGATCTACAATCATCAAGACTATGCGCCTAAATTCATCTTCCCACGGATTCTGTATCAGAATCCATCGAAAGGGTAAACGTAAACTATTTTACTCGAAATAATATCACGACACGAAGTGGGCCTTCTTCGAGTAAGTACGAACCACCTTTCTATCAAGGACAGTGATACCTGTCACTCGGATGATTAGCCACCTCGTTAGAGCAAAGGCAAAGCTCGTTACCACAGTGAAAGCCAACAAAGGCATAAAAACTGACACTAAATATTTTATCGTGTACACGCTGTTCTGGGTTGGTGTAATTCGCCCAATCGCCTCAGGAAGTTGATTGAACCGTGCTAGACTTTTTTTATCCGTTGTCGGCAAATGACGTTGACAGTGAGTCAAAGGGCATGAACAATATTCTTCGCAAAATGAGCGTCTTAGGATATTTTGCCAGTCTCTCTTGTACTGCGTACTGTGAATATGTTGTTGACACGAAAGCCCATATGAAGCGTATCGCGTGAATGCTGGATGTTTGTACATTTATTGACTGTAATTGTAAGCGGTTGACTCTAGTGAAGAAGGAATGTGAGTTCACATTCAGCTCCGTTAGATCGTAAACAAAGACCAAGTGGACTATTTTGATGACAATAAATCTGTTATCTCTAATATGATTGTCAGCTCCGATTGAGATTAGTATATAGAGTACAAGTGTAATATGTATGCAATTTTGTCTGTTCATGTCGTATTATTGGAATCCATAACAGTATTTCTTCCATTCCATTTTATTAAACCCCTTCCTTTCCCGTTAAATACGGAACGTATAACTGGAAGGACCAATCCCGTCTTCCCATTCAAAATAAGTAACAAATGAAAATTAGAAACGTTACACGTCGCATTATTATTTATTCTTACCATTATTTTAATCACCCGAATGAACTTTTACTTAATCTAATCGTTCGATATGACTTCTGCCGTTAATTTCCAACAATTTCGAACCATAAATCGCCGTTTATATGACGAAAAAAAATTTTTTTTGTGTAAGAAAACGTTTATCATTTTTATATCAACGTACAAGTTTGAATCTTCAAACAGCCATAATACACCCCATGTCATGGGTCTTTTTGCAATAAGACAAATTTCTTGATCTGTACGAGACAGAGACAGTGCCGATAGATCAAGCAAAGAAATGCTTTTCACCTGGTTAGAGAAAACAGGAACTACGTATATTTACTACTTACATAGAATCTTATAACCTTCAACAATTGACCTTTATATTAGAAAACAATAATTACATTACACAATGTAACAGAACGAGAAAATTGTTTATGTGATAAACACCGAATTTCTAAATCAGAAATGAATATATTTTAATGAATGAATGTAATGTAACAAAAAAGTAAAAACGATTAGTTTTTTTTTTTTTTTTCATAAAGAATGATCCACTTGTTATGAAACCATTGTGAAAAAAAATAATAAAAAGAAACCTTAAATCGCATAATCCCCGTCCGCTGATACTTCTCGTATTAGGGGGCTCCGCTCACTAAGATAAAAAAAACTGTTACTCATAACGCTCAAAAATCGCGTTTGCCATTTATGTGTAAAGCTGGATTTTCACTACAGGAGCACCACGTTTTTTATGGAACGGAGCGAGGGGAGAAGATGCGCCATTGCGCTCTGTCAGTTGTTTTGCTATGTTGTACTCTGTTCTACTCATGGGCGGTAAAAAAAACTATGCTCATAAATGAAAATCCAACCTATAAAGCTCCTCGATCATTTACCGTTCGAGGGCGTTTCGCGGGTTTTTTCTTAGATTTAGGTGGCGCTTTCTTCTTCGCCTTTTCACTTTCCATCGTTGGCGTTAACGCTTCTTTAGACCCGGAAGATTCCGTTTCGGATTCCGCTTGATCGTCATTAGATTTCTTCGAAAGTTCGTCATCTGCTTTTTGCTTCTTGTTATGCAGACCTCTCATCTACGATAGACGACGAATCGAAAGAGACTTGGTCAGCCATTTTTTTGGTACATTTTTCCTATATTCTACGACATCTTCGTCTTTAAAGTTATTATTTTATAAAATAGGGAATAAAGGAAAAGCCACGGAATTAGGACAAAGAAATCTGTTATTATAGGGAAAGCTAACAATTCTAGAGAATTCAATCTGCAATGTCGTCAATAACAATTCGGTCTCTTCAATGTCTGGAATGTTTTCTGGAATCGTTCGAGAACCCGTTTGATACGATTCCCAGTGATTCTTACCTGTCCCAGCGAAACTCTGCTGCCCTTCTTCGTTATCCTGAAGCCAGCTTCGCGTTCCATAGCTACGATCCTATTCTTATATCGTTTCCAACGCAGCATAATGCCCTTTACTTCCTTCCCGTCGATTATGTATCCCTTACCGTTACGCACAACTCCTGAGCTGTTTTCCTGGCCTTTGGCAGTGCCATAGCTGGATTGCATCGACGATAAATTCATTAATGATCTCGGTCTATAACGTACCTCACCTGATCTATATACAAATTAATAAATGTCACTCAGGATATTTATACTTTAGGCCTCTACACAGTAAAAACAACCAAAAAAGAAAGAGAACCTTGTGAAGACAAAATCGTTCACAGAAAAAAAAACGACTACAATGAGGTATGATGAGGTACAGAACAGGCCTAGATACGAGTCAAAGATTTGCTTGTTATTTCCGGGCCGTTGTCGTCATGGTAACTGCCGCCTAAACATGTTCCGCTTAACGAATTAATATCGACGAATTAGATGATGAAATTATAGTTAAGTAATTAATTAATTAAACGAATAATTAATAATGCGGCACGTTTTTTTTCTTGCAATATAGGAGCATGGCATGCTCTTTCAAGCAGGCGAATCGTTCGTTGGAGGAATTCAATTTCCGGAAGAGAGCTCTGTATAAGTAACGAATATATCATATGTAATTAAAAAATTTAATTACTGTCAAAGAATTAATTGTTTATTAAACAATAATATATATCACCTTGCAGGCATCTGATTCTTTCTTGGTATTGTTCTTTATCTTTCGCACGCGCGAATAAATTCAACCTTTACTTCGCTTGGTTTTCAGTTGAATCTTCGTTGGATTTGGATTGGATCGGACCTTCAATAAAAATCAACCTCAAACGAACCAAGTTTCAACGATCATATAGCAAAGACCAGGGTTGGATTGACGGTTGAAGGAACATGTTTTACATATGGATGCGGGAGAGATAGAAGTAAAAATGACCTTTCAAATCCAGTTAGTATCAAAAACATTGAAATCAAATCTACTCAGAAACGAGTGATGTTTGAGAAAAATGGAAATTCATTTAAACTGCAATGTAAATAGACAAAGGGAAACCGGATTTGTTGTTTTTTCCAAACATCAATTGTCTCTGAGTAAATTGGATTACAGTTTAAAGTGATAAAACCTTAAGATGACGTGACACACAATTAAAAACTGCAATTCATCATACTTAGAAAAATCTATTGAAATAAATTGTTCGATCTTAGTTCGATAGTTTGACATTTTGACGAGTTAGCTTGATTATGTCGTTTAGCGATTCTAATTATCTCAACATTTTTGTTATAATCTCATCAATCTTAAGAGGATACACGTTGTCTGTCTTTCTCAGATTGCCATATGTGCGAGAGAGACAGCAGAATTTTTCCATAGCTAATTCTATCTCCCATGAATGATTTTTCGGATGAACGACGAAAACGGCGAACTGTACAATTGTGAAATGCAATACAATGTTTTTCTCTTTTATTCGAAAGATCAATCCAGGCGGCGAAATTTGCATTACAGCTTTTGTTACTGACCGAGAGGTAGCACATCGACTTAACTAACGAGTTACCACTACTCGGTTGGTCATAAAACTGTAATCTGGTATTTCATTGTCACGGTTGATCTGTCGGATAAAAGCCGAGATCGTTGTTCTCCACCTAACGATTCTACAGGATGACGTACTCGTCGATTATCTGACAAACCAACCGTGGCGGTTATATTCGGAATTGCAACATTAATTGTGTCTCTCTTGCACCCATACATGTTTCACATAACGTTAACAAAATTTATCACGAATAAAGGGGAATACCAGCTTCACGAGCGTGCCAACTTCACTCTCCTCGTTGAACTTTGCGTGAGATCATAATTACTTGGTTTACTAAAACAAAATATGCGGTGGTGACGGCATCCAAGCTGCCACTATCACCATATAGATCGTAATTTGCATATAGCGTGTAACTTGTGCACTTAATTGCGCATCCGCAATTTCGTTCTACTTAAGGTCATCCGCTACCCCTCGATCGGTAACAAAAACTGTAATGCAAATATCTCTGTCACGACTGATTCACGTTTTTATTTTTTATCCGAATGATCATTCGTGGGCGAGAAATTGGCTATAGGAAAAACGACGACATGTAGCACATCGTCTTAAGGGGGGACGAAACATCCATGAGTGCGAAAGATGTAGAACTAGTAAGGCGGACACGGCGAAATGAAAGAGGTTTTGCCTCGCTTTAAGGAGGGTGTTGCGCGAGGCTCTAGGAGTCACATTTCCGGAGGCGCGTGCGGTGCGTGGTAAGTAATGACGGAGCGAGAGGTCCGCTGTGCGAAATCCCGAGCGTGCCGAGAGAGTGTGAGAGAAAGATTCGTTTCACTAGTTCTAGCTCAAACCCTAGACGGTGAATTGTTTTGAAATTTGTATGTACGTTTCTTGGTAGTATCCCCTTGCCATTGGTATGTTTCCATGAATTTGTGAATATTTTTCGATTCCCTTTTTTCATATACAAGTAATCGTATTGCTATTGCTATTAAAAGTAAACGCATAAGAGCGAAACTTCAACAATTTATTATAGAAAAACTACGTAGGAATAAAATCTGGAATTTTGCACACGTCTTTTGTTATTATTCATTAATATAATATTTTTATTTCAGCCAATTCTGAATATTTTTAATTCGTGCTTCAACGCGTCCTTGGAAAATTGTATAGAAATTTTTTTATTTGCTTTTTTATGCATCACAAAAGTTAATAAAATCTTTTAAAAATTTCTAAAATTGTTTCTCGGCGGTACAACTTTGTATGCTTGAGATCTTGAGAATATCAGGAACCCCGTTCAACCCCTTTAAGGCACCCACGCGCTTTTTTGATACACAATTCTCAAAGCACTGTGAATGCAACACCACTTCCGCCAGTCTGAAGTTGCCGTTTGAATGTAAAAATCGATAGAGCGCATGTAGCCCGGTATGGAAGCCACTCACAAACAGATTATTTATCTTCGCAATAATCACTCGCCGCAAACTTTTGCGACATCCAGAAAAATCTTCTGGTTAGTCAAGTGAGTGACGGAAAACCTTTGTCGTTGTATTTCGCGTCGATCTTTATCTTCCGACGTAAATGTCATTGCGTTAACAAACTTTTCTTCGTTGGTGCTCTTCGTTCGTTGACTGATTTACGTCTCATGAAAACTAACCTCTCCAGTGTTTTGTGTGTTTCCAATATTTATTTTATTGATAAAAGAACAACCAAAGACGATCCTTTTAGATATTTATTCGTTTAAATTTATCCCAAAAATATTGTTGATTATTGTTATATTCAATAAATTAATGAGTAATTTTTTAAAAAATTTTAGTTACAGATGATCAATGTTGGAAGGATGGTATTGTCGGTCCATCGCAAACAACAACGCGGATGTGGAGGATGACGACGAGGACAGTCCGGAGGAGGAGATACCCAATTACAAGGATCAGTACAGAAATCTTAAAAGAAAATTAAAATTTTTAATCTACGAGAACGAGTGCTTTCAAGAGGCGTTACGATCGACGCAGAGAAAGCTTCTAAAAGTAAACAGAGACAAAAGTTTTTTGCTCGACAGACTTTTGCAGTACGAAAAAGTCGATGCCTCGTTCAGCGAGAGCGACGAGACTGAATCGTCGGATGACGAAATGGCCAAATTGGACACGTCGAAGAGGTGCAAAAGATATTTTTTTTATTTCGTTATTCCACAAAAAATGTATTTAATACAATTTAAAATTGCTTAAAGATTTAGAAATAATTGATTCAATGAATATGAAATATTAATAAAATTGACAATCGAATTGCAGAAAAAAGGTTGAGATTACCGTGAATAATCATACGCCGCATCATCCTGCGGCAGCTGTGAAACCAGTAAACACAAGCAAAAAGAAAAAAGCTGCACCCAAGATACCAAAGGCTCATAATCCACCATCAGTGAGTTTTGAATCGTTAGAATTTAGCTTAAATCCTTAAGTACGAATTATTGGCTGTGGTACTAAACGCGTCATTGATGCGTTGTTAATGACTAACCTATACGCCATTTAAATCACAAGGAAATGCGATCCAGGCATCAGTGACGGTACATGTACCTTTGCCACATATTTTTTTAATTACCTCCTTAAGATGATAGGCATGTATGTGTGCGAGAGAGATAGAACTAATTTTCTGATACGAAATCTCCCTGCAACGGTTGATCCGTCGAATAAAAGAGAACGATAAACTTCCTATCGCTATTCAACAGTTTCCCGTTATCCCGATATCTTCATTGATCGTTGAGATTTTCCTTGCATGTCTTTTTTTTAGATCCATTTAGACACAAAAAAGTGTTTATGATTCTTTAAAATCTCAATGATAAATTAACATATCAGAATACTGCTCTGTAATTTATTTTCTCAAGACGATACAAGTGTACAGATGAAACCTGGAGCCTGTGCGATGAGAATTCTTGGGCGTTGATCTATTTCAAGTCCGCTTGGGAAGTGTTTGCTTGCTTATTATGGTTCTTACCGCTATGGAATAATTGTTTAGATGTTTTTTCTCCTATTTTTTAGATGTGGAAAAGAAACTTTAAAAACGTAGGAATAAGCTACTCCAATATACTAATTTTATAGAGGTCTTTCCATGGTCAATTAATGATGTATTTGATTGAGCGATTGATCAATGTTCTAATTAACTGGAATAAAAATCTCGACATAAATTATTAAGCGCATTTAACGAGACATTATTTTTCTTCTTTTTTTTCAATCGTTCAGTTTCTATGAAAGAATGTTCCCCGAAGTATTTTAACACAATTGTTATTTTTCAGGTGCAATCATCGAATAATTTGGTGTCGATGTCACTGATGTCGGACGGTCACATGACGCCTGAAGAAGTGGAGCGACACTTGGAGTCGCGACAGACGTACCTGGAACTCGTGCCGGAAAAGGCACCGCCTACAGTCCCCACCGAGATGTTCAGTAACGATCCATCGCTCGATAGGTAATTTTCACAACTAAAAATCTACAAATCATTGTCTCCATAGGTTAAACTGTCTATTGACAAAGCAACCCTCAATCAAAAACGTGAGCGTTAATACGAGCGTAATTTTACTAATCGCAAAATTACTGTTTTGGTAAAAGAAAAATACTGATCTGCGATAGACGAGGGGAGTGTCCGTTTATGCGTTCTACGGATGCATTCATCAATTTGTTTACATTGTATTTACAAAAGAATGTGGATTTTACTTTTGCGATAAATTTACGGAAACCGTTGTGACCGCAATTCTACAAGACTATTTTCTTTATTGACTATTTTAGAATTCTACAAGAATATTTTGAGAAAATAAATAACGTACAATCACGGTACACGGTATTATTACCGTAAATTTACCGTCAAAAAACTTTATGGTATTATCCCATGTCCACATCCAATGAGTAAACATAAATTTCTATTTAGCGAAAGTCTTACGACTACGAGAGCATCTGCCCTTTTTTTTTCGTAAAAAACTTCATTCCTTCGTGTTTCGTCAATGGACAGTTTTTTTCTGTATAAGATAAAATAACGATTAAAATTGAATGAAACTTCTCAATTGTTTGCAGCGAATCTAACGAGGTCGGGGAACTCGAAACATCGCCGAGCAACATGGGCGAAGATTGTTTAAGCGTCGACATGATGCACGAATAAATCGAGCGACCACGACGATCTAAAAGAAAGATACAAAAAAAAAAAAAAAAAAAAAATGACGCTAATAGTTTTACCGTTAATGAATTATATTGCACATAACGCGTTGAGATTCCTCTTTGATTTACTATTGGTGTAGTTGTCGCAAATTAATCTTATTCATAATAATATTATAGGAATTTTTATATCTAACGTCTTATTTATTAATTCGAGTCCTTCCCACGATTAATATTTATTGATTTCTTGCTCCGAGTCCCAAAGAAAAAAGAGAAAGTTCAAAAGTCATCTCGTTAACACTTTTTAAAAACCGATAGAATATTTTCCGTTGATCACGAATCCGCAAGAATTTGTCTATGACATTATCAATGAGACGCAATAAAAAAGAAAATAATATTTGAAATAATGACCGAAGAAAAATACATCAAAGTAGGTCTTGGGGAAATGATAATATTTTTTTCTCTACTCAGAAAAAAACCTGAAAAAAAAAAGTTATTTTAGAGGTTTATCTTATTGAGATGCTCATAAATATTTTTGTAAATACAGAATCGTGTAATACGTTCCTTATAAAACCCTTCGCATCATTAAGGTTGCATGCTTAGACGATTAGTATGTCGTTATCTTAAGCTGCGTAAGGAGTTTCACGACAAAGGACTGACCGTCGCTGACCATTGAGGCGCGCGACGGCTGGTTTTATCGTTAAGCTCATTAACATCGCTATATCCCAGGGACCCTTGTTCGGCCGGAGGTATCGTCTCTCTCTCTCTCTCCGCGCACGCCATCAACTAAATACCGTTTATTATACCTCCTTGACGGCCTATCTTTCATTACGTTCATTCCTCTACACCATAGTCCATCAATATACAGTTGAAACACAGGTATTACCCTCGACAAATCTACAAAACGCAACCGCTACAATCGGCAGAAATTTTTTTATTCAGATACACCCTCGATACTTTATTAAGGGCGACTAAAACTTTAAGATGTCGATATGTACATTTCACTTTACAGTATTTTGACTCGTGGGATGGTAAAAAACAACATATTTTACTTCAGTGTAATTTTGAGGGATCGTCTTATGGAAAATTTTTCATTGATATAACAATTAACATAGAACTATCCGATGTGAAACTTGATATTCTCTGTTGAAAGGGCCTGGTATAAACCTTCAGAAATAGTTGACATCAGCATAGATTCAGTTCCTATCTAGATGCGTTATTTATTCATTTTTATCGGTGGAAAATTTTTCATTGATATAACAATTAACATAGAACTATCCGATGTGAAACTTGATATTCTCTGTTGAAAGGGCCTGATATAAACCTTCAGAAATAGTTGACATCAGCATAGATTCAGTTCCTATCTAGATGCGTTATTTATTCATTTCTATCGGTCTCTATATCGCGTGGCCCTTTTTAAATTATGACATTTCAAAGTTAAGAAAACTCATTTGCTATCATTTTTTTTTGCCTCGATTGATCGGTCAGAGATCCGTGAGGAAATTTGGTTTCGTCAATCCCTGTTAAAACGGACTGAGTTAAGGGGTTACGTGGGTTTCGAAGCCAAAAAAAGCATATTTTCTCGATTTTTTTTCACATTATATATAAATTATTTTATTTAAAATGTTAATTACATCAAAGAGTAACATTGCAACAGTATTTTAAAAAAGTTTCATCCAAAAATGTCCTCGCGGTGGTCACTATAACTCGTAATAGCTTTACCTAAAATTAAAAAAGAAAATATTTTCTGTTAGTAGATAAGTATAGCTTGTGATTCAACGAAGGATTATAAAAAAAAATTGAATATTGAATTTTTGGCAGAGTTGTATACAGAATAATACATTTTTTGGTACAATTTACACTACGTATAGCTTTGTAAAATTAGTTGTAATAAAAATAAAAAAATCCTTCGTTCAATCACTAGTCAATGCTATTTTGAAGTAATGTGCAAAATTTCAATAAGGTCGGTGCATTAGTTTGTGCAAAATCGTGCCCACCGACTTCAACAATAGAGTTTCGAGAAAAACGCGATTAAAGTTTTAAGTAGAAATAAAACGACGATATATTTTTTTTCACTTACATAGAATCGTCGATTCCAGATCGATCAAGTAAAGATCCTGCTGCAGCTGCGATGTCCAGGGCATCCTTTTGTTCCCGACTGAGATGAATTCTTGCGTCTCGAGTAAAAGTCTTAGCTTTTTTCTCAGCTATGAGTATACGATGTTCATCCTCTTTTCGGGCGGATTTTGGAACCAGCAGGAAATATTTTTGGAGTGATTTTACAAATTAACTGATTTAGACTCTCATTATTATTTTGCGTAAAGCCACCAACACACCGCTCTAGAAGCACATCTTTGCTAAGGTCCTCATAAATAGGTTTGATAACTGACAAAACATTACTTGGCAATGGAGCATAATCGTGTTTGAATGATGATAAGGCATTCATAGGTGAAGCACGCTGCCAAACGCACCATGAGTCAGTGCCGCTTGGGCATTTTTCGTGCTGTGAGCTTTGGTCCGTAGAACTATAGTGGAAGTACGTTGCCTATATAACGTCCTTCATGTTTTGAACTAAATCACAATTTCTTCTTATAGCCAGTTCGTAATAAACTGTTAATTTATCAATTAATTTACCCGTAAGCTTGCTTTTGTTGGATAGTTTTTTTTACTAACCGTTTTACCTTTGATTTTTTTTTCATCAAAAGTTTTTTTCACTGAAACGCGTAAAAGGTTGCCCATCCTCTTTTGGACGTGTCCTATGCATCATTTATTATTTATTATTTGAACATTTTTCCCATAAAGTTTGGAATTAAGAACTCCGGAATATGTTTTGGAGTCTCCGTCTCCAACGTAATTGATGTATCTCAGGCCGTATTTTTCTCTCCGGGGGAATTCCCAAAGGCTTTCTCTCCTAGATTTTTAATCCGATTGACTTAAAAATTTGGGAGAATATTCTAGACATATTGTAATGTTAGATAACATTTTTTTAAAGAATTCTTTTTTTGAAATTTCTAAACCCATGTAACCCCTTAAGGAAATTCAGTTTAAGCTATACCCCATTGAAGAATTTCCTTCATCTGAATGAAGGAAATTCAGTTTATTCAATTCCTGTTGAAATTATCAGAATGAAGGAAATTCGGTTTACTTAATCCCTGTTGAAAAGATCTGAATTAAGGAAATTCGGTTTAGTCAATTGCTGTTGTAAAGTCTGAATAAAGAAAATTTGGTTCAGTAAATCCCCGTTAAAAGAGTTTGAACTAAGGAAATTCAGTTTAGTCAATCTCTGTTGAAAAGGTCTGAATGTAGGAAATTCCATTTAGTCAATCCCAGTTGAAAAAGGTTTGAATGAAAGAAATTTGGTTTAGTAAATTCCTGTTGAAAGGGTTTGAATCGAGGAAATTCAGTTTAGTCAATCCCTGTTAAAAAAAAAGTCTGAATGTAGGAAATTCGATTTCGTCAATCCCCGTTGAAAGGGTTTGAATGAAGGATATTCAGTTTAGTCAACTCTCGTTGAAAACGTCTGAATGAAGGAAATTCGGTTTAGTCAATCCCTGTTAAAAAGAACTGAATTGAGGAAATTTAGTTTAAGAATCCCCGTTGAAGAAACCTAAATGAAGGAAATTTGGTTTAATCAATTCCCGTTGAAATGGTCTGAATGAAAGAAATTTGGTTTAGTAAATCCCTGTTGAGAATATCAAATTGAAAACCGTTTTCAGATATGATCCGGCTAGTATTAGTTTCTATCGGTTTTAATATCAGACCATTTCAACAGGGATAGACTAAACTGAATTTCCTCACGGATCTCTGACCGATCAATCACGACAGCCAAAGGGTTTCGTTAATTTCAAGATAATATTACAAATTAAGTGTCTAAAAAAAAATATGAATAGCGCCTCATTAAAAAAAACCGCATTTTCCTTAGACCCATTAAGAGTGTTAAGGAAAGGACTTGACAAAAAATTACTCTTTACGATATCTTGTTGAAAAGTGCCACCTTGTGTAGTAAGCTTCGACTTTTTTTTTTTTATTGCCGTCTAGTATCAAACTGACAGATCCCTCGAGGATCAGGATATTCTACGATGGATCTGAACGAATTGATAGTCTTTCACGTTAAATCGGATAGAGTTGACAAGCAAATACTTCAACGGAGACGATGATCCGCGAAAGTGCGTCTATCGCGAGCACGTTAAATTGTATAATAAAAAAAGTCGAGATAGAGTGTGAGGTATCGTCGAGAAAAACATTCAAAGACAAGTCCGCGTGTCCTGGATCTAGTGAAGAAAATGCTGTAGCCACTGGTGCTCCTGCTGTTGATATTTTCGCAGCACCGACCACGGGACCAGTTCCCATGAGGAGCACTGAAAGCGGTTCCTCGGAAGTCACATGTCGGATATGCTACGACACGACTCCACGATTTCCTATATTATTTCCATGCAGATGCAAGGTTTCTCGATTTAATAAATAAATATTATATTACATTTTTATCGATAAACGCTGTAGCATTCCGGCACTAAGTTATTATATCAATTAGAAATTAACGAAATCCGTAAACATCAAGGCAATATTAAAAAATATTAATTACATATGCATCTAATCGCTATTTACAAATATTTTCCATTGAAAGCTCTATCATTGCGATTTTTCCATAACAGACAACGTTAGAACTCTTCATTTTTTATATCACTTATTTCTTGTAGAGTTGCCGGTATATTAAGCATATAAAAACATTTTTTGCAGCTTCATAAGCTACCGATCTAAAATTCATTCTCATGAAAGCTACAGGGGAAACGTAAAGTATATTAAATCTAATATTTTTTTCTCAAGGTTAAGATAAAAACTCTAAATATAATTAAAGATCGTTGAGTTTTCGTTGCAAGTAAAAATATATCTTTGTTTAATTATAGTACAGTTAATTCGTAATTAATTGATTAATTAATGAGATAGAGGTTCTCATTGTTCTCTCCATCTCGTAAAATCGTCGATTCGTTCATAAACGAAGAAAAAAAAAAAAAAAAAAAAAAAACAACGATTCTCTTTCAGGGTACGATGGGTGCGATTCACTTGGCATGTCTGGAGCGTTGGCTCGAAGAGAGCAACAGAAAGAGTTGCGAGCTCTGCGGTTACGAGTACGAGGTCGAGCGAACGCCGCGTTACCAGGCGCTCCACTCGATAGTGATATGGCTGTGCCTGAGTCGTCAGCAGCATCAATTGTACGTGAGAAGTTTGCGAGTCGACGTGATACGCTGCGTTATCGTTACGCCCGTAACGATTGTATGTTCGTACGTGTGCGTCGTCGCAGCTGACTTTTACTCCATCAACAATTACGAACATTTTCCACCTGCTCGATGGACGACGTATTCGCTTCTCGCTATGATGACGATCCTCATATTTTCGTACTTTTTGTGGTTGTACATGGCGATACAGTATCATCAGAGAGTCTGGTTCTACTGGTGGCAAAAGACTAGCATCGTTACAGTCAATTTGCCACCGACGACGAGAACCAACGAGAACAAGAGTCTGATAACTCCGAACTATCATCTTGAAACTTCGGTTTGACGAGATTTTTTCATTTCATTTTTATTCTTGTTGTTGTTGTTTTTTTTATTTTTTTATGTAATTCTCGTCATCGAAGAATCTTCTAGGAGGCTCTGCGCTTTATCGACATCTTTCCCCGACTCAACTGAGACGTGTATATCTTTACTTTGCTGCCGTCCGATAGCTTTTTTACCCAGATCTAAGCAAAAAAGAGTAAAAAGACAATTTACTAAATTAATAAAAATCTATTTTATTTTTGCTTCTTCAATCCTTTCGAAAAGCAAATTAAAACGATGTGCTTCGATCGTAAATAAAAACTTTAATGAAGATTTTCTCCGCCACGTTTGATCTTTCGGATAAAAGAGAAGAACGGTTGAAATGCGTCTTACAATACCTCGTTCTCGTATTTTATACGAAACATTTTATTAGGATTCTCACGGACAAATTGCCGATAGGAAAAATTATGTTAGCTCTCTCGTACGTACAATGATCTAACAATAAGAGAGACAGACAACGATGTAGCACATCGTCTTAACCAATCAAAGAATTATTTTTAACGAATTATCAAAGATGCAAGATAACGAAGGTGATTCTGATGAAAAATCATTCCTTTATCGATGACACCTGGTCAGAAGAATGATCAACTTTTAGTCAACTTATATTATTTGATATTTGGTCAAATATCAAATAATTTTTTTGTTATATTGAAGAACAAAAAAAAACTTTCTCTAATCCCGAGATAACTTTCACTCCGTCTTAAAAATTCGTTTTAATAATATTTGCAAGATTTAAATACTAATTTGACTCGATAATTAGACAAAATCTTCTAAATTGATATAAAAAAAAAACTAATAAAATAATTAATTAACTCGTGAATGACTCACCACTTCGGTTCCTATCGCCGATATGTTTGCAGCGAACCGCGACAAGTCTTTTCCTTCTACGTACACCGGTTGCCCCCGGTGAAACCTGAAATAAATATCACGAAGCATGACTAACGTTGATTTTCATTTCGTAACAATATAAATTCGAGATTTTTCCATATGCATATAGTACAGAAAGGGGATTTTTGCCACGTGGAAAAGCCTTTTTCTTCTTCTTTTTTTTTTAAACAGGATATTTACAAAAAAAAAAAAATTTAATAAACATTGACGGAAAAAAAAAAATTTCGCGTATCTCTTTATTGTTGAATTGCGACACACAAGCTTTTGACATTGAATTTAAAAAAAAAATAAAAAAACAAATTAATAGATAGCGAAAGTGAGATAGACAGATAGACGTACCATCTTCTTTCGTACAGAAGTTTGCCGTCTTCTATTCTAGTCTCGACTAAAGGAGTATCGGGAGACGAAGGTATATGCTGAGTTGGGAGACTGACTGTATTGTAATGTGGCATTACTACTGTAAATAGAAAATCCTCAATTATTTTTTACCATTCTTTCGTAATAACGTTCTTAAAACGTTTTCTTTCTTTTCTTTTCTTTTCTTTTTCTTTCGTAGTAATCGCTACCTTAGTAATTTGCGCAGTAGTACCTGGTTTTCGTACGGTCGTGAGTACTTTACCACGGCTTATCGCTTTCAGGTCACTCTCGATTTCCTTTTCGTCGAGAAGATAATTCAACTGAGCCGGCGGTGGTTTCCTTCGTTTTTCTACTTTTTCCGGGACCGGATCGTTCGGTCTTCGACGTAATTTTCTCGTCATTACGGGCTTTACCTGAAATTAATCAAATATATATTTGAATAATAAAAGTTGTTCTGTTTTCACGTTAATTTGGTAAAAGTAAGATGAATTCAAGGATTACCCGCACCTCCATAGAGTCGCCGGTAAGTTCCATTGTGTGACGATCGGACTCTATCATTTTTCTCTTTTCCTCCATATCCGTAAGTAAATTTTCCTTCAAGTCTATTTTCTTTTCTTCAAATTCTTTCACAGCCGCTTTCTTCTCCAGAATGTAGTCCCTTTCCACCCACTCGGTGAGGTAATCTCGATAAATTATATTTAGTCGTAATCTGCAAATTGTCAATGATTAATTTTCTTTTTAAAATTATTTATCGTTTCATTTATTTATTGTCATAAATTTCAACTGAAATTGAATCTTTAACTGTGTAAATTTGTATTAATTAAGAGTTTTTACCTCTCTTTGTACTGTGCCTCTAGCCTCTTGAGTTTTCTGTTGTATTCTGGATGACTTCCGTCTTTGAGTTGCTGCAACTGTTTTTTCAAACTTGCCAGCTTGTCCTGGTAAACTCTGAAATTAATTTTATCGACTTGTTATATCTATATCAAAGAGGATGAAGGTAGTTATGGCGCTTCTTGTGAAGCAAGTGAGTTACAATTGACAGTTTGTATCGACACCCAACGATTTTATGACAGCAAACATATGCAAAACATGTATATATGCATAAACTGGCTGCACCCCCCTTCTGTGTTTTTCATGCGTCAACCCCCTGAGCACCTAGCTGCTGAGGAAAACCCAGGGCTTAGATCAGGGGTTAGTCTCGTTGCGATCGTCGCCCTTTTCGTTTCTCCTACATGGTAGCAGCGAGATATTTTTATAATATAGATAGATATATTGGGGTATTATATGGCCCGTGTACTACGTGTTCGTGCACGGATATAAGCGAAACACACATTGTAGAGAACTTTGTACAATGGACCCACATATATCTATTATTAACCAATGGAGAAGGGAGGGTTAACAATAAAAAACCTTAAGATAAAGCAAAGCACCCTTACCATGCTGTCAGTGTGCGAGAGAGATACAGGGATCGTGTGAGTTGGAAAGAGAGCACGCTAGGTGTCACAAGGTACATTGTGGAATGAGTCTTTTGCCTAGCCTTGAGGTGACGTGGAACATGTATGAATTCAAGAGCGATTGAACTAATCTTGCAATCTTTAATTCCTCTGCCAGTCGATTTGTCGGATGAAAGACAAATACGTCGCCTTCCAAAACACAATAACATGAAGTTAAAATAAAATTTTTTTTATTGGTGTCAAAGCTTTTTCTATGCCAAAACAAAAATGTAGTCAAGAGCTAGGCGCTTAATAAAACATGAACTTTTAAGAGGTTACTGTACAGTAGGCTAAGAATACACAAAGGATTAACAGAGATAAAATTTGTACAGAAATATCAAATTACTGCATCGCAGCTGTAACTTACTGTTCCCGAAGTTCGGTGTATTCCTCCGACTTGCCCATGTCGGTTTCGCTCGCCTCTTCCGTATCTAAATAAATAACAAACACACATAATATACGATCTGTGTCCTTCTACGAGTCATAAAATGCTGCTCCAAAAGTGATTAAAAGTGCTGGATTACCCTCGTCGCTTTCTTCCTGATCCTCAGCATCACGTTCATCGTCCAAGTACTCTTCGTTGTCCTCGTCCATCTCATAATCGTCGGGACCATGAATGGCCGAGAAGGGTGAGCCCTGATAACTCATTTTTCGACTTTCGTCTACCAAGTCGCTTAATTTTTGGAATCTTCGAGGTTAAGTCCTAAGCAGCTTCATCATTTTCGCTGTGAACGCGCTCGATTTTTTCCAATACACTCATGAAAACACTAATAATTCACGAATTAATCTCATAGCTCTATTGTTCACAATATTTCTATAAAAACTATCGAAAAAAAGCAAATACAAGGTGTCCTCAATCTGTTTTACAAATGTCCCTTACACCAAAAAAACTATTATCAACACCAATTTGAGGTTACGTAGTTCCCGCGAGAGCACCGAAACTGCGACGCCATAATGACATTTTCCGCGACCACGATCTTCGGTACTGCGATCGTGACTAATGGGGATTAAGGTGATGTGACACCATTAACTTCCCCGTCGCTAATCCCAGGTCCCATCGGTGTTATATACCGTTCACCCGTTCGCATCTATCCCGGTCACTGAAGAGCGAAGATAATTCCTTAAGGTCCCATCAATATAATTTCGTTATAAAATAATTTAAAAAGAGCGCGCTGAGCACCTAAAACATGAAAGACGAGCGTCGACTATCGAATAACCGAACTGAACTCAACTGATCATGGTCCACTCCACACATCACGCATTCCACTATTTCCACTTGCGTCTTGACGGTTTTACGCCTCGTGACTTTTGATCGCGCTCCGTCGTCGTCGTCGTCATCGTCATCGATCAGTGAATCAGTCAGTCGTCGACTCAACGTAGTCCCACTCATTTCGTTCGGTAAAAACGGTACACAGTTTCATATCTTCCAAGTGGTTACGCGAGTGTACATTCCGCAAAGTGTTGGTACGACATCGCTCGTTCTCCGCGAATGAACACCGTTTTATTCCTGTTAACACGGTGTCATGTGTCCATCTGTCAAAATCATTCACGTGCGATTACGCTACTATCAAGGCTTTCGTCATTTTTACTAGACAAACAAACAAACAACAAAATTCTCGAATGTCAGCGTCAACTTAATAATTAGAATTTGAAAAAAAAAAAAAAAAAAAAATCGCTCCATTGTCCCAGAAATGGTTAATATAGATTGGATAAAAAAAACGTATCCCTTGCACTGGCTCGTTTGGAACAACGATTATGTCGAACTTGACAAAGAACTTGCCACTAATCAGGTTTGCCATCATTTTATTTATCTTATCTCTAACCTTGTCTATATTTTTGGTCCGTTACAAAGTTATAATTCGCTTTCAAAGTCTGTAATAAGCCTTGTATCGAAGCCTGGACGAGCGACAAATATTCTAATTGGTAGTGCAAAGCTTGCTTAATTGATCTGACACCTTTGTGACTCCAGGGTCAATCGTAGCTATAAATCGCTTATTGTAATTGGTGTCAATCACATTACTCTCCCTCCGTGCTATGTGTAATTTAATGTACTCTTCACTATGTGTCAATACCGATATCATTTGAACTTATCGACTCGATTGATACATTTTCTTGATTCTATTTTAATATTCTTTTGTACAGTTCTGCTTGATCTGTAATTTTAATCAAATTTCTGTATTCTTTTGCTAGATACGGACTTGAGTATATTTTAGATACTTGTTACAATCTTCTTACTAATATTGCAATATACGCTAACAAGGCTTTGAATTTAAATATCATTTATATACTTAATTAATGTTTCTGATTGACGCTGCAAGATATTTTGGTTAGAATTTGCATTGAAATATAATTGACACATTTAGTCAAATATCTAATTCATTTGGTTCCCCGATAAAGGAAGATATGCAATGCTGAATATTCTTTTTTGGCATCTTTATGTCAATATGTTCAAAGTGTGTCAAAATGTCCAGAAAGCTCAATTAGAGTAAATGTCCAGAAGTGTGTGTGTATGTGTATGCGTGTGTAATGGCAGTACAAAATACAAACTTTTATAACTCAAGAGCAGCTTGAGCTACAGCATTCAAACTTCACAAGCGAGTGAAGTAACATGTTTTCTTTATTTACTGAAATTTTCGTAAAATTTCGTAAGGTGGTTCAGATTTTATGGCATTTTATATTTTTTGTTAAATGTCCGGACCTTTTAGCTGTAACAAATTTTGCGATATCTGGCTAAATAGTTCTTTATGAGTAAAGTAATGCTCAAAGATGGATTGGTATTGAATTCGAGCTGAATCTATAAAGATCTATAGATCTTATAGGATTTTGAATGTTTTAAAATCACACGAAGTAAGATTTATCGGTGCTCTTAATTGAGTGCGAACAAGATCGGTGGAAGGGTTCGGATTCTGTGAGATATAGAATTTTTCAATTTTCTTACTTTTATACATCTCAAGAAGCTTAAGCAATCGAGCTAAAACTTTGTGCACGCGTGTAAGGTTGCTAGGTAGTGTTTGATGTAAAATTTGATTAAAATCAATAGAAGTGTTCATATGCGATAGAACATTGAATTTTTTAATCCAGGATTGCATCAACTTCAGATTGAAACGTCGTCGATCTAAAATTTGTCACGCTAGTTACGCGATTGGCTGCGTTATTGGCTACAATTTTTATAAAAATATATAAAAATAATGAAACTACGGGGCATTTTGAATAATTAAATTGTTAATCAAATTTTTTTTAAATTTAGTCAATTTAATTAGTCGAATGTGGTAGCTCAGGTGCTTTCTTATTATTTTCGACCTTTCCGAGTAAGCTAAAAATGACCATAATTTCTGGTAGATGTTGCTTTATTTTTACAAAGCAACTTCTGAAAAATAATGAAGAAACAATGTTCTACTTTGCATCCTTGTTAAAAAATATTTTAGTGAGATTTTTTAAAAAATTTAAATTGATCGATAAGAGGCGGTCCGACGTGTTCCATTTATAACTGAATATTTATACGATTGCATAAAGAGGAAGAGAGGAAAGTGTTAAAGGCCAAGCACGTGAGAGAAGTATATCGAGGAAGAGTCGCTTTGAAGCCTCGCAGAGAAAGAAGCCATACGTCTGACAATACCATCCGCCTCTTTCTTAACATTACACTTGACGTATACAGATAATTGATTAACTCTCTTTTATTTCTGAGCTTTATGGGATCCTTGAGACAATAATTTCCACCCCTTGTTTTAAGGTTATTTAACGAAAATAGTACAACAGGATAATGATTCTAAAAGTTTTTAATATAAGAGCACTTATGGTTTTTGCCAGCTGCTTCTTATAAAATGAACTTAATAATATAATTATTATAAATAAAAATCACGATAATATTACTGTGATTTTATTAAAATATTATTTTCATTCTTATAGCATTGTTATTTGCTTTACCTTAATTGTAGCACGACAAAGAGAAACATGACAATAGAGGAAGAACCCCGTTGATGCTGTCCGTCACACTGGGATATCGAGAATCCGCGGTCGTTCTTTTGCATCATGAGGCGAACGTTTATACGGAAAATACTCAAGGATGGAGCGGTGATGATCTTTAATTTATTTTCCTCGTCAACTTCCTGTTGCTCTTTAGTAAATAATGCTCTTTTTTATTCGGTCATTGTATATCGCACAGTCGTTCAAGAAGCCGTGGGTACAGGAAATCCAGAACTCCTTCAAGATGTACTCGCGAGAAGTCATTATCAAAGACATTGCAGTCGCGTTGACGGTATTCCCGAACTTCTTCACAAATTAAAACAGGTTTGTCGTCTTTCAATCAAGAAATATTTCAACTGATTATAAATTAATCTTAATCCTTTCAGGCTCCTGATTTTTACGTAGAAATGAAGTGGGAATTCACCAGTTGGGGTGAGTCTCGATTGTTTCAATAATTTTCCTACTTTCTTCATTTTTTTCTTTAAACTTCAGCTACATTCTAGCGTTTGGTGTAATTATAACGTTTCTTTTTGACTTTGAATATCTTTGTCTTTTAAAAAAGCTACTTCTCTCTACGTTTTTATCCTCAAGATATGATTCTTTATTAAAATAAATAACAAATAAACAAACCGAAACTGGTTTTCGAAATTTTTACAAAAATTCTTGTTCGTATTTATAAACTTTATCGAAAACATTATTTTTTTAAGGACAAAACGATTTCTGGATTGCAATGATTTGACAATGGATTTATCATCTGGACCGAGATAAAAAAATGTTGAAGAATTGGTAAAAATAAAAAAAAACGCAATTATTTTGTGAGATATTAAGTTTTTGTTAACTCTATTGTGATATACGAAACACCCTGTTTCGATTATAAATTGAACACTTTTGAAACATGAAAATTATAACCCAATGTACCTTAAATCGCAACTTGGATCATAGTATTTGTTTTGTTTACTATTTTTTTCCCTACAAAGTCTGACATTGTCGTTTTCGATTTCACCTTCTGCTTACAATATCGTTGAAGATGTTTTCAATTAAAAAAATTCTTCAGTGCCTCGCCGTCTGTTACATACGTAATAATAAGTATGCATTCAACAATTTTAGTTTATCATTAATATATTTGGATGAAATAATTAAAAATGATTGAAATATCATAAAGTAATAACTGACATCGACTCTCCGCGCACGTTAGATCAACGTTAAAAGATTCACGATCGAGATAAAGCGCCTCTGCGTGTTTGTTTTTTCACAAGAAGAATATAATGTCTTGAAAAATAATTGCGATATCGACTTTTACCATTCTTGAACTGCTATTTGTCTCAGTAAAGAGATGCTCGATACATTGTGAAATATTGACGTCCTGGAAATCGTGGTATTCCTCTTTAAAGATTTCAATGAAAGATTCGTCAAGAGTAAAAGATGCCATTTGGTCATTTTTACCAGGTGATAAGGGATTAACAGGAATGTAGTTGTAGTCGTAAAGAGTCTAATAAAAGCTGCAACGTTAAATATAATATGTTTGTTGCTCCAATTCGTTTTACACTTTATCAAATGTGTTAATTCGTTGTATCACTCGATAGATTGACCATTTGTGTTTTTCATGTACAGTTCCTTTAGCGTCTAGAATGTGTCCAAGCGACACGTATAAAGTATACAAACAAGGAAGCAACGTGCGCATCGACACGACGCTTTTAGGATTCGATCACGCCAATTGGCAGCGTGGAAATCTCAGTTTTGTTTTCAAAGGACAAAGTAAGTTGACGATTTATTTATTTACCGAGTAAACAATAATTAATGAATATTTTTAACCATAAAGAGTTCACTTTTATTGACTCTAGTCGGTCCACATGGGATAATTCGGATGCTCCCAAGATTTTTAAATGAAAAATTTGTATTATTTGTATATTGCTTTGGAAAATTCGCTCAAAAGATTAATAAAAATGGCATCGAGATTGATTCTGTGATCGAGATGAGACCTCCCAGTAGACCGACTCTCAGCTTAATAGCAGGGACATCATTGAACGAATGCAAAAACTATTAAAATTATTCTTTTGACAAAGTAACAGTGATGATAAAAATTTACAGCAATGCACGAAGTTACAATAAATTGAATAATAATAATAATTTAACATAATAATTTGTATTATGAAGCAAACAACAACACAAAATTAATCATAATTTCATGGACGAAATAATAATTTTAATAATTTATTCGAGATTGCGCATCCTTGGCTAAAAGACTTATCGACGTGAATTTTTTTTAACTTGTCCATCTTGTTCTATCAATCGGTTTTTATTTAAAATGCAAGCTATACCGAATCCACCGGTGGCGATAAGCTGTGATCGCAGCTATGTGTTCAGCTTGGTGGGACAGAGATCAGGTGAAAGTAGTAACGACTTTCCTTCCCTTCCCTTCACTCATTGAAAGCGCTAAAATTATTTAGTAACAAAGCAAACAAAAGTAAAACAAAAAAAGGAAACGCTTTCTCGCTTTCTTTATTTCCTCCGACAAAAACTTCCCGACGTTATAATTCCACGATATCGTAAATAGGCTACGATAGATCGTTGAGCTTTTTGACGCTGATAATATGAGAAACACCTGCGTATTCGTCGCAATTATCTGTAAAGCTAAACATTAACAGCAACTATTGTTTATGGAAGCGGTAGAGGACGAGGACAAAAGTTAAAGTGATTTATTTTTTAGATGATGGAGCTACGATGATGGAAGTCGATCACGAGACTCGAAAGGTCTACGTCGAACACATGAAGCTCATAGATGACGAGAACGTTCAGCTACTGGCGCCGTCCGAAGAGGGAATCCTAACGCGACTGACCAATCCCATAGTCACGACTTATATAGACACTGATAAAATAAGTTTTGAGAGGTAACTAACTAGTTAATTTAATTAGGGAGAAGGTTCCACCGATTTCAGTAAAAAAAAAAAAGAACAAAATTATTTTTTAATCGGTAAATAAAATTGTCCAATTAATTCTCCACGACTGATTATTCGTAAGTGTTCTCATTATGTACAAAAAATCTTGAGATTCGAATAAAAAATACTAGAAATTCAATTGTTTGTTTCAATGAATAGAAAATCATTTTTAATAAAAATTCAAACTTCTACAATTGTTGATATTTGGATCTTGGGATTTGTGTACAGAACACTGTTACGAAAAATTGTGGGAGATGTTTCAACGGAAATAAAACAATGAAACACGTTTTTAAAATAATTTTTTATACTGAAATCGCTAAGTCCTTCCCTCGTAGTTTTTTTTAAGGTAATGTGATACATATTTCGATATTGCAATGTAACGGAAACTGCAATCCAATCTACTCAGAGACGATTGATAGTTGAAAAAACGTGAAATTCGGTTCCAATTTGTCTATCTTAGTTTGCAGTGGAATCGAATTTCCTTCTTTTTCTCAAAAATCAATCGTCTTTGCGTAATTTAAATTAAAGTTATTGATACAAATCGGGTTCAGGTAGACTGGACGGTACGTGTGTTTCGCATGACCTAAAAACATTACGTTACGCTAAGTTATATTGAAAAATGGACATTTTTTGTACCAGGAATAAAGCAGGACTGTGGGGCAGACGTTCGGATAAAAGTGAGGCTGTGAATGGTCACGATTGCAAAGTTTTTAGCGCTAGTAACGTCGAGGTAGTAACGAAAACGCGTTTGGAACATCTGTCGGAAGCAGATAAGGCGCGGGCACGAGCTCCGAGGACACCCCTACAATCTTTTTTAGGAATAGCCGAACAACAGGACAACGGAATTGCAACTACTAGCGTATGTACCATCGTTGTTATCGCTAAAACGTAATTGAGCAACGAGTATATTTATAAAGCGTTTAATTAAATCGATAAAACGATGGTCTTTGTCGTGAGGCAGATAAAAATAAAATTGTGTAATAACAAAAAAGTAAGGATGAAAATTCAGCTTTGAATGTTGTATAATCGTTTCGCAATAGGAAGAATTTACAAACGCGACCAGCAATCCTAGCAACATCATAGCCGAGGAATATTTCGATTCTGACGTCGATCTCAATGGTCGGGATATCGGAAAACCAAAGGAGATCAATACCAAGATACAAAAATTCAAGGTGCGACCGGACGGTTTGAAATATATTCGTGAGAGATTTTTGTATTCTTTATCGATTGATTGGATTGATTTTTAACTCGGGTGTGAAATCGCTCTTGAAAAAAATCTCTACTGTCGACGTTTCGTTGTTGCACACTAGATTGGATTGTTTGACCGCAGGCTACGCTATGGCTCAGCGAAGAATATCCGTTGAGCTTTCAGGAACAAATAATGCCGATCGTCGATCTAATGGCCATCTCGAATTCACACTTTGCCAAGCTCAAGGATTTTATTCAGATGCAATTACCCTCCGGATTCCCCGTGAAGATAGGTAAGAGTTCTTCTGTCATTTGTTAATCTGAGAATTATCTTTTTTTTTTTTCGAATAATATATGAGAAATACCACGTGAAGTGTATCATGTAATTTAATACGACAGTGATAGCACCATAAGGATCGTGTGATTCGAGAAAGAGCAAACCGGGTGTCACTTTGTGCATCGTGTGACGAGTGTATCGTCTCGCCTTAAGGATCTTTGTGTAAAAACTTGTTTTAGTTCGATTGCATTGAAACTCGGTTAGTTTTATAGAAATAAAATTGCGCTTTTTACAATTATTTTCAATATTATTAACGATCTAGATCTTTTTTTACAGCAACGTGTGGTCAAAGTTACGGAGTTTTTGGTAGAAAGTCGGGGAAAATTCATCCACGGCAATAGAAGCGATTTTCTCTGTTAGTTTTTGTTTGATCCGACTTAAAAAACAACCAATGGATCAAAATAGAACCTTTGCTACACCTTCCGTCTAGTTTTGAAAATGATGGACGATTTAGTATTTGAGATTCGTCGGAAAAACGAATGACTTACGGCGTCTATGTCTTTCTAGTTCAGTCACGCGGTCAACGTTTCTATATCGCACATTGACTAACGTGTTAAAAGCGCAACTCCTCTCCTGTTACTCTCTCGCAGCTTTGGCACAAATATCCTTAAGGTGATGTGGAACATGTATGTGTCCATATGAGACAGAACTAATATTACGATCCCGAATATCTCTGCCACGGTCGATCTCTAGAATAAAAGACGAGAACGTCGTCCTGTAGAATTATTAGGCGGAGGGCGACGTTCTCGGCTTTTATTCGACCGATCGACCGTGATGAAGAAACTCAGATTACAGTTTTTATTACCAACAGAGCAGTAGCGCATCATCTATGTGACATACTGGACGAAGTTACTGTATTTAAGACTCCATCGAAATATAGAACCTGCCTTCATTATATTCTAAAGATCTGTTCAGATTTCGGATAAAATATAATTTAGGAATTAGGAAGAATATAGAAATAGAAATTAGGTTGACGTGCAGTATGACTAAACGCATCCGAATCTAATTGTCGGTACTTTACACTGCCTTAAGGTGGTTGGAGCGCTAGGCTCGCGGCGGATAGACGCGCATTGCGGGTCGAGTAGTGTGGGAACGAAAAGTCCGCTGTACGGAATTCCGATCGTGCCGAGATAAAAGCTGAAAGATTCCTTCTATTCGTGCTATAGCTCAAAGCCTAGACGGTTAATTGTTTTGAAATTTGAATGTACGTTTTCTGACAGTATCCCCTTGCCATTGATACATTTTTTGATGAAACATCTTTTGTCCAATTCAGTTTGAATACCGTAAGGCTGTGACTTTTCCAAAAGAGCAATGTTAAATAACTCAAATCGCGTAGTCAATATCTCGACAACTAAACGATGAAACTCTTTCAAATTTTGCATATTTTTAATTAAAAAATTAATCTACCTGAGATTTTGAATTCACGGTAAAATAATTTAAATGCTCTAACGTTCCAACCTCCTTAAATCGTATTCTTTCCAACTGATCACGACTTTGTATACCATAAACTTTTTTTTCAAGAAATACCGCTGTTTCACGTGCTCAACGCGAGAATCACATTCGGCAATATATTCGGTTTCGATCAGGAAATACCTCACGTACGTAGAATACAAGAAACCAATCGAACTACGTGTATAGTGGACGATGTGTGTTTCGAAGTACCGAGCGGTTACATAAAATTGGGTAAAATATGAAATATTTCTGTTTTTCTTTATAATGAAAGGATTTTTCTGTTTTTTTACGAAACCCGGTGACATATTCTTCCGAATTGTAGGCGCTGAGGATAGATCGCAGTTCAGTATAGAAGCCGAGGACGATCTACTTCAATACGCGATACAACAGAGTCTTCTCGAAGCCGGCAGCGAAAAAGATGAGGTAAGATAGCGAAAAAATATTTAAATAATAAGTGTTACGTAATGTGTGACAAGGTGACAAATGCTATTGGCTATCGGAGTTATTAATAGGCGAAGACACTGATAAATTGATTTTATAACAAAGGTCGACATATGGGAGGCACTCAGGGCACAAAAGCCATCGAGGCCGACGACGCCTAACATGACGAGCGAAGAGGAACGTCAACTTCAGAGGTGAGTGAAAATCTTTGATATTCCGGGGAAAAAAAAACACAAAGAAACGTGTAAAAAATCGTTCGGAAAGTGTCATCGTGTCCTCGAACGTATAAAATAATTTTTACATTAATTATTATGTTTTATATGCATGTTTTTCTATCACTTGCACGCACTTTCTATCGATCTATTACTATACACGTCCATCTGAAAAAAAAAATCAGCCAGGTGGGTCACAATAAACCCGTAAATTTATTATTTTAATTGTGGTAAATGGAAAAATTGTTGTTCAGCAATACACGAATAATCTGCGAGATATCTGACGTGTCACAGAGAGTTTGAGCTACCATTACGAGATCGCTTTGATAACTTTTTTTTTTACGATGAATCAGCTGCGATGTCTAAAATACGGAAATTCCGATTCGTCTCAAACCGTTCGGATAAAAAATAAATAAATCTTACATCATAATCCGATAAATATGCCGAAGTGGGGCTCCGGTCAATCAATTTCGTCATATTTACTTATAATTCGAAGCAGCGTCGCAACGTTTAATTGTTCTCACGAAGGAAAATCCAGACAGGAATTTTTCCACGATCGTTTGATTGTATACAAAATTGTTTTGTTGTTTTTATTTTAAAATATTTGCTACGAAAATTATTACTAACTGCAAAAGACAAAGACTTGTATACTCAAAAGCAAATTATTTAGTGGATGTCCAATGTCTCTGTGGTGAATTTACTAAGAGTAGAAAATTCGTAGAAAGAATGCTTAAGCAATTGTTGAAAAATAAAAATATTCTTGTCTAACAACAACGTGTTCGATATTCAGGGCTATTCAAGCTAGTTTGGCGTTGTACCAAGAGACGACGATGTACATGGTGGACGATGAAGCTGACGAGGATTCCTGTCGAAGAAGAAGGAACGATCGAAGAACGAGGACGAGAAACGAGGACAACGAAGAGAACGACGAGCGCGTAGACGAGGAAGTGAATAATATCGACATAGATTCTCTCGAATATACTGCCGAGCAGATGAGGCTGGCTCTGAGACTATCGGAGCAGCAGCAGATAGAGGACGAGCAGCGTCGTCTCCTGCTCGAGGAGGAAACTTTCCGACAAGTGCTCGAACTTTCCCTCACCGACAAGTGAAAAATACGGAAAAGAAAGATAAATGAAACAAAAACACGTGAGAGAGGATTATTAAAGAATCATTACGATTTAATAAATAAATAAATAAATAAATAAACAAAAAAATCTTCCAGTCGGCAATCGAGAAACGAGGGTCTTCCTCAACGCTCAACCGAGAACAATCACAATGAGATAATCTCGATGTATATCAAGCGAACGCGAAAGAAACTTTCGCTCTCGTGCTATCCTCCGAATCGCGATAAGAGCAATGTTTTATACCGAACACTATGTTGTATACCGAAGTACGTTAGACGAATCAAACGAGAAAAAAAAAAATAACAATAAAGACAAAAAATTAATGTAAATGAGATTGATAAGAGATTGAGTGGAATAAGAAGAAAGGGAAGAAGGCTTCGAGACAACTAGTAACGCTAATCTATCCAGAATTGCGATTCGCGTTATTTATTTATTGGTGAACGATTTTCTATACGAGAATAGTGATAAAGGGTAACGACAGTCAATGGTGGAATTTTTTTTTTTTTTTCAAAAAATACGCATTGAAGGAAAATGACGAATTAAAATGGAAAAAAAAGAAGAAAACTCGAGACTCGCTGGGGACTCGCTGCCGGCCTGCATTCGTGATTTAAAAAATTATGCAATAATAATAATAATAATAATAATAATAATAATAATAATAATAATAATAATAATACGTAAGAGATCGAATGCCGTACGGCGGTGAATCCTTTATATTGAAAGTAAATAACTGTAAGTTACGAAAAAAATAACAACACAATAAAAAAAAAAAACCAATAAGATTGAAAAAAATGTCATAAATCCTGGTGTTTTCAATGCGGATACCAACCGTAGAATGAATTTTCATTGAGATACGTGATAAAAAGATAGTATATTGTTATAAATTTTGCTTTTCGTATAATACCTGCGATTTCTCGGTGCGTTACGCATTGTACCGACACAATAGTGAGCCTCGTGGCTCGAGAACCATTCAATATAAACGGAAAACGTGAATTAACTATGATCGGCAATGACAAAGCTTATTTTTGTTGACAATGATCGGTTCGTGGGTCCTCAAGGCATCGCAATGCTACGTTTCTTTACGGCGTACACTCGTTATTCGAACTCTGATTGCGCTCTGCAATAAACAATCGCTTGATACACATATATTTATTATTTTTTTTAAATTAAAATTATTCAAATAAATCTTATTACTTATGTAATCGTAATAATTATATACAATTGTTTTTTTTTTAATTTTCAAGCCGTTTGTATTGATAAAAGCTTCTTGTTGTAAATTTCGAGAATTGTACCGAAAGTCTACTCTTGTTGGATTAACTTATCTGTCATTTGTCTTATTTTTTTATTCGCAAATCGAAAGTTTAATGGATTCACTAACAATTTACTATTATTCAAGCGATTTTAATGATCGACGATTTAATATTCGATCAATTATCATTACGTGTACATTCGTCAAGTTTGAATAATGTAATATTATTAAAATTTAATTACCGATGAACGTACCTTTTGAATATAGTCGCAAGTATACTGGCACTCTCAGCGAATCGTTGTTCATTCTTGTGAGCCTGATGATGCCACTTTTTTCGTACAGCGCTCCAGTGAGCTCGATGATCCTTAAGCAAAGTTTCCCGCGATTTCAAGTTCTGTCCTTCCTGAAAAGAATTTATCGTCATAAAGATACAAAAAGTATGTACGCAACGATCGTAACTACATTTTTAAGAGCTGTCCATAAAAATCGTAGAGATTTCGAGATAAGGTACTCACGTAATCGAGATTAAGATCTTCCTTTTCCTGGATTATCGGTGATGGCACGCGGTTGCGAGGAAATACTTCCTCTCTCGGTAACGGTGGTGGCAAGAAGAATAAATCACGGAGCTCACCGTTCGATTCGCTCCCGAGATTTTCACTGCTCAACTCATTCACTACTTCCGGGCTTGGGCTTCGTACTCTGCATTACAATTAAAAATCTTTTTTTAATTGTTGCTTTTTCATGGAGAAATCTTTGTTTACATGAAAGTATAATTGGAAATTTTCCTGTCAGGGTATTTCAAATTGATCTACAAGGTTCAGAACAAAATGTCTCAACAAAGTAAATTACGCATCGAGGTTTACGTTACTGAGCCTCTCTGTCTCGCAATTTTCGAGATGTCAGGCTCACATTTGGTTCACAACTGAACCGTCATTAATAACATATAATATAATAAATTAATTAAAATGCTCTAACGCTCTACCGACCTTCTTAATAAGAACGGTCAAGCCGGTGGAGCGTTAGAGCATTTAAATTAATTTATCGTGAAAGTATGGAAAATTTAAAAGAGTTTCACCTTTTATGGAAAAACATTGTTCTTATGGAAAAGTCACAGCCTTTCTGCGACTTTTCCATACGAGCAATGTTAAATAGCTCAAATTCCATAGTCAATATTTCGGCAACTAAACGGTAAAACTCTTTTAAATTTTGCATACTTTTGAAAAGTCACTGAAAGGTTGTGATTTTTCCATGAGAACGACTTCCACGAGTGACAGCGTAAAAGTGACAGTGATACTGTCAGAAAACGTACATTTAACGTACTTCTCGCTCCTATATTACCTGCCCCGCACCGCAAATGCCACCGGACCTAGCACCCTACCCTACTTAAATGCAAAATGTTTAAATAAATGGAACTACGACAATTTTTTAATATTCAGATCTGGGAATTAAACAAAAAAGGTTCTCCCGTGCCTTAATAATAGTAATAATACAAACTTTAAGTTCTCTACGTAAATACAATTGTATTTGATACTCACTTTGGAACCAGATTAGGATTACGTGGCTGATTAGCCATCCATGCTCTACAGATAGGATACAGAGGTGTGTCCTCTCTGAACTGTGCCAAATCTACGCTTCTATCAAAAAGCTTCATAACGTATGTATGATGAAAAGCAGGATCCATAGGAATCTGTCTACGGCGTCTTATCTTTCGATTCTGATAATTTGTCTGTTTATTCTTGAACAGAGCTGCCCTGAAGTAAGAGAAAACATGCATTTTTAAAACTTAAAAATAATCAAATAAACTTACAATTGTATGTACGAAATTTTTTAACTCTATACAAAAATACAACTTGGAAAACAGTTAAAAAATGAAATAAATTTCATAAATGAAGTATTTTGGTTGTCGCTCATCGATGCAAATATTATTTATATTTTTTGTAATGTTCAGGTCATACGGATGGACCAAGTTAGCTTCGCGAGGTATTATTCGCTAAGAAAATTCTCTCAGGTCAGAGTAAAATAATTTCTATTTGAAGCTCTGATGCAGAAGTTATAGAGGATACTTAGTACAAAGTTACTGCGTCAAGTAAAAATTACTACTAAAGCGAATATATCTTCCATGCGAGAGCTTTAAATGAAAATTTCTATATTCGGATAAGACTGAATCTTGATACAACAAGAATGAGACGCTGCTAAGCCGATTTGTGATATCGATTCTACTCGAATACTGCGACAGGTTAAAAATTAAAAAAGAAATATTCGTATCGATGAACCGGACTGAAAAACAATATTTCTCTTACAAAAATATGTATTTTGCACTTTAGAAGTGATATTTGTTATCAAGTTGTAAGCTCTTGTATATGTTACTTCAAGACAATTTAATTATTATAAATTTCAAGCAAATCAACTCCTTTGAGTTAATTTCAACGAATATTCTCATACATCTTTTTCATTTGTATCTTATAGTCCTGCGCAGTATTTTCCTCGCTATCCTCGGCTGACGAGCCTTCGTCGCTGTGATGCAAAAGTTCTCTCAGGGCGCCTTTCAAGCGATCGCGAGCCACGAGAACATCGTTGTCACCTGCTTAACGACAGTCGTACGATTATTCATAAATATTTATCACATTTTAGTGGAAAATTATAGATAACTGTTAATTCACCTATTTCGTCCTTGATTTCAATTTTGACGCTTCTGTTCGGCGCCGAAACAGCGTGTAGACTTCGTTTCTTTCCCATCTGAAGTCTAAAATACATAAAACAATGTAAATATTGCGTTAAAGTGTAAATATTTTGTATAGAAAAACAATTTCACGATTCCAGTCAGTAGAATTATGAATAATTATCATTCATTGTTTGGCATAAATCATTATTCGTTATTTGTGATAAATTATTAAAAGTTCACTGCACCTTGATTCTGTTTTAAGTTTAAGTTTTTTTTTTAACACTTGATTCAGTTTTATTATTAATAGGATCGTTCACTATGCTTCTGTTTTTAATAATTGAATTTTTGAATAACTGCATAGAGGTTATGTTTACATCATCAGCATTCATCAGCATCGCTGTCGCCAAAGCTTCCTGAAAAATCTGTTTACACTGTGCTGCCATTATCGACCAATAGGAGGTTAATAGAAGCAGCGGAAAATCGACCAATGGGATGCCAGATAACTGCGCGGTAACAGCTTCAAATTTGAATATAAAAAAACCATTAGATCTAATAATTCTAACGCAAATGTTCTTAATAACTCTCAAAATCCTTTCCAATAATTCATAATCGATGCATAGATCTTTACAAAAGTAAAAAAAAAGTCGCCTTTCATCGAAACCTTTAGCACGGCATAAAAAAAAATAAAAATTTACAAAAATTCGGTCATTTTCTTTCCAAGCTAAATGTTAGAATCGTAGTTGTCTTAAAAAAGAAGAAGAACTTTTCGACAATCACTAGAAAAAAATTAACGCAAAGTCGATAAAGAAAGTATACATTTTTTGGAACTAATCTTATAAAAAAAAAAGTATCCAAAAAGCCGAAAAATTGTACAAATTTTTTATTGAAAAGTTCTTGGAGTCGGCTAAAGGTTTTTTTGAAAAAGATAACTGCGAGGTGTCTAATGTCGAATGTAGAAACGAGAAAGCCAACGGTGAAGGATATTTCGTTGAGAGGGATGTGTTCCATAGTTATTCGAAGGGTGGTGGCATGTATATTCGTTGGATATAAAGTATGGTACATGCATCGCGAACAGCAGCAGCAGCAGCACCAGCACCAGCAGCAGCAGCAGCAGCACCAGCAGCAGCAGCATCAGCAGCAGCAGCACCAGAAGCAGCAGCAGCAGCAGCGGCGTTAGTAGCATAGCGTGAGGGAGGATCGATCTAGAAAGCAGGAGTCGTCGCAGTAAGTGCCGAAGCGAAGGATAGCGAACTATGTGCCATCGGTGGTTGGAGGGTGTTTCGCTGGTAGTAAAATAGTGGGGGATGGTTAGGTATTCGAGTGGGAGAGCTTGTTGGGACAAAGGGGTGTGAGGGGGAGAGGTGGAGGGCGGGGGGACTGGTCGAAAGAAGCCTCGCGGAGCGAGCCACACCATCCGCGTATCTCCGTCGCTCTCTTCACCCGATTTACGTTTCTCTCGCTCATCGTATGCGTCGCGCGAGAGTAGCAGCGTCTTGGTAAGGGTGGTTTTCCGCGAGAGCGTGACAGAGCGGCACCTGGCGGATATGAGACCATCGGGCGCGTCCAGGTAGCTCCGGGTAGCGGTCGGAGGTTCGTCCATCGTGGACTCGTGACCGACGGCCACGTCGTCGTCTCGTCTTCTCTCCTTCATCGAGTATTGAACAAACAAGAAAAAAAAGAACCAGAAAAAAAAAAAAAAAAAACAAGAAAACTAACTAACAAAAACGAGCAAACAAACGAATCAACTAAAAAACACACACAGACGAAACAATAAATAAATAAATATATAAATAAATACAATAACACAGAAAAGTACGAAGTCGTTGTCGTCGGGACGGTCTTCATCGTTGTCTTCTTCGTCGGGGCGGTTTCCCATCGTCGCATTCGTTCGTTTTTTTTCTCACCACCGTAGTCGTACGATCTCGCGTTCAAGACATCGTCTAGGGGTACGCGCTTGTTGCCTCGTCCATCTCCTACCGACTCGAACAACCCTCGCCCACCTCTCCGCCACTGCTTCCTCTCTTTCTATCTCATTCTTCCTC